>OX344762.1:3002500-3472500 GCA_947034895.1 Rhytidiadelphus loreus
TGAAGAATATCAATTAGAGGAGATGTAGAATACATTTTCAAACGCCAACTTTAATTTGACATTGAAATCACAAAATGAAATTGTAACTTTCACAATATGTATTGGAATCTCGATTGGAATGATATGAAACAAAGCTTGACACATATATAGATTCAAATGATTAGCATCCATACTAAGAAATTCATTCATAAATTATAAATTATGAAGTCAATAGAGAGTGTCAAAGTTTTCAAAAAACCCAAATTTGGACTCCTTAGTCCTTCACAAGTTAACCGAAGGACATAGCTCTATTATCAAGGTAGTTAAATTCTAAAAGTCACCAACTTTCAAGATTAACCTCTAAAGTCCCAAGGCCTTTTTTCATTTAAACAATCTAAAAAATTGCCATTTCTATTGCAAAGAGCAAAAAACTCTAAAAATCGTCCTTTTTTTTGCATATCTAACCGCAAGATCTTGCACAGTTGCACTAGACTAGCATAAGAATGTGTGGAAGAAATTTCAAAACTTTGACCATGAGGATTTTAAGATATAGTATATATTTGCCTCCAAAGTGAAAAAAACATTTCTTTTTGCACCTTTCATGACTATATTTTTTAGATTTTGAATCTTCTTAGCTCAAAGTTTTTACAATATAGATTTTGAATTAATATTTTTTATTTTGAAGAATTGAGTTGACATTTAAAGTCTAGGAAAAAAATCTACAAAAAACTTGATTTTCATTGTTTAAAAATTATCAAGTAACATCAAGTATGAGATTGAAGGAAATACACTAATTCCATGGTGGGATTGTTCTAGAAAGTATACTAAAACCTAATAGGACTTTTTTTTATTGAAAATTTTAAAAATTTATTTAAATAATAGATCTAAGTAACATATTATTTTCTCAAGAAGATGATTGCATGCATAACAAGAAGTTTTGTAACTTTCACATCACTAATTCAAATGAAATGAGCCAAAGTTTTCTATGTAGACAAAAACACGATCTATGAGAAAAAAAAATCATTTTCATTTAAAGGTTTGTGGGGTTGTTTTATTGCCAAATGAGCTCTATTTTGTACTTGTGATGACATAATTTTTTTTCCTAAAAAACTCATTGAAATAAAATTTATATTTCTAGAAAGCTAATGTGTTTTTCTATCTTATAAAAAAAATTCAACAATTCTGCCAAAATTTGAGACCATAGAAACTTGCCCCAACTTTCATTTGTTTCCAAGAGGACAATGGGACTTTAGGGGTTATTAGATGTATTCTTGCATTCCTAAAAGTCATTTGTTGGCACTTTTACTCGCACTTTTAGTCCTTGGCATCCTTATGCCAAAACCAATTCCCAGAGTCAATTGGTGAATTGGGAGGATTATAATGAATCACTTTTGTATCATTGCTATAATATATGATTATTCAAGGCTTCTAAACATCCTCACTAATTTTGTAGAATCATGGGATATTTTTAGCTTTTCCTCTCAATTTTCATATTCAAATAGATGTCTTTATATCCTAACACCCATTAAATCTGAAAAAGAGTTGGAATCATCAACCACTTTTAAAAAAAAAAATCATGTAATTTATATTCTTCTAACCATGTCACTCATGTGGTGATCCTTTGTACAATAAAGAAATTGTTTTATGCTATTTTTAGCTATGTTTTTCCATTTGTGTTTCTTTTTTGTTTTTTGTGATCTCTTGCCCCCCCAATATCAACAATTTATGTTGTTTCACTAGAGATTCTTTCTTTCATTGAAATAGTCATATTCGGTACATTTGGTACAATATAGTAATTGCACCTAATTGTGACTTATTTGCATAACTATCTCATCAAGAATATTGCCTAAGATGAGTCTTCTAAAGATGAATGTAGAGTTGATTTTGGGTGCATCTACTTATAGTACTTTGAAAATTCATAGTTTATTCAAACATTGTTCAAAAATTGCATATAGAGAGAATTTGGAATCTCCTTTTGACTCCCATCAAGATCCAACAAAAATTTAGATAATTCAATAATTAGAACAAAGCTCAACTATTTATTTAGACAATTTCATGTGAAGTTACTTCATTACAAAAGTGTTATAGTTTTAAAAATCTCTGATCTATGCTCATCTTAGATGCTAGAATTATAAGGTGTGAGGATTGTATTGGCCAACTAGAAACCCTTTGTGCACTTCAAAGACATGATTTTCAACACTAAAATGCCCATTTGCCAAAATAATGACTTCAAAGTCTCCCTGGCCTTTGAATTAACCTTAAAAGGATGTTATGAACACTAAGGGCTAATTTCCTAGACTGAAGGGTCAATAACTGGATGGGGTTGGGAAGCATAAATAAGCATCTATCTTATTAAGCATTACTTTGCCCTTCCCTTCGAAAGCACAAAAAGTGTAGCTATCAAATTTTGTACTCTAGTTGAATTCTAGCTATCAATTTTTGTATTGTAGCTGAAATTTCACTCCTTCATTCAAGGCTCTAGGTCCTCTAGGTTTGCAATTCCCAAAAACATGGGCTAGAGGTGGGAGCGGAAGTTGGAAGGGAGACTACCATGGAAACCAAATGTACGCCTACAATTCAAAGGTCCAAACTCTCAATGGAAACTTACACTCTCTAAGTGTCTGATGGATTTCAGAGAATCTTTCTTCACATGGGTTGGTTTGCACCCTTGACCTTTTGCAATGAATTTTCTTTGAATTTGCAATAGGATTGAAATGGAAACTCTTGCATGTTTTTCCCCCACTGGGGGTTGTGTTCAATGTGACAATGTGTTCAAGAATAAACTGAACAATTTAGATCAATTGTGCCTAGAAATCATAATGTTTTTATTTTCAATTGTATGGATTGGAGTTAGGTGTGTCTCAATTCCAGTGCATGCAAGCTTTCTCATCTTATTATTATTAATGATGATTAGTGTACTAAATCTCATTTCTATCTATTCCGGTGACAAATCATGCGATATTTGAAACGCTCCCTAAGCTTGATTACAATGATGTCACCCACTCATTCTTACAACAGAGGAAGAGATTGAAATCTGTGCGAAATGAAATTCACCGGCGTTGACACTTTTAGTTAAGTCTCGAACTTGCTGTAGAATCTGAAAATGCTTGATTGTAATCTTGGACAGTGCCACTGGCTATCCAACACTGTTTTTCTTTTCTTTTAAACTTAGAAAATGTTCAAATTATATTACACAAATGAAAACAATTTCATTGCAGAAGTTAGAGAGGATAAAATAAAATACTATCCAACAGGCACTGGTTTGACGTTGTTGGGGTGCTGAAGGACTCCCAAACTCACTGATCAAAATTATAAATGAGGCGTGGCATTGTCAGTGTCTACTGATAACTATATAATAATCCAGTCAGCCTCACTGGTGCAACAATGAAGGTCCCTTCCTTTGTTTAATTTAATAAACAGATAAAAAGATAATTAAAAAAAGGTATTTTAAAAAAACGTACTTCAACAGTGTTACTTAGCAAGTGAGTCAGAGCTGATCTAACTTGCAAATAATTCAATTGCCGGTCAGGTCTGTGATCAACATACTGTGCAGTTCTATGCAGCGCTCTCAAATTCAATTTCTGAAAAGTAGTCCAAATTCATACTAACGTAACTCAGCCTATGGCAGGCCAAAAAGTTCTTGTGAAGTACATTTCACAAGACACATGTACATCTAAAGAAATTCTGGACCTGTATTAGGTTGCTTCAAACTTAGCCTGTCATAGGCTGAGTTACCTTAACTAAACTTGTTGCTTTAGGTGAAATTTTTTGTCACATGGTGAATTTTTTTTGGAATGCAGCTGGTGATGGAATCTTCAGTCTTGTAGTAAAACAAGGGGCTACATTTCTAATTTTCCATACAAAAGAGAAGGCTACAATGACAAATGATTTGTGAAACAAAAATCATACCATTTTAATTTTTTGGGTTGTCATTTTGTCAATGTTAGAAGATTTGGTATTAAAAAAGTTGCAACTTCTCTACTTTTTTCCCCTAGTTTCACTTGAAAGTGAAAAAAAATGGAAGTGGCATCTAACCCAAGTTGTTTCATGTTTTGGGGACCTTGGTGGAATTAGTTATGAATTTTGAAATTTGAATCACATATGGCACTAACAATGTTCATCCCCTTATATGTTCATTCTTGGTGCATTGACAAATTGTACAATTGGTACATTGAAGAATTCAAAGCAATATGTACTTCTATGTTAGAAAACACTTTTAGAGCCTAAGCTACTTTACCATACTTCAAGATCTAGGGTGGGAGAGGAGAATGAAGGCAATGCACCAAGGAGTGATGAAGGAGAAAGAAAGAAAAGATTGACTAAGGTAGGTACACCCAAATGTGCCACTGACCTTAAAGCACCATCTTCACTGTGTGTACATCTCCAAAATCAGTTCTATACCTATGTGGAAGAAATGCTTTTAGAATCAAACTTTGTTCCTTAATAATTTTTGCATACAATATCCAAATGCCATGTTCTTTGGTGCATTGGAACCTCCTTTCACTTGCCAACAAGAATTTGTGAAAATCCAACCAATCTAATAATAGTAGAATAGGCTCAGTAGCAAAAAGTAGTGGTTTTGGGTGTACCTATAGTAGGACCACCCATATCTAATCACTTAAGCATCTGTAGAACAAATGGTGAGCAGTTGTCTACGTTTGAAATTTTTCCCATGTAGGGAGATAGAAAAGATTGAGACTGCAAAATTTTCAAAATTTTATTTTCAAAACTGAAATTTCTGTGAATTTTAGAAGGAAAAAAGTGTTCCGAACCAGTACATAACATCTAGAGTCTTGCAATTCCACTCATAGGGGAGGTTCCTTCCTACTCATGCGTACAAATTTCAAAATAATAAATGCTGTAATACGTGGCATTTAGCAATTGGTCCTTTCCGCCTCGCATATTGTGCATGTCATTAAATCGAGACTCCCAAACATGATTCACAGAGAAGTTTGGCTTGACTGGAAATAGGGATACTCTACAAGTCAGGTACCCATCCCTGGTTGGGAATGGGTGCTCCTACTATACCTTAGTCCAAATCCAAATCCATGTTCAAATCCAACGTTTTAGCCCCTCAATTTCAATGGCCATGGAGTAGCTGCACGGTTTTCCAAGTAAAACTTCAGCTATCCTAAATTTAGCCAAATTTGTGACCACTGGCACGCATACAGAAGTGGTCAGATCTACAACTAAGTTAATAAATATGTCTGCACACGCATAGAAGTGACCATTGATTTATTAACTTGGTTGCAGATCTGACCTAATCTCTGGCTTCACTCAGTCCACGTCACAATGACACATATGATTGCGGTTCAGTTTAAGAGTTTATTGATCAAGGTTTAGTTCTACGAATAAAGTAGTTTCAGAAAAGCAGATTTATGATCTTTGTGATTTCGCAGTCAACACCTTCAATCAGAGGTCGATCTCGAAATACAAGTCCTGACATTGGTTTTCCAGTCCAATCATTTGGACAATTGCCAGATAAATAATAATTTCCATTATATACTGGAAAAACAATGTTGGAAAAAGAAGTTGAAATCAGTCAGAAGAACTGAAGTGGGTCACAATAATTTAATCAGGATGTTGCAGGTTAATTTGTATTCAAATTCTAGAGTCAGTCTCGGATCAGTCTCAGAACTTAACTTAAGTTACTACCAAATATTACCATAATTTTTTATTTTATTTTGGGCGAAATGTCGCTCAGACTGACAGCTCTGTTGTACAGTGAGGCCAACATGGGTGACACTGCTCCAAAATGAAAACGTTGCCAGCAATTGCAAGAGCTCAGTTGCTCAGTTTAGAGTTGTAAGCTTTTCCAGTTGGCCATGACTTTTGAAAGTGAGATACCCAAAGGCTGCAAACATGCAGGGTTAATGATCCGCTTGTTTTTGCTCTATTAAACTAAATTGAATTACGGCTCTCGTCTTTCTTGATAATTTTCTGATTGCTCATCTCTGGAGTGTATTTCGGCTTCAAATTTTCGCTATTGAGATTCTGCTGTGATCCGAACACAATGGCTTAAATTAAATTACTGTTAAGACTGAAGATCCTCTAATTAGTAATGCTCTCCTCCACTCTCACTAATTAGATTCAGCCTCCGTCTTGAAAGGACAAAACGGGCTCTCGAAAGGCACAGACTCTGGCATGTGAAATTTGTCCAATTACAAGATGGCTACAAATATGACAGATTCTGAGTATTGCAGGGAATGTGCAATTAAAGAGAGACATAATTAGAGAGTGTTGAGTGTACCATGCTACCATTCCAAGCACCAAAATGTTCACATTCTGACAGGTGGTGTCGCAGAATTGAAATCATGCTTTGCAAAGTTTGACCTGTAAGAACTGGTCTCCCAATGTCAACTTAACTCATCAGCCTGATATTTGACAATACTCGGACTCGCCCAGCAGTCCAGCACTCATCACTAGCTCCTCGATCAATCTCTTCTTCTTCCAACTTCCAAGTACCAAGTGCTTCAATATTATTATTTCCACATGCTGTTTCCAGTTTTCCAACTTTTCCAGTTTGTCCTGGGCCTAACAAATCACTGTCCTTGAACCCCATTCCATCAATGTATCTCGAGTCCACTGCGGCCTAATCATTGGGTTTGAACCCCAAGCCTAGATAATGCTCCCACCAAGACAAGTGCAGATTTGAACTGATGAAGGCTCTCCACTGGTCTACAGAGACAAAGGGAGGTACTGCACATGCAAATGAGTTGAATCCAATCCCATCAGGGGGCGCTAGCTTGAAAAGGAGGCTTCCGGCGTGTTAACACGGATCGGGACACGGATTCAGTGTTATCGTTTGGATTATTAATTAGTTCTGACACGACCGCTCAAACCATGCTTAGCGTGTCCTTCGAGCTACGAAGCTCAATCATGCTACTAAGTACCGCTCAATCATGCTGGATTACGTATCACCAGCTGCTTGCGATATTTCCTAGATCTGCCTTAATTTACCCGTCCAGGGAGTCAATCTGTACGCTTCTGAGTGGTGGAAAAACATTCCGACTTCTTAAAGTTAAGTTACTTGTTGTCCTGCACTGGTTTCTGCAAGTGGGTCTCCTTGAAAGACCATCCGCAGGACCAGACAGAGTTTGCAGTCTGGAGTGTTTGAATAACCAAATCAAACTGGCTTCTTCTTCCTTCTTGGAACAAAAGGGATGAAAGTCCAATGCTTAAATTAAAAGAAAGGGAGGAACCAACCAGCACCAGAAGCCAAAAGCTAAGTCCTGACAGCCAGAGGATCACTCACGGTCATCGCCCGGTTGAAGAACCAAGTTAAGGCACCAAGCCTGTATCAAGAGGCTTACAAGGTTTCCGCTCTATAAGTTAAGCACGTTGTCTTTTTTTTTTCTTCTTCTTTTCTTTTAGAGCATATTCTCTTTTTCGACAGAAGCTTTCACTTCAAAGTTCAAACATGAAAAGTCAGTAAACAGGACTTCGAGATTGGACCATATCTGCGTGTTCTACGTACACTACTAACACTACAGAGATGTCCAAGAAAAGACCCACACCTAGTGTAATTTGAAATGTTTTCTCTTGTCCATCATGGGTCATTTTCTTGGTCTACTCAAACTCAAACCACCTTTGCCCTTTCCATTCGTGCAAATCTTGCAATTTCTCCTCCTATGATTGCAAGTTTGTTACCATATTGGGCAACAACACAATTCTTCTTTCCTCAAAGTACTAAATAATCTTCCCTGTTTAGGAACACGATTCTCAAATCACCTACTTTTGCGGGCCAGCTCTGATACCTCCTATTATGTACTTCCAAGCACTATACTAACACCAACACCGCTCCAACCATCAGAGCAATAGTAATTTGCACTGCAACGGGACCTTGAAGATCAATATTGTAAGTTGCTCAGGAGCCTATTTGGGATGATTCAATACTTTAACCCCAGTTGTCTCTGTAGCCACGACTGTGAAAATGGAAGCTTCGGTCATACTTCAGAGGACGGTGTGAGGGATTCCGGTGAACGTACGCAAGTACGGCAAACAAATATTTCAACGACAAAGATGTTGTTCGGACGGTGGAACCGGAAGTTCTTCTTCAGCCGCTCAGCCTGCTTCCAAGAGAGATTATATTCTGTTTGTCTGGGGTCTGGAGCTGTCCTTCTGTCTTTTCTTTTAATGAATTGAAAGAAAGGTTTGCATTTCAAACGGAAATTATTAATAGCAAGCAACCAGGATCCTATTCAAGGTGTGGAGGCGTACTGTCTTTGCACTTCCCCAAAGCTTAAAAATTAGCCTTTGGGGCTTCTTGTGGAGATCTGTGGTCGCCATAGCTACGTACACACCCTGAAGCAAGGTTGGGTACGTGACTCGGGTGAGTCGGGTCCCGCAAATAGGCCTTCGTGCAGAGGGTGATACTTCTCAATTTTGTTGCAGTTTTGTATCTCGCTCATTCTTTTTAAAAAGGACGACCGCAGATGATGACAAGGACACGCTCATCAGAACGACAAAGAAAATAAGATAAATGGGCCAAATGGGTGTTTTCTAATTGATCATTCACTGTCCTGGTGGTGCAGGACTGATCACAATGTTTCTGTTACAAAAGAAAGTCACTTCAGTGAAAAGTGGACACCAATTCCGCTGCAGATTAGGACCCTGGAGGCGGTGGTACTGTTTCTGTTGGTGCAGTTCTAGGACAAGATGGGCTTTTTGTGGTAGCTAGAGCTTTGAATTCGGTGCTATTACAGAGGAGGACGGTGTAATGGCCCTCACCTGTCTATGCAATTTGTGCCTCTTCGCTTGAAGGAGTATGGATTTAGCTTCTGGAATTCTCAGCCCCTGCTGTGCATCTGACAAGTGTTGCACTGAACGAGAACCCTGATTATTTAATTATCTCGAAGTAATTTAAGATATAGCTTTCTTACTATTATAGGGTAATTAAACGACTTTTGTAAGAGTAGACTCAGCTGAAGTTTTGAAGCCTGTAAACATAAGATGTAAACTAATATTTGGTAACCTTGTAGTGGCATCGTTAGTAGAACTGTCCTAACTTATTTTTCATTAATTCACTCTGGTCTCAGGACCAAAGTCCTTCTAATCTCATCTTGTTAAAACGGCAAAGTCCAATTCAATGAAATTGGTGCAGTTTCATCTGACTGATTGAAACCTCAGAACTAGTTTTCACAGCATTTGAAAGCGCTAGTTTTTGGAGCTCTGTGCACTTGAATAAATGTCACAATTTTCAGCAACTCCAAGGGGTCATCACTCGACAGAAGTTGAAGAATGTCGTCCTCAGTTCAGGGTTAAGTAAGTACATGAGGATCTAGAAAAGCATTCGAACTAGAAATTCGTCCGCTTATGACGAAATTGTATTGATGCACGAGGAGAAAAGGTTTCAAACTAGAAATCCGTGACGTTTGGATCCTTTCAATCTAGCTACCAAAAGCCTTTCCCGACCAATCCAACTTTGCACAGCTAACAAGATCCCTCTAATCATTGTATTAGATTATGCAATGAAGGATAGCCTAATGTTCGCAATGATCGAGAAGTTAAGAAAGTAATGTTAAGCTACACTAATTTGTCCTCATAGTGCGAGAGACGTTAATTTAGCAAAGTCACACTATTTCGAATTAGTGCAAATGAATTTGAAATATTACTGTATCGTACCAATTTCAAAAAAACTAAACTAAACTTTGTGGTGACACTAATTTTATAGGTGACGCTAACCCCCCTCACTAATAGGACAAATCAGTGTAGCGTTTCCACTGGGTGCTAAACTGGGAACATGCAAACCAAAAGTGCTTTTTGCACCGAGGGACGGTGACCTCTACCAGAAAGGTTTCGGTGCAATATTGCACTTTGCAGTGCCTGCTCCTGACAGCGAAGAATCATTATCTGGATGCCTTTAACTCTTTGCCTGGACCCAGAGAATGACGAGGCCGAGCTCAACAAGAAATGTCGGTGAGGGGAGAATATTGTAACTTATCGAGAGACTCGAAGCATGAATCGAAGTTTTCCCTTTAATTGACTCGTTGAAGAAAATCGTTTGTTCGAGAATGACAGATAGAGAATTAGTATAGAGTGATGTCATGGTGAAGCGTCTAGCTGTTGCTTGTAATGAGAGATCGATTGAGAGAGTTCTGCACAAGGTGATGGAAACATGGAAGCGGAAGTTCATTATAACTCGAATTGTTTTCTGTTTGCCTTCAGATCACTATTCAATCCACATTCATATATCAACTTGCAAGATCTAGTTCCATAATTCACAATTTATATGTGAACTTGATTTCTTCGTCAGCTGGCATTCGGAACCTCTCGGCTTGGCATTTCTAGATTGTCGAGTGCTCGCTAGCTAGTTATAAGATTGGCATTGCATTCGTAACAACTCCACAGAGATTTGCTAATCACTTGGTCTGCATTAATGACCGGTTTCGTTTACCAATAACTTAGACCGGGCATACAGTGCAAGCATAAATAGCTAGTCTGATATGGCAGAAGAACAATCATGCTCTTTTTCGCCTGTTAAAACTTTGGAAAAAGTTAGGAAGACTGGCTGAGGGTCAGTCCGGTGGAAGATTTGTGTGCGACTCCTTGCTTAGAATAGTGTCTGTCGACACAGAAGTAATAATTGTGCGCTAGCTGCCTCTCTCGAGCTTGCTGCCAAAGGGTGACCCATAAATCTCTGTGCACATCGAGCGACGCCCCCGTTCTCACTTTCTGCAGGACCATTAATGACGAGGTTAAATCGAGAGCCCGGGTTGGTGGTTTTGTGTTCGCCGACCGGGAAATGCGGTCATCGGGCCCCTGCACACCAGAACAAACAGACAAACACCGCCATGCCAGTGACAAGCTTGAAAAGCTTCAGTGCAGGCAGGCAGCGCGCTATCCAAAGTGACCCTACCCTTAGTTGCATCCACTCACCAGCCACTTACAGCGCGCACCAATAAAAGACCTACATTTGGCTGCTACAATCTTGGTCCGATCAGTTGACGAGGAAAAGGCTAGGACTCGTCACCTGCATTGACAAAGCCAGCTAGACATTCCACCTGCACTTTTACATTACCACGAGTAACTTCGTTAGGACAAGCCAGCTTCAAGGGAGTACTCAAGTTATATAACTTAAACGGTTGTACCACCTATAGAGAGAAATCAGAGAAATGGGTTTGAATTCTGTGGCAGAGCTCCACATCCAAGTGATGAATCTTTGGATTGCTGATGGCGGTTTTGCAAATGAATGGTAGGGCTAGGATCAGGGAGATGGGGTTGCAGGGGTGCTTGTATTTTCATGACGTCGACTATTCAACAAATGTGAGGCAAGAGAGGCGATGACGAACGTCTGGACACCCACCCTAGTTCGTGTCATGCTATCACCTGCTCCCTGCAGTTGATATTCCTTGTTCAGGCAATGCATGTCAAATGCAGCCAGACTGGAAAAGCTCCTACGCGTGAAAAGCAATCAACCAGTGAGATGAGACAGCTAGCGGCGCCTACGCATGCCCTTCATCAATAACAGTTATTGGTAGATGTCTAATAGACTTGCTGTTCATTGTCACTCGAGTCCAAACCATCAGACGGTCGACGTTCCAGATTAGTTCTACCACTGCTCCTTTCCCTGAAAGGGACGTGTAAATTTATTGCACGTACAATCAATATTCAAAACCAATGATCAGAAACGATATTCATAAACAATATTCAAAAAATATTAATACCCAAGCACATTCCTCCACGGTCCCTGGACATGCTCACTGGAGATATGTGTATCATGACGTTTCCGATCCCGACGGTGCAGTGTCGATGAAAAGTTGACGTGGGAATGGAATGATGAATCTGCTAGTTTGAATTACATCTCTGGACAGTAGACTTCTGCAAATAAATAATCTCACATTCTCTCCTGAAGGCAAGGATAAGATACATGACTTGATGCAGCTCCCCTGATTCCCAGCAACTTACAGAGTCCAGCAACAAAGCACTGGGGCAACGGAGGAATCAGTACTGTAATAAGGGTGTGTCAGAGGCAAGAATATAAATCAAGGAGTGATACCATATTCCATACAGGAGCAAAACTGAAGGGGTACGTTATAATTAAGTTTTAAATGGTTTACGGAGTCAAGACTAGGCTAGATCTGCACCCGAGTTCAGTTGAGCAAAACTGCTAAAGGTTACATTACATGGGAGAGAAATCCCCCAGGATGACTTCATTTCGTAGTGATATTGGTCAGGGTCCGCCACTGGCTTTATTTACTCTCCAGGTGGTTGCATTTTATCTCGATTCTTTTGCCGTTGAAATCAATTCAATTCAATGCCTGTGTGCCAAAATATAAAATAAAATAAAATAAAATAGTTTTATAGTTTATGATAATACTCCGTAACTGTGAGTGAGCTCCGTCGCTTTTGTGCCCCCCCCCCCCCCCCTCCCCTCTTGCTCGGATCGCGTATCCCGGACCTGCGTGAAACCCGCGATTGGCATCAAAATCTGTCATGCGTGAAACAGTGGGCGATATTATTAGCTGCGGCCTCTGGTATTGTATATTCCTCCGGTACGGACAAGCCTGTAGTGTTGACGTTTTTCACGCCGTGGGTGCGTCTTTAATTCTTTACTCTTCCTGTCTCCGACACTGCCCGGTCGAGAGAATTCGACCTTTCCCCAATCCCCCCCCCCCCCCCCCCGCGGCCCCCGCCCCGCCCAGTCCGGCCCTGCCCCGCCCCGCCCTGCCCCTCATCAGTCACGTCTTCCCAAAACTTGCATAAAGGCCAACCAAGGAACTATTCCTGCTGACAAAGATTCAGCACCCGGATTGTGCAATCCCTTTAACTGAGCTCCGAGTCACGTTGCTTGCTTCGTGGACACGGAAGGAAAGAAGAATTCCTTTGGAATCATACAGTAGCTGATGAGATGAAGCTTGGAGGGTTCGGTGCAGCTCTTGTGGCACTACTGTGCTGCCTCTGGCCGTGGTGGTAGATATTTGGCTCCTCCTCGTGTCCTCCGGTTCAGCAATCGGATGATGGAGGCCTTGAAGTTTCAGAACTTCCAGCAATCTTTCGGGCAATCGTCGTGGAAGCGAGAGAATGAAGAAATGACAGCCTGGAGGAACTTGCAGGACAAACAAAAGCCTGAATAATTGCACATAGTTCTTGATTTTAAACGTCTTGAATGCTTGAATGTATAGCCCCAACAATCTCATTTTTTTTTCCCCAAAAAAATGTCACAATTGTAATTTTTGTGAAACTTTGAAAGCAGCATCTTGAAAGCTTGAAATACACTACTTTTGAACTTTTCTATCAAATTTCTCGTAGTGTGACCTCAAAGAATACACCAATTACACCATGATATTTGTCACTACAATCTAAATTTTTGCTCAAAGATTCACACTATTTTAAGCATTTTTGTAATTCCTATGGTTTTTACAAAGAAATTACTTTTTAAAACCACATGAGATGTCATTTTAATTTTTTCAATTATGAAAAAATCTATACCTTGAATGAGGTTGTTTGTTTTGTTTTGTTTCTTAGGGTGAGATCTTTGGAACTGGCCATTCATCTTATCACATTCTTGGTACTATTAAGAAAACTCTCTACAAGGAAAGGGTGCACAAACTTTGTTTTTAGGTGCTCCATTAGAGAAAAAATGAGGCCTCTGGACTCTAGAGGGTTGCTCTAGCAGCAGTTGAACTATCCTTCCATCTTTTTTTTTTCCTAAAATCGCCTACCTCAAACCTGCAGTTTTCAATGCTTTTAGTGGCATAGGAACCTAGTTTTACAAGGGGGTTTTCCTAAAAAAAAAATAGTCGCAGAAAAAGAAAAAGAAATAAAAGAAATAAAAAATTTAGTTGCTTAGGCTGACTGCTCCACAATTATTCACCCAAGCTGACTTTCCTCTGCAGCTAGATTCCGGCCAAGGACTACTTTGAAAACAATAGCCTTGTTTGATCACTCTGGAATAGCCCTTTGGAGGCCTCATTTTTTCTCTAATGCAACTCATGCCAGAAAAGATATTGAAGTTTGAAGTTTTATGAATTAAAAAATAAGGAGTTTACTTTACTTTTATAGATATGAAAGGATTGCTTAGCCAAAATGACAGGGCAACTAGTGAAGCTAAATTTTGGATTTATATTACTACCCTTTGTTTAGAAATTAGTACATTGGTTGATTATCAATGTAATCACCATTGAGAATGGATACACTATTTCTAAATAGAAGTTGTATCACATGAACAAAATATCAAATTTGAAATGTGTGTATTTAACCCCTAAAATCCCATTGTGCACTTGGTGAACAAAATGGATTTCAAGTAGATTCATATAACCTCAATTTTTAATGTGATTTTCTTAAATTTTTTTTGTAACATAGAAAAATGCATTAACTTTCAAGGAATATAATTTTTATTTCAATCAATGCCCAAGAGTAAAAGTTATGCCGCAATAAGCCCAATATGGGCACCAAAAAAATCCTCAAAAATTGAAATTAAATTTAAATTTTTTTTTTTTTCATAGACTATCATTTTTGTCTATGCAATAAGCTTTGATTGAGTCCATTGGAATAGTGATGTGAAATTTATGAAGCTTCTTATTTTGCAAGCAATCATAGTTAATTCTTGAGAAAATAATGTTCGGTTAGATTCAATTTTTAACTCAATTTTCACAATTTCAAAAAAAATGTTCCACATGGTTAAGTATGCCGCCTACTAGAACAATCTCACAATTGGAATTAGTGTATTTTAATTCCATTTTAAAGCTATTGACAATGTAGTTTTGTCCTTTGATCTTATACCTACTTCTATTCAATAATTTTTTATGGAATGAAAATCATGTATTTTTTTTTAAATATTTTTTTCTAGACTTTCAATTTAAATCTTCAACATAAAAAATTTTACATTGAAAATTTGTAGTGCAAAAATTTAAATTAAGAAGGTTCAAAGTTAAATAATCTATTCACAAAACTTATTCAAGAACTATTCTTTTCACTTTAAACACAAATATCTTGCAATTTATGTAGTGAAAGTTTATGAAATTTCTTCCACACATTTTTATACTAGTCTTGTGTAAGATATTATGATTAAATATGTAAAAAAAAGAATCTCTAAATTTTTTTTCTCATTGCAATAGAAATGGTAGTTATGAGTGGTTTTTGATGAAAAAGACCTTAGCACTTGGGGGATTAAAAAATTCAGAATATTATATGAATATTAGAAAATTATAAAACAATTGGAATTGGGTTTCTCTCGAGGAAGCTAACTATTAGATGGGATTCAGCCCTCCGGGAGGGCTGTTTCAAGCTGGTTCCCATTATTGGAAACCAGCTAGTGCTATCTGGAAAAATAAATAAAATTATAAAAAATAAAATTTTAAAAATATTTAAAAATAATAATTATTAAAAAAATATTTGTTGATGTGGTCGACTCTCAACCACATCAACAGCCTACATGGTGGCGTTCCCAGAGCTTAGGAACATAGGGAAACTCGCAACCTTGTACAGTAGTTGAAACTCATCTAATGATTCTTATCTAAAATTTTGTCATTTAGACTATCTACATAATAGGGTAGAAAAAATGGCACTTTAGAATTCATCGACCTTATCCTTGAGCTAGTAGTTGCTCTTAACTCCTAAATGGCTCAAGGGGTCCTACCTCCAAAATCACTTCCAATTTACAAACACCCATTATAGAAATGAAAGTATCATTTTTGTAGAATAATTTAAAAAATTTACTTCAAGATTTGTCCACTACTACCAAGTTAGTATACTCTCCAATTTTCAAAGATTTTGATCATACAAATTTGAGATATTTTCAATTAAAATTCAGTTTTTGAAAAAAAGATGTTTTCATTCTCAAGCAGAATGATTCTGAGGGTCCAAATCTCAAATGCTCTTAAAAGAATTTCTTTTATTTTTGACCAAATGTAATTATGAATAGCTAAGAACACTCATGCCAATTTTTGCAAAAAGTAGAGCAATAGAAGATTGTTTTCATAGTCTTGCAATCACATGAGGTACACTTGGAAAACAAAAATTTCATTTGATCATGCTCATTCACTCTATGCTCCAACCAGTAGCCCCTTGCCTACTTGCACACCTATGGAATTTTTTTCTTGGGATGGCCTTTGATTGGGTAGGTTTTTCTCACATGACAATTCATAGTGAGCATTTCTTGGAATATTTGACCCTTAAAAAAAAACCAAGGTGGAATTTTTGTCCAAATCAAAAGTTTTTTTGGTGTATGAAAAAATAACTTGGCAAACTACATGTAAAAAAATATGAAATTCTAAAAATAGTATTTTAGGGCCAGGGGATCCAGATAGACCTTGAGGTTGGGCAACAATCATGAAATGGATGGTTGAGCATTTCAGGGTTGAGAGTCCTTTTTTCCCATGCCAAAGATTTGTCTTAGTTTCATGGATTGTAGGAGGGTGGCATGAGATGGATTCTCCAAGTGTGAATCAAGGACCCCATAACTTAAATAGGCCCTTATTGGAAAATTGAGATTGAATTGGTGTGGTAAGCAGTGGTGATTTTTGACCGGGTCTCTACCAGTTTTGGGGACGGGCAATATAATTTGAAGTTGTCCTGGGATGTGTAGTACAAAAATTTGCAAGTTTTTTGGACGTTCAAAAATGAGAAGGACAACTTGTCAAAAAAAATGAAAATCATTGACATTATGTAGGAAGTATTACAACTAAAACTTCTAAATCTTTTAGATGTTCAAAATTGAGGAAGGACCAGTTGTAAAAAAACAAGAACTTGAAATCATTGACATTCTGTAGAAAGTGGTACAAAATATCATTGAAGAGGACGGATCCTACAATCTCTCATGTTCCTCCACACAATCATGACAGCATTCCAATGAATGTCTTGTATTGGAATATTAGCACAAGAAATGCGCATTAATGCATCTAATGTCTTCAATTGCAATTTAGAACGCAAGTGGTTTTTGATCAAATTTTGCTTGGAAAATCCCTCTCACACACTGCTATGCTAGATGGTATTACCATCACTTTTCTCCAAAGCATGTACAATCCTGGCCAATTTGTAGACCATTCAAGAGTTGTACATGCAAAATCCCATGCTTCCCATAAAGATTTATTGGGTACCATCTCCTTCAAAGTCTCTACCATCTCCAAACATTCGCCCCGACATTGATCTCACTCTGCATTAGAAATTCCGAACTTCTCACAAAGCCTCTCTAACCATGCCTCTGTACGTATAGTTCTCTCCTCCTCATCGGTTGGATAGAAAATAGGGCTGAAGAGCTTGCAAGCATTGAAGACATGAAGGTCTAGGAACCTTTCATTTAAAGAGTCCACAACTCTTTGCACATACTCAGCACCAATAGCTTGACATTCTTCAAGAGTACCTGGGCGATCAAAAATGCTCCCTTCATGAAGGGTATAAGACTTCTCTGTTTCATCTGCAAGAATATAAACCATCTCACGAGAATTGCTTGAAGCCTCAAGAAATGGCCATAAGAATTTGGAACCTCTTCCAAATGCAAGTCCCCTTGGAGAAAGAAACCTCCGAGTCAATATTGTAATGCAAACATTCAAATGTCCTCCAATTTGTGTAATATCCACCTTATCATATTGAAACATCTTGTTCAGCTTATTCAACTCCATCAAGACATCTACTAGTAAATGAAGAAGGAATTGGAATTGAAAAGAGGTCATTTTATGATACCAATCAGGCTCTTCAATTCAAAATGTCTCCAACAATGCAGGCATGCAATTGAATATACGTTGCATGACTAGTCCACGAGATAACCACCTCACACCATGAATTTGGAGTACAACCAAAGGATCTGATGCAAATTCCTCCATCAATGCATCAAGCTCCTTCTTCCAAATGCTTCATCGACCTACCCAAGTATAGATTTTGTTGGCAAAATCATCAAACACTAAGAACTCCAACGATGCTTTTGCTGCATCTCCTGCAGCCAAGGCCTCCCTACATAAAATTATGACAATTAAAAATTAAAAACTTTACAAAAAACCTTAAACATACAAAATAAATGAGCTTGAATTTTTTTTTTTAAATACTTACCTATGAGCAATGCAATGTATGTTGATGAGCGCAGGAACTCTTTCACGGAGCCTAGTTGCTAATCCTGTTCTGCAACCTATCATAGATGCTGCTCCATTTGTGGCTAAAGCCACAATCTTCTCCACTGGCCATTCTCGAGCAGTCAAAAGGTCCATCAAAGTTGTATACATAACTTTAGCTGTGCCGCGAGAAACTCCTAATAATTCCACAAAGTGCATGTGGGGTTCACCCATTCCTCCACGAGCTAAACTACAAACGTACACTATCAAATGTTGTTTAAGAGTGCGATTTGTAGAGTCATCAATCAAAAGAGAAAAGACGGGGGACAAATTAACTTCTTGTAAGTTTGTTTCCTTCAAATGAGAAGAAATAGCCCACAAAAAATCATAAGCTGCCTCCCTACTAGTATACGAACCATAGTCATCATTAGCAGGCATGTTCGGAGTTTGCAAGTACATATGCATCCAACATGTATCCTCGTACTGAAAAATTGGTCGATCTTTTTGAACTATAAAATAAAGAAGTTTCATACAAGTGACAATCCTTGCAGTCTCAGTGTCTAAAGCATGTGCAACATGTCGAGCCATAGCTGCAGCTTCATGTGTATTTCTTGCCCCTTCCCACCTTTGTAAAGCTAAAA
The DNA here is from genome assembly GCA_947034895.1 of Rhytidiadelphus loreus. Lineage (NCBI taxonomy): Eukaryota > Viridiplantae > Streptophyta > Bryopsida > Hypnales > Hylocomiaceae > Rhytidiadelphus > Rhytidiadelphus loreus. The sequence goes on from OX344762.1 coordinate 3,021,105, forward strand.
TGAGTTCCACTCTTCTCGTGCACCTAGTGATGACATTATATAAAAATAAGAGAATGACATTAAGTTGAAGGACACTGTATTTTTTATTTTCTCAGAAAAAAGACAAAAACAATTGAACGAAGAAGAACTTCCAATTTCTGGCATTGAATTCAATAGTGCTGATTCAATTGAAAAATAAGTATGAACAACAAGCAAAGGAATGTTATTTTTGAATTAATATGAAAGTTTGGAAGTACTTCAAGAAAATAACATAATATACATGATGGATTTTTAAAGCATATGACATTTTTGAAAATGGCAATGTACATGAATCAATTAAAAAAATTAAGAGCACATTAAACTAAAATAAGAAATAAGGATGAACAACAAGCAAAGAAATGTGTTTAAGGCTTAAATTATGTTTCAATGAACTCTAACCTTGACTGATGAAAGTTGAAGTGATTTGCATTCTTCACCAGTACCCCATGGTGTTGGAATTGCACAATGCATACATGCAGCACACTTCATAACTCCATCTCGAGTTCCACCATGAAGTTGAATATGCATAAGCCAACACCACCCACTTCGCCAACTTGTTCTAAATCTTCTTGGTTTAAATCTTTGCCATGAACGAGGAGGGTTTTGATCTTTTTCAATGTCTTCAGAAACATTATCCTCCTCTTCCGGAGGATCCTCCTCAATAGCATCTTCATCCATTTGTAAAGAAGCCTCTGGAAATGAAGGTACTGAATTAGGAGCAATATATGAAGAAGTAGACTGCTCACGAAGAATACTTCCTCCAGTACTCTGAGAAGAAGAAGATGCATGGAACCAACGATTTATATTTGTTGTACATCTCTCCTTTGTCTAGGGACACTTGAGACAAGTAAAGAAGACATAACTGCAAAAAAAAAAATCATTATTGAAACCTTCACAAGTATTTAATTCCAAAATTATAAAACCTATGACAATGAATTCATTGCAAAATTCAAAAAACAGAAAAACAAAATAAAAAATGTACCATACTTGAGTGCACTCGAGTGGTGGTTTGTTGGCCTACAATGGACAAGTGATGGCTCCTCGCCTCCTCCCCTTTCAAACTCCCTTCCAGTCTCTCCCCTCTTCCATCAACCCTCTCTCAATCCCCTCCCCTCTCTGCCCCCTCCCCCCTCTCCTCTCCCCCCCCCTCCCCTCTCAGTCTCTCCTCCTCGGCTCCTCCCCTCTGTCTCTCTCCCTCTCTTTGTCTCTTCCCCTCCCTTCTCTCCCCCTCGCTTCTTTCCCCCTCCCCTCTTCCGTCATGTCTCTGCCCAATGGATGACAACAACAGTGTGGTAATCAAGTGCTCCAATCAATGCTAAGTTCATTGGATGAGTGGATAAGCACACAATTAGTGGTATTTTCAATAGGTAAAAAATTGTTGATGGGAAAATTTTTATTAACAAGTTTTTAGGACGTTTAAAATTTTCTCAAGTTGTCCTAGGTCGGGTAAGTTTTCAAATTACAAGTTTTTAGTACGGGCTCAAATTTTTTTGCCTTTCATTTACAAGTTTTTGATGGGGGACGGGGAATATTCTTGTCAAAAATCATCCCTGGTGGTAAGGGTGTCTTTGTCACCATGGCACCACCGAGTAAAAACCTCTACAAACTACCAATAATACATATTTTGGAAGTATCCTACGTGAAGGTCAGATTCAACATAGATTAAGTGTTTTTTTTCATTTTTCTTTAAAGTGCCACATGTCATCTTGTGAATGGTGTGAGGTGAGTGGACCCCCAAGAATCTGATGTGAAAATTCAGTTTTGGCCCCTTGAGTGCCGAATCAGACCTACACGTACGGTGATGCTCCTGATTCGGACCACAGGTCGGTTCACTAGGCTTTTTGTAATTCCTGCAACAGCTCACATGATGTCTCACTTCTGTCTTTTTGTTCAACAGATATTTTATCAACTTTTGTGCCAACAAGATACAGTTGGGTCCATTCCCATCCTCCTATCCCCCCAAACACCAGGATCATAAATTTTGGAAGGGAAAACAAACATAAAAAAGTGGAGAAAATTTTACTGTTTTTCCCCTACTTTTTAGGACAGGACCCTGTATTCTCTGCGTCTGATCTCCTCACATCATCACAGCATGCTGGCGCGGCAAAACTGAAATGACCAGATGTCTGTCAAAGCATGTTCACTCCATCGGGCAGGGATGTTAATTAATCATACAAAGTTAATTAAGTTCCAGGTAATCCTGTCCCTAAACAAGTTGATCAATTACGGGTTCAAAAACATTGTCAAAAAAGAAGGCTTTGGGGAAATGCCAATGCCATTGTCCAAGTGGACGCCCGAAGTAGGCTTTAGTAGTTGACACTGCTTTGGGTGGCCATTAAAAGGACCGAATTATAATGAAAATCACGCAATATCCTTGGTGAGGAACATTCCTGGAGTAACATAGAATTAGGGAATAGGGACAGAAATAGAGGAAATGAACCTTCCCTCTATGGCCACATGAATGTTCCTTTCACACTAGCGCATTGAGCACATTGAGCACATTTCCCTTTTTGTGGTTGCTTGGGAGGAGGAAGGGGTGGTAGGATCCCTGGGATGATGGGAAATTGGGAACACCCTTTTGCAGTAATAAGGTAACCTCAAATTTAAAAAATTTAAAAATTTGTAGAAATCGAAATCTCCCCCATACAAAGGGCTTCAAAAGTTTGTTTGGTTCCATCTAGAAAATTGGCAGACCCCTAGCTCGTCAGCCAGGGAGGATTGACCCACCTATTTTGTGCCATGTATTCTTGTATTTTTTCCACCTATCCTAACTAATTTGGAGCCTCTGATTGCAAATATGAATTCAAAATTCCCAAACTTTATCACTTGTTGCAAATAAAAAAATTCTAGTGTTTTCTCTAGAGGTAAATTGCAGGGCAATGAGGGGATCGATTTAACTTTGTCCTCACTTGTCCTCCTGAAGTTATTCCAAGGGTGGATGTGAAAAAAGACACCCCCTATTTTCTGCTTGATTAATTTATTTGTTACTCCTCTACTAGCTAGTTTGGGGTCTCTAGTTGCAAATATGAATTCAAAATTTCAAAATTTATCATGGGTGGCAAATAAAAACGTCTAGTGTAAGGGGGCATTTAACCCCTGCCATAAAATTTGATAGAAATAACATAATCTTTAACCCCTAAAGGTCAGAGACTATGTTTTCACCAAAAACGCTCCAAAACTGCCATTTATGTTAAAAGCACCAAATTTTAGATGAAAAACATTTTTGGACACATGTAACCTAAGGATCTTGTAGTAAAATAGTTTGAAAAGATGTGGGAAAAATTTCAGAATTTTCCACGGTGTAGATTGTAAGATATTAACGTTTGAAGTGTCAAAAATCATTTTTGGGCCTTGTGAAAATACGGGCAGCTGCACTTCACATGGTCACATTTGTATGAAAAAATGTCCAAAATGGTGGTTACTCTTTGGATTCATTGCTCAAGTCAAGTTGGCTACATTTTTGAAAAAATTTAGATCATTTGGAATTGCACAACATATGGGGAAAAAATAGTAAGTAGAAAGAAGTACAAAGTGATTCAAAACACTTATAAAATTGTTAAGAATTTAATTATAAAATTGAAAAATATTAAAAATAGAGTTAAATAAAGGACTCTGAAGTTTATTTTTGAGTAGGGAATTCATAACTATCCACAAATAGACAACTATCCACAAACTAGACCACCTCATAAATTTCATCTTGTAAATCAAAATGGAATGATTTAAAGCTTTTTATGTATATATAAATCTAGAAAAACAATTTCAATTTTTTTTAAAGTGATTTTTAAAGAAGTTTTTTGGTCTGCCCAAGCTGCCCACTGATTGCTGAAAATTACATATCATGCAATAACTTTTTAACCATGTAGTTAAAAGTTATGAAAATTGTTGTGCATTAGAGCTACCCCTTGGGCACACATTGTGTGAAATTTTCAAAGAAAATAAAATAAAAATCCTGTCTATAGTGAGCTGCCCAAAATCACTATATTGTCAAAAAACAGTGTTTGGTCCTTTAGGGGTTAATTAACGATCTCCTTCAAAGCCTCGGCTTGGCCATCCCAAGTTCGAGCCCAAGCCACCCCTCTACTCCAACATGCAAAATATTTTTCAACTTTGAAACACCTAGGAGGCCAAAAACAAGGCATTTGGATGACATGTAGCACCTCGAGAAGATGGAAAAAAGAAAAATTTCATTCAATATTTGGATGGGGGACTTGCTTGAGCATTTTTGCAAGAAGATGGTGGTGAAAATTCTCTCTTCTTAGTGCTTTTGACTTTTCTACATAAAAAGATGCTTAATCCACAAATCACTGAGTAGTTTATTTTGACAACTTCAATGTCCATGCTCTTGATCAAGAAAATGATTTTTTAAAATTTGAAGTTCAACAAACAAAATTTGAAATTTGTACTTACTAATCCATCTTGAAAATTTGAAAACTATAAAAATTGAATATTATATTACAATTTGAATTTATCCCAAAAATTCACAATCTATAACCATGGTCTATTGATTCTCTAATTGTATAAAGTTATAGTAATCATTTTGATCTATAACCATTACATGTTATTTTAGGCCTTCAAGAGACTGTTTGAGGGTTGTTTCCCTTCATTGTTTCGCCCATAGTGAAGGACGGCCAGCTCTCTCCAAAAAATAAATTAAAATTAAAATTAAAATTCTTCAAATGTAAAAAGAAGTTGAAAAAAATTCCAAAAATGTGCTGGCAGACTCTCAGCCACGTAGGAATGTTGAGGTGTTAGGCCAACAATCACGTTCCCTGCGTTTTCATAGCAGTAGAATCCACGGTCTCTCGAAGGCCTGGGAAACCATCTAATGATTCTAAAATATTATGTACTCGCATACAGTAATTTCTATAATTTTTTAACGAATTTTTCTTCTAATATGAATTTTCTTCATTTTTTCCTCAAGAAAATCATAATAATTTCAAATTTTCACAAAAAAATCTGATTTTTTTAAAAACTTATCTAAGACATGCAATCTCATGTCTAAAGAATAAATATAATTTTTTTTAAGAATTATTAGTCACAAAATGGAAACATACATTGATAGTGGCTAGATTTTAAAGTTCATTTATGTGGTCATCAAGGCTTTTTTTTTGGCTTTCTAGTGCCAAATTGCACCAGAAAAAAATAATCAGGCTAAAAAATGGATGATATTGCAAATAAATGCAAATAAATATTTTTTTGGATGAAATCGCCAATTTGTGAATGAAAACCAAATTATAGACATGTGATATGATATTTTCTATCTAATATGTGGATGAATGTTGAAATTAGGAGTGCCACTATAACATTTTATATCGCCACTTTGGCACTTCTTAGAAAATGAAAAAAAAGGCCCTGGTGGTCATAGTCATATCCTTTCGAGGCTAGTATTTCATCCCTCACATAAAGGTTTATGTAAAATTTCTATGGAATCTCCAAATTGCAAAAATATTTGGGCCTAAAATTATTTAGTTAGGGCCACTTTACAACTAGAAGTAGATTGATTTTTACCTAAAGTCTTTTGCATTTCAAACATGTGGGTCTAGGATGGTTTGGAATTCCTACTTTCAAATTCATGGAGAGACAATTGCTAATGAGCAGAAGCGGGCCATGGGATTTCTAACTAGTACTACAGTTGCTCATGACCTTGATAATGTTTTGTTTTGGACCAAGCTATAGACCCCAACAATCTAGTATGGATTATTGGAACATAATGCTATTATGATCTTTCTTTACACAACAATTTTCTTGGCATGAAAATGCAAAAAAGAATTTAAGTGATAACATAAAATCTTACCATTCTATTTTGATTTTGATTTTTTAATTACCAAAACCAAATTTAATAAGAAGTTTTGATTTCTTTGTTAAACCATTTTGAGCATGCTATTTTAGGAAGGTTAAAAGAAAAAATTTAATGAAAAATAATTAACATTGAGATTATCTCAACATATGTCTTTGAGTATTTCAATTCTTGAATAAGACCTTAAATATCATACCTAATAGTCAAGGTCAACATTCCCGGCCAAATATTGAATTAAAATTGGCAATTGGCAATTGTAAAAACATGGGCCACTTGGAACTTGAGAAACATGCCCCCAAAGATCCACAACTGGTCAAGTTGGTCATGTCAGTTTTCTCGTAGATATTTCAGTCTCTAGTCTACGCAACCCACATTTCTGCTAGTGTGTGATTCCACAGGTTTCCAAAATCTATAGATGTTCTTTTTTTTCCACAGTTAAAAAAAAAAGTTTTATCCCACAATTTCTGACATTTAGATTTCAAATTTTTTTTGCTGACCCTAACCAGCAAGTCGAGTAAATAAAATTCACCTGAAAGTCTATGATTTGAATCACTAAATTAATGAGTTTGTCAAGTTCTTATAATGTTCCATGATTCACCTAATCAGGTTACTGTTGAATGAAAATATTTGTAAGCTTCCAGATTTCATGATTAAATTGATTTTACTTGATTAGATTGTCTCATGTGCACAAAGTAGGTCATTATAATGGTTGTTTGTTTGCTGTGCTAAGCAGTCATCTAACTCAATGTCTGATGCAGACATCTTTGTGTTAAGCTTCCATTTGGAGTGTGGAAGTGATGGCATATCAGCAACTGAATGCGGGTCTGTAATTATGCATTGGAGATCACGTGTATGCATTGCCAGGATTTTGAGAAAAGACCAGCCAGGATAAGACCCTACAAGCAAGCAAGTCTTTTCTGAATGCGATGGCCCAAGCACACAATATCTACACTGTAAAATGAAGGGCAGATCGATGATAAATCGATGTGGTGAGAGGTACACCTACCAAAATCGTTGAATGATAGCTGATATCTTTGCCTTTGTGGACGCAGGTTACAAGCAAAAGTGAGTTACAATGTAGGGTTGCAATCGCAGTTACCGCACTGCAATTCAGTTGCCATAACGGGACTCAACAAGAATATGAATTATGAATGTATGATAACATAACACAAACTAAGCTAAGCTTCTCATCAGTCCGTTAGTTGTATTACAAATGTGTCCCAAAAGCAAAACAAGTTGTGCCAGGATGAATGCTTTGCTCTGCTTGTGTGTTCGTTGGTGCACGTGCCCTCTGCTACCAAAAGTGGTCGGTTGATAGTATTACTGTACGAAGTGTCAAAGGGAAACCAGGCATAGGCTATGGCTTGGCCCAAACAAAGAGCTCTGAATCCTGTAACTTATTGTTGTTGATAGCCAGCCACTGAATGTATCCGCTGCAAGAGGAAGTGAGTGATGGGAAGTAACACGCGACTCACTTTGAGCAATCATGATTTCAATTGCATTTATATGATTTGCGCACTCAGTGGGATATGTCAAAAGAGATTGAAACATTTGAACTTTAATTGTGGCACCTACTGTTCCTGTAGTGCACACTTATAGTTACACAAATGTACTGGTCAGTTGACATAGCCATGGTGCAATCACACACAACGGTGCAGCAAGTTACGACTCAATGTTCAGAGAGAATCACTGGTTAGTTCACTGTTAGCTGGAATTCGGAACAAAACAAAACAGTTGCATTGGAAAATCCTGGTGAAAAAATCTATAAAAGTTCTATTTGGAGTGAAAAATAGAGTGAAAAAATCAGACTTTAAAAAATGGTTCAATATGGGAATTAAAGGAAACTTACAGTTGGTAAAACTCCAAACGTTGGTTACAATCACCCCTTTGTATTTGCAAATTTCTTATATATCCTCAAGATTACATGAGCATGAGTTTTTTAAACACTTTATGAATAAACTAAGAATCTTCAAAGTGGTGATAATTAGTATGTCAACCTTAGGCGTTCATAAATGGAGGCTAGTGTCTTAGAAGAAGAAATTTGACCTGATTTAGCCAAAATATGAAGTTTTCTAATTAATATTGGATTATTCATTTATATAATTGTATTATTGCTTGCCCCTTTTCACTTTGAATTGTATTTTTTGGGGAATCACAATTTTGTAATTTGCCTAAAATTGTCATTTTCAATTTGCTATATGGTAAATGAACTTAGTCATATCTAAATACCTATCGATTTGCCTTGTTCTAGCCTTCTAGGATAGAAACTGTACAGTTTAGGCAAAGAATTTGTAGGAATCAATTTTTGAGAAGAGTCCATAACATTATTCACCAATGTTTTGGGGGATCCTTTTTCATTCCCAACAATTAAGGACCTCCACCCAAAAAACTATTGGTGGAGTCAAAGATATTTGTGCAAAGTCTAACATAAAGCATTATAATTACACCTCCAAAGTATCCTAGGGAGGTTAATACCTCCTTCCCTAGGTCCTAGGGATGAGGGATCTAAGCCACTTAACAATGTTATGTCCTACTTTAATTGGTGCAATTATTTTGGAAGAGACAAACCTTCCTTAGGAAGTCCAATCATTCAAAGAGCTTGTCGTCTAATGCAGAGGTACATTTTACTTTCTCACTGTACCAACTAGCCCTTTTTTTTGGGCAAAATGGAGCCACAAAGCACCATTTCATAGTGAAAATCTTTTTTCTCCAAAAAAATTTCAATCCAATTTAAAATATGGATGAAATTGTCAAATTTGTATGAAATAATGTATGAATTTGATTGAAAAGTGTTTTGTGGTACAAAAGATGGATGTATGAAGAAATAAAATGCTTCATCAAATTTTAAGTGATCACCATCCTGGCACTTTAAAAAAAAAAAAAAAAGGGCTGGTACCAACAATGAACAAATGGTGTACATTTTAGGAGGTGAATGCTTTCAATGACCATTGTGTTTCAACTTCAAAATTTCATAACTAATTCCAAAAATCTCCAAAAAATATGAAAGGACTTGAGTTAGATGCCAATTTCATTTGCCTATCAAGGAAAATTTGAAGAAGTATAACCTCCCCAAATTAATAATCAACTTACCATTCAACGAGTGAGTTTCTCTTTTCATGCACTTCCTTTTACTTTCATCCATGACACAATCCATGGCAGAGTCTGTGTGGCTCCAGCATGAGTGAGATGCCAATACGCTTAGAAGCCCATTTGGCACCGAAGTCAGGCAGAGTCATTACTACACAATGTAAGTTAGGGTGTACTGTGATCTGGTACCAATGACACAGCAAAAACATACACATTTTCTGTATTTTGCAGTCCTGTCCTGTACAACTGAATTGAGACCAGGAAGTACATACTGTATTTTCTATTTTTATCTTTCCCACTTTTTTGATTCACGGTAAACGTGAGAACCAGTCATCAATCTCAAGAATATTTCACTGCTGTCCTAAGGCCGGCCAGGCTCCAGCATGAACGTGAGTGAATGGTAAATATACTCGAGCACCGGCTGTGAGCAGTTAGAACATCCCAGCGCCAGTGTCTGCAGATTCCAGTGAATTGAAGAGGCCAGTGGGCAGGGAGTACAGTGGAAAACTGAAAATGGGTGAGTTTGCTTGAACGGGTCGGCGCGTGGAGCGGGCCGGGACCCTGGCAGGACCCCGGCCCGGCAGCGCCAGAGCCGGTTCCAGACATTCCAAAGTCAACAAGGCGCTCATCAGGGCAGCAGCAGCAGCAGCAGCAGGTTTGCAGGCAAGTAGCCTCAGTGCAGGTGTGGTCGTAGACACAAAAGGCTTGTTGGACTTGTTCCTAACTTAGCTAGCCGGGGGCAAAGGCGAGGAAGAAGAAGAAGCAGACCAGCTTGCCGCCTTCCAGCCTTTTCACCCTCCTTTTTTCCCCCACAAGTTGTCTCTCCAGCCGGATTCTTCAAAGCTAGATTTTCCATTTGATTAATCTCTATCATGGTGGCAGCTAGCCACTGCTTTCCGTTGCAGGCCTTACCCAGCTTTCTTGGTGAAGCCGACGAGAACAGAGACGAAGAGGACCCGTTTGAGGTTGGCGTTGGTGTTCTTGTTGGTGTTCTTGTTGTTGCAAGAAGCCAATTAGAGGCGTTACTTTGCTTGCTGCCGTTGCTGTAGTTGTGAGGTGAGCGTGATGATGAGGATGATGAGGAGTGGAAGCCTGGGTTGACGTTAGGAGTACTACCGCATGTGACCTGCTCTTGGCTTGAATGCATGGGCTGCACCACTGGATTGCTACTGTCGGCTCCGTCTTCTGCTGCAGCTGTACTCCTACTCCTACTTCTCCCCTCTTGGCGATGATCCTGTAACGTCAGTCTGGGCACTAGATGCAAACTCCAAGTTAACCCTCCATGCAGCTAGCTGTACCACCCACTCCTTCCTCCCCGTGAATTGGTTTGCATGTTAGCATTACGGACGCGAGTCGTGTTCGTCGTCGCGCAATTCCTTCCTCACCTTCTTGATTCTCCCTTCCGTGATCGTAGTATTGTTCCATGTATTTTCTTCCTGAACCCAACGCTGGAGTAGTTTCAAGGTCTGAGCTAGTCATACTCAATGTGCATTCTCTGGTTCCACCAGCAACACGCGCCGTGAGGTAGGGCTAGCCCGATTCTCGAACCGCAAGTTGACATCAAAGAAGGATCAGATTCGGATAGTTTGATGCCGTCATGGTCACTTGATCAACAGCTCCGAGGTGTGCTCTCTCTCTTCATCTATGTCGACTCCCTCGGTCTGCCCAGGCCAGTTGTCCAACGAAAATAGACTGATAGGAACGAGTGGTACGACTACCAATCGGCCAACGTGCGATAGGCTGTGTAGTGGTAGTAGTAGCAGCAGTAGCAGCGTAGTAGGAGTAGGAGTACTGAACCCACCCGCTAGTACTCATCATCACCCCCATCATCAGCCTATTTAGTAGATCTTTCCCAGTGGAACTCCCCTATTCCCGATGTCTTGTCTTCTAGAGCTAATTCTTCTTCCAGTACAGCTCTGGTCCCCATCGATGCTACCCCTCCGCTACCTTTCCCAGAGATCGGGCTTCCTCTTCCCTGCTCCGTTCCTGAGTCCCTGACGAGAACTCGATAGCCCAGCTTAGCTCCCCAGGGCGCCTGTGAGTATCCAACGACGACAGATTGTGCTGAGGAGCACAGCTTCAGCAACGCAGAAGAACAACTCAATACAACTCAGCGACGTATGTGGACTCAGCTAGCGATGGAGCACAGGTAGTACGAAGTGGGGTCGTAACACTGCCACGGAGCTGCCGCCGGGATGCAGGGCCAGGTGGATTACAGCAGCGGCAGCGATGGAGGGGGGACGACGCGGAAATGGGCGAATTCGGGGAAGCCTCGGGATCGGAACGGGTCCTCCTCCAGCGGCGGAGAGTACACTCCCGAACGATCCTCCGACGGAGGAAGCCCGCGCACGGGGTTCAGCGGCGGCAGCGGGAGCACGCGGAGCGGCGGCACCGTGCGGCAGTATGTGCGGTCCAAAATGCCGCGCTTGCGATGGACGCCGGACCTGCACCACTGCTTCGTGCTTGCGGTGGAGCGCCTCGGAGGCCAAGACCGTGAGTAGTAGTCCAATCACATGCACTATCAATTATTAATTTCTTGCTAGCTTGCAACTGACGCTGCGCAGCTACACCAATCCATGATCACGAATTTTAATTCACGGGTGTAATTCGTTCACTGTCACGCTACATTTTTTTAGCAACTTCTTGATGAGCTAGCCAACAGTGAGCAGGCGAGGGATCCAGCTCTTGTCACCCTGAGGTTCAGAGGCTTCCAGGCGGTACATCTTGTAAGATGGCTGATTGGTGGTGTCACTTCCTACACGATCATGTGAAGTACACTCAGTAACATGGGCGGTCAGACATTACCAGAGTTATTTCCGAAATGACATTCGGCACTACAATTTCGATCGTTAGTGATGTAGAGGTGCACGTAGATGGGGTGTAGCTAGGGTAGCAGGTGAGAGTGCGTGTCTTCATCGCGTAGAATTCGAGATGAATACGAATGTATGAATTGTTCGAATCTAAAGAAGGGGTAGATTCTACATACCTCGGCGAGGTTTTAATTTTAATCTGCGAGGAATTTAGCTGTAGTTTACCTTCCGCGCGTTCAGGTATCGTACGTGTTCAACTGACATTGATTTAGTGGGCCACTTGCAATTAGTCAGCGTCCAGTTTATGCTGTCAGATGTGACGAAGATGTGACGAGTCGATATTTACGGTACAATCATTTGTCGCTGCCTGCAGGAGCGACGCCGAAACTGGTTCTTCAGCTGATGGACGTCAAGGGTCTCACCATTGCGCATGTCAAGAGCCATCTGCAGGTAAGAGCATTGTTCCAGTTAGATTCAGAGTGTAGATCATTTCTTTTCACTGGCGTTATTAAGGAGTTCCCATTTTGCGTTGGCCTCAGATTGGTGCCCTGATGCATCTGTGAATGCTAGCTCATTCACTGAAGAAGTTTCACTCCGCACAAGCACAGCATTCTTTGTGGTCACAGTGCAGCATTTATCAAAATTCCTTTGTTTCGAGTATTCAATGTGTCATCTTCCAATACGTACATGTCAGCAGAGATAATCACCTGCCAGCGCAAATGGAAGCAATCTTTTTAACCAGGGAATTGCGACTGTTCTTTTCGCAGATGTACCGGAGTATGAAGAACGACGAGAACGGACAAAGCGGTACAATGACATTCCCACTTCCTTTTCCTATTAACACGGAGCATTCTTTATCTTGGGTTTAAATTCGTCTACTGAAAGTTCTAATACGCATACACTCTGGACACTGGTGGCGACGATCGTCACCCACCTGTCGTCACTCTGCTAGTTTTCCATGTGCTCATTGATTTTCCTCCAGCTTGGCGTCATGTCAAGCGCCGCTTCCAGACCGCCTTTTATAGTAAACCAATGTATATATATTGGCAATTGAAATCAGATCACCCTCAAGTAATGCCATGAGTGCTGAGATCATCACTGCCGTTCCTGTGCACTCATGGTCATTGTTACGTCCAAATGAGTGATTGAACCCTCAAGTCTCTGAAGATCTGACGCTTACATTTGAAAGATTTAAACTGAGTTCTCTCAGGTCATTTCGCGCACTTCAGGGTTAATAGTGTGGGCGCGCTGTTTAGCGTGTCAACAATGTGATAAAACTCCTGAAGGATGAACGAACTTTAAAGCCAGGCGTAATCATTAGGATTTTGCCCCAAACTTTCGAAGCTGAAAGGGTGAGCACTATATATAGCTCTACTTTAGCTGAGTAACGCTTCTGTCATTTGGTTAGCTTGGGATGCTCCAACTTCCTACCAGTCAGACATTGTTTCCTTGTTAAAATGGTATTAAATAAGCCCGAATTAGAAATATTTTCAAGCAACAATCTCATGTACTCAACGACAAAATGGAGGTCCAAATTCTTTTCAATAGATTCGGTTAAAAACTTAGAGTCCCAGCTCACTTGGACTTGTAAAGTTTGCATATGAATTCCGCAATTGTTACACCCGAGTCCCGGAAATTGGAAGTAGTGTAAGGGTTGAGAACTTGAGGTGTGAGGTTTCTGATGCTCTAAATCGCTGATTGATAACATTGGGGAGTGTGGTGTTTCAGGAATAATGCAAGGAGATCAGATGATGGGAGATCAAGGCACTTCCGACACAACTCTCCTGCACTCTTCCTTCGGGATCCAGCGGAGGGATCCGTTTCAGGGGCAAGCTCGACATATGAGGGATTCAGACATCAGCAGTGTCCCCAATTTCTCGAACTTCCTCCATCGCCAAGCTGGAATTCTTCAACCCTCGGACCACCACCCTGCTGTGTCTTCCAGGTACACAAATATGATTTTCCCAAATCTGATAGTTAGAAAGAATTAGCAAAATTGTCTGTGCAGCTAGAAATAGCTTTACCTGGGTCTTAACCGATTCTGGTGATACAAAACTTGGCCCCATTTGAATTACAATTTTCACGATGTGGTCAATCGAATTGATCATTTTAGAGTCATCAACCCTTGGTTAATAATGACTAGCCTCAGAAGTGTAATCTTCGGATAATGTGAAATATTATTGACAGGCACGAAGGACACGAAGAGTGGAGCAACCGAGCTTATCAACCAGCAGCTGGACCTCTCGCTGGACACCGCGACTGGTCTGAAGACGAGATTCATCTGGTGGAATGGACGAAGAGGGAACAGGGCGTGGCAAAGGGGGCTCACACTGCAGCAGGTTCTTTTTGTGACCAATCCCGAATCGACACGCACGATGATCGATGGGCAGCAAGACCATCTACTTCAGTAGATTGGGAGAGGAAACGTCAACAGCCTGATATAAACCTCGGTACTGCATGCATTGTTCTGAGTCCATGTCATTTTCCGATACAGGCCTGATATTTTGGAGTACTTCATTAACTCCAAGGATTCTGATGATATACATTCTGATTCGGGAGTTTCTTGAACCAGGTGGGAGATTTCCTGCGTTTCAGGATGGGCCTTGGTTGCAACCGGGAGGGATCCACCCTGTTTTAGCTTCGCCGCAACAACTGGAAGCCTTGAAGAGACAGGATATTGCCAGTGAGTGGGACAGATGGCGAGCGCACGGAGCACGGCAAGAGTGGTCCAACAGGCAATCCAGCAGACACCACGTCGTCACGTCGACATCCGAGGAGCCTGGTTCGACAACGCCTGATCAAAATTCTCACGTCCACTTCAAGAAACTGCTCGATCAAAGCTGCAGCTCTTCCAACGTTCAGGAAAAGCAGCCGCGTGCTCGAGAGGACGAGGTCACTCACAAGGCCCCCGGGTGGCCGGCTATGTTTGGGGCCCAAGACCAACACATCGCTCAGGTGGGACTCCCGCTCACCGTCAAAGTTCCATTAGACTGCAGTAACCTTTTGTAGTCACCGACACTGTATCCTAGTCTAATCTTATTTAATTTAAACACTAAGTGCTTACATTAAATTAATAATACCACTTGTTAAGAACCGGAGGATACAGTAGATACTAACTCAGCCAAAAATCTGTGCTACTGGTTTTGTTGGACGGGTTTTAATTGTTGGTCTTGGTGGACTCAAAATAATCGAATTTTGGCGAGTAGTGAGCACGGTGTGTCATGTGTTTGTGCTAGTTATTTTTTGTCAGTTATACAGGACAATCATGCAGATTTCTACATGATCTGAGGTTAGATCTTTTCATCCTATTCAATGAATAATTAGTGCATTGATAAATAAGAATGGATTATTAATCTAGCTATTGAAGTCCTTCCTGAAATGAGTGTGTTTACGACGATATTAAATGTCAGATTAACTTACTCGTGTATTTATCGATCGATGCTCTAGTGACAGAGGGTCAGAGATGCAATTTTGAAAGTCTTCTGGTGCCGGTTCCTGAACTGAGTATGCTAAGACAATATTTAAGTGTTTTTGTAACTTACTAGTGTGTTTATCGATGCTGTGATGACAGAGAGGGTCAGAGAGATACGATTTAGAAAGTCGAAGTCATCGACAGCAGTTGCCATTCACCGAATCGGAGGCCGACACGTCCAGTCCGTGGGCATTCATGGCGCGGCAGCAGCAGCATCATCAACCAGAGCAGGTCGTGAGATCCAACATGGACAGGGAGCCGGATGGCACCACGCTTTCTCTGTACCCTTACAGCGCCCGCTCTCAGAGAAACAATAACGATAACAATTACATTAATAATAAAAACTATAGTTCCTCCCCGCCTCGGCAGTTACCGGACATCAACGAAGACCACGACTCGAACTCGTTGGTCCAACAGAACGAGGGTGTACAACAATTATCACCGCAGGCTGGTATCACCTTAGATCTCACCATGTCTATAGGTGCCCCAGGTTAGCCGGATTTCACAGTTTTATCTCTTCTGAAAAGTGTGTCAAACTTGGTTGAACATTTGCCCTGTAATACGGTCAAGTGCGATTTTGGTTCCGTTAGTAGGAGAATACTAGTCCTCAATTTTTGTCGTAGGAAAATGTCCTCCGTGCGGCACCTGGTAGATGGCCATTGGTGAGCTGAGCTTATAATATGTCATCACCAGAACACCAGAGTACCTGAGCTTCACATTTTATTACTCATTGCAAGAATTACTTACACACACAGATCGAATTTAATATTAGCCTCGATCACCAGCAGCCATCCCCGATGAGGTCGCAGAAAAAGCACTCGTGTTTGTGGGTACCGATCCTAACGCGGATCACCAAATTTGGAAGCTTGCAGACCCCTTGCAATTGAAAGATTAAAAAAAAGAGAATATTATGATATCTATACTGGCACCTGTCAATATTGGACGATTATTGTTCTCATTAGCATGCTCTTGTCAACTTAGCTCAGACATGTTAGCTAGTGTGGTACATTCATGTGCTCCGTGCCACGGACAACCACTCCTTAGTAACGTGTTCTCAAGCCTAGCTACAGAAGTATACAGCTAGCGTAATTGTAGTTGTCCAATTCTTCTTGATTCATAGCTAGAAAAACGCTCTAGTGCCGTGCTAGCTGCTGTAGGCTAGCTCTTACTTCCAGTCAGCTTCCATGTTGTCGTCGTGCATCAATGACGACACGTTATATTCTGTTGACAGCATTGTGCGTCAGAAGAAGAACTGGCAGTTGTCTTATTCATTTAAGAGCTTCTGTTGAACGGGAATCGGCATCCCCATCAATCGAACGCATTTTTGGACTCCCATGGAGTCAAGGGGACGCGTCTCCATTTTTATATTACCCCTGCACGTGGCCAGCACTCCAAGCGACGTTCCAGTGCTTGTGCAACAAAATGGCTTAGACTGCAATACAATGCATTTGTTCCAGTTTCTGAGTTCCATGATGCCAAGTCTGGTATCACTTTCTCATTGATTATGCAGAAGAGGATTATGACCTACAGTTCTTCTCCTCATTTCGAGTCTTTAGACCAACCAACGTGCAATGATTTGGACAGTCTTGATTGAGGGATATCATGGAGCAACTTGGAATTATATCTGGTAATGGTCCCGACTCCCAACTCTCAAGCCCCGTCACTCTCGAGCATCATCTAATCTGCCTTGCGTTCGGCCGGCTGGCTTTGTTGAGGCCATGTCGAGGCAAGGGTCAACAAAAAAATTCCCCTCCAATTTTAAGCTTGTTGATAATTAGGCATCTCTCCAATTCCACACTGTAAGTTGGACTTAAGCTGTTTGCGGTTCAAATTTTCAGAAGCCGAAACGCAATGCTGCATGACAATTGCTGAGATTCACTTTCGCCTTATCATGACCGAAACAAATTAGTGGGCATTGGTTTCATTAGTTAGTTTCCGCATTGGTTTGGTTTTGCGAGTGGTTTACTTCATTAATCAGTCGTTCAGTACACTCTAGTTATGTGTAGTAAGCAGCAGAAATGGGATCTCAGTTATGACTGCCGCGTCGCCAGCAGTACTCCCAAACAGTATTGAACTACAGAAGAGGATTCTCTGAACCAATATATCTGACAGAGGGATTGCCTTCCAGCACTGAGAGAAGACTCTCGGGACTGATCCCTTAGAGTCGTACGCAGAACATTGTACACTGGAGTAAGTTAAGCCTCCTTCCTTCAATTCTCTATTACTAAGTCTTACATATTTCCTTACCTGCTCGAATCTCTGTAGAGATTGATAGGGTAAGTTTAAAAGAACTTTGATTTCCCCCTATTTCAAGGAGATTGGGCCTCGTGTCATTCAAGGACGTCTAGAACTGATCGAAGAAGAGTTGCAGGAAGCCAGTGGAGGCAGATACCTCTAGCTCCTCACGTATCAAGGAAGGGTGGAAAACCAGGTGATATAAAATTATATTACTGTGATGAACGTTCCTTGGAGCGCTCGAAGGTTTTTTACTTTGAACAGAGAAAACGCAGGACCATTAAGCTAGATATGACGTAGCACAGAGGATTTCAAAACTATATCATGACGTAACTTACTTTGTGGCAACCTCCAGAATTACTTACTTTCTATTTGCGTTGTAAACAGTATTAAAATCCTCCAAAAATAAATCAAACAGGAGTAGAGGCAAACTTCCAGAATTGCATTATTGAAATGACGGAGCCTGTTAAAGTCGTCTGGTTTCCTGATTTACTGCACGCAATTCCTCTTTTGGCGTGCAAGCGCTCCAGCGCTAGCTCCGGCCAGTCAGTACACTACAGTAAGCAGCACACCGGTCATAAAGTGGTTTTATAGAAACCTGAAAAGAAAGTGTAGTCAGAGGAAAAAAAAATCGTACGACAGAGATCAACTGAGTCTTTGGGACAATCATTCTTAATGCTCTTTTGTTCCCATTTCCTAAACCAGGTTCACTGCAGTCAGTGACGACTGTTCGGAATAATTCTATATCATCATATGTACCCCCAGCAACCTACTCTCTATCCAAATATATCATGTTAGACTGCGAATGATAGATCTACCGGAATCTCATTCTGACTGGAAGAGTCTGGTCCCAAGATTTTCTTTTTTAAAAAGAAAATTTAACTTTAATTTTTTTTTTCCCTTAAAACTACTACTTTTAATTCTGGGTTCCATGAATTTCGTGGTCATTGCCTGGCAACTGCAGACGAAGATGCAACCACATGCTTTGAAATTCTTCGCATTCCGTCTGCATAGCCCCACCCCACCCCACCCCCAATAGTGGGAAGTGGGAACATACTTTTTTTTTTTTTTTTTTTTTTTTGAAACAAATGGAAATTCCATTGCAAAGCAGCACAGTACAAAGCAGCCAAGCCAGAAGGCTGGACAAAAGTGGGAACATACTAATAGGCTTATTAATTAGATGT
The DNA here is from genome assembly GCA_947034895.1 of Rhytidiadelphus loreus. Taxonomy (NCBI): domain Eukaryota; kingdom Viridiplantae; phylum Streptophyta; class Bryopsida; order Hypnales; family Hylocomiaceae; genus Rhytidiadelphus; species Rhytidiadelphus loreus. The sequence continues at coordinate 3,039,708 of OX344762.1, forward strand.
ATTTATGGAATTGGGTGAACCAGCCCATACCTTACTGTCCAGCATAAAATGTTTTTGATAATTTGTCGTTAAAAAAACATGACCTCATCCAAGGGCCAACGACAAGCCTAGAGGAAATTTGAGGGGGATTTTCTGAGCAACTTTTTGCAAATTGCATCAAAACTTGGGACTAGAATTTGTCAAACCTTTCTTGTTGAAGTAAATTCTGTAACTCAAATGGATCAATGCAGATCATTTAAAGTTAAAAGTAGCAAAAAATACATTTCTTATTAATGATCAGATCATTTTTTGTTTTGTTATTTTTTAGATAAGTTTGTCCTGTTTTTGTACATAAAATAGAAGACCCCATAGTCGACCGAATAAGCAATTGGAGACATTCTAGGATAGTACAAGGAAAAGCAAATATTTTCAGAGGTATAGGGATAGAAATGAGGAGGATTGCAAAAACTTTGGTAATTTTATCACTTGAATTGAAATTACTATGAATTTTGAAAGGCAAAAAGTGCTTCGGACCCATTGCCGATCTATAGATTCTCCTAATTTTGATCACTCAAAAACTACCTTTTTATTTATAGCTTTTTACTTTCTAACTCACTAATTTGGGACATATGTCAATAACTTGTAAGTCCCAATTTTGAAATGGAGAAAAAAAAACATTTTTGCTGTGGTTGGAAATAAATCAGTCTATAGGTTGGTTATTGGACCCTGGTCGGGAATGGGTGCTTCTACCTTAGTAGTCTCTCTTTGGGGAGTCTTTGATTCAAAATGTGAATTCACAATTTCAATTTAGAGTGAATTTTAAAAACTGAATTTTCACTTGGGGTCAAGTGTTGGGGTTGGTTTTCTCTACTTGTATTTATGGTGGGGTCAGTGCGGTAGAAAAGACAAATAATTTGGAATAAATAATTTGGAGTAAATAATTTTCCACATGCTTTTTGCAAAATAAAAATTTGGAGCTCCATTCTTTTGCCTTCCAAAGAACATTCATAGGAGTCTAGCCATTACTAGATCTTTGCATCTAAGTATGGATCCTATTGTAGAATTATTTTAGTTAAGTCCATGGCTAGTTCAAGATGTTTTTCCTACATAGCTTATGAGTTCATGGGTTTGTTCAAAGTATTGTTATCAACTTGTTATAGAGCTAGAAAGTTTGTTCCCCATTTTGCCATCCTAGCTACAAAACACAATAAAAGTCGGCGATTTAAAGATGAAGAAAAATAAGTAATAGGGGTGAGTTGTGCAAAAGCGATATGAAAGGTCATCTTGAACCTCAAAGGCCTCCAAACTATAATCAAGTTCTATTCCATGTTTTGCATATTTAGTGTCATTTCAACACCAAGGCTTCAATGTCTTATATCCTACTATCAATGACATTCTATTGTTAGAAATTACAAAATCTTGAAATTTGTTGATTTCTAAATTTTTATATTTCAAATTGTAAAATTATAAAATTGTAAAATATTTATGAAATTTAAACTTCTTAAATCTATAAATTCATAAATTTAGAAGATTGTAGTTTGGAAATTTGGAAAAATGAAATTCATATATTTTAAGCTAGACTTTAAGATCCCAAACTTTGTAAATATGATGTATATTTTAATTTTAAGATGAAATTATTTTTCTATTGAATATTGAATATTTGATTAAACTTCTAGAAATACCAAGGATCATTGCAAATGTGATGAAGTATAAAAACAACATGTCTTGCATAGTAAAAAGGATTTGTGTTCTTGCAACATTAGAGCGATCATTAGAGTTCCATTGCTCTCTTTCTAGATTATTATGATCAACTTATGAATCATGATTACCAAATAAAAAATATATAATGATGATTTAATCCCTAAAGTCCTAAAGCCTTTGTTTTTATTTATTTATTTAATTCAAAACTACCATTTCTATTGAAATGAACAAAACATTTAAAAAATATTTTTTTGGCATATCTAACTATAGGATGGATTCAAAGCAAACTAATTCCAAAGGTGAAGTCATTCTAAAAGAAAATTAAAACACGTGGAACTTTTATTTTTGAAAAATTGTAAAAATCAAGTTCAATAATGAATATCATAAGTTATTTTTGGAAGGTGATTCCCTAATTGCCCCCAAAACAAGACTCTATAATTTTCTCATCACTAGTCCAAATAGAATGAATCAAATATTCCCATCTAGACGAATACGTTTTCTATGAAAAACAAATTTATAGATTTTACAAATGCAAAGATTTATAAATTTTAACCCATAAAGGACTAGCATGCATTTTTTAACAACGTAGAAAATTTGGGCAAGTATGTTTTAGGTTGAAATTCTACTAGAAGGTGGGAATGAGGAATATCTTTCATATGTAATAAATTTCATCACATTTGGAAATACAAGCCAAAAATCATGGCCATATATGTTTGTTTGTTTTCCTAAGTGGGCAGTGTGGGCAAATCAGTAAAAATCACTTTTTTCATAAACAAAAATTTGAAATTGGTTTTCTAGAGTTAAGGTAACTTTGTCTATGACATGCAAAACTTGGGACCAGCCTAATGTAGTCAAAAACATTCATGAGTACACGTGTCTTGTGAAATGTATTGCTCATGAATTTTTTGGCCTTCATTGAGTTGGTCCCAAATTTTGCCTGTCATAGGCAGAGTTACTGTAGTAAGGTTTTTGGAATCCCTATTCCAAACGCTTCCAAGTTCGAACACCAGGGAATGATCTATGTAAAGTTAGTGTAGTGTGTTCAAATGTCACTATGTACTTAAGTTTTGAAAATAGGATAAAAATTCATTCTTATTCCCACTAAATACCCCCAAGAACACTCAACTGTCCATTATAAGATAAAAAGACTCAGCATGCTTGTCCCTGTCCTGTCTAGTGTTCTAGGGCTTATGGCAATATGTCTGGGACAATATGTCAAGTTGGACTGACTTGTGTATGGATGCAATGAAGGACTTGACTTCAGTACAGCCCACTATAGTACTTTGAACATAGTACAAATATACCTTTTTTAATATTTCAAAAAGATTTAGAGTTTAAAAGTTTAGGATATACTTACAAAAAATTGCAGTCACAAGCAACACACAAGGACAATAAGGCCAATCACTTGGTAAGTTAGCATGCTCTACCTACAGATCATTTCAAAAGAAAACTATTTCAACATATGTAATAAAGCTTCATGCATCTAAAAGTGCTCGATAAATATTCCCAATTAAATACTAGTACCATTAACTAGTAAGTTTCTCCTAAGTCTCCAAATACAACCTTATTACCACACACAATTAACTTTAACCTATAACCTTATATCTATTACCAAACCCTAAGATACCCTAATCTAAAACTTAAAATTCTAACTCAAACCCTTAATTGTTTGGCAATAGGTTCCTTTAGTTTTGTATAAATTAGAGGTATTTTGAAAATTAATAATTTTTTTATAAAATTCCCAATTACAATAATGTCAAGGCTAATGAACAAAATATTCTGTGTTTTATTATAAATAATCAAAATTAAATTAAATTATTTATAATAAGAATTTGAAAATGCCTTACCAAATATCCTCAGTTCACAGCCAAATCCCTAATCTTAATTGTGACAATAGGTCTTTTTGACTGTAAAAATTTGACAAATTCAAAAATCCATAACCTTTACATACGCTAACCAAAAATAATAATTTTAAAACCAAAGGATTAAATAAACTATGATCTATCAGAAATCATTAAAATCTATCCAAATAATTTACAATAGGAATTTTAAATCCAAAGATCAAAACCCTAAATCTGACACTCAAATCTTCACCTCTAATTGTTTTAACAAGTCCTCGGATCTGTATAAATTGGCTGTCTTCAAAAATTAATAACTTTTGCATATGATATCCAAATTCAGTAATTCAAAAATTCATATGCAATATATACCCTAATCTACCATGAAGTATTCGAAAACAGTCAGAAAAATTCAATTAATAATTTAAAAAAAATTAATCAAATAATCAAATTACTGCTGCTACTCCGACTCATTCCAACTTACGTTGGCTAGCTCTTCACAGGACTTGGTAAATGCATGCAACAGATCATTGATAATGATGCAATTACCGATGATCTTCCAAATAACTACTACAGTAGTGCCGTATTGATGATTAGCAATTGAAGTATACACGTTAATAAATTTAAACACAAAGCCTGAAATTTCTCAAATTACTCCTTGAGATAATCAAGCACATAAGTAGCATTCTCCAGTCTCGAATTCTCTGAATCGTCCTGTCTGCTGAAGATTCTCAGAATGTACTTCTCCTCAATCAACACTTCCAGTCCAGTACTGTGAGAGGAAAAGGTTGTCAACAATTAATTGCACGCTCTCAAATTAGCAAACTTCCCCAGTACAAATTGTGAATCTGTCGGTTGCATGACACACCAAATGCTCAAATCTCAATAATGTTTTCATCAGCACACCCAGGACAAAGTTCCAGACATCTGATTACAGCACTCAAAATACACCACTGTACATGAACAAAAGCACCAATGTATTACAAACAGCACATAAATTACAGGCACAACTGCGCAAGTACGCACAAGGGAATATGAAAATCTGCACGAAGAGGAGGAGAAAAGATGAGAGGAAAAGAAGAGATTTAAGTTCAGGGAAGGGGGAGATCGGAAGTTGGATGAGTCACTCAGAGATCGCGCACCAACGCTTCACGATCGCACCTCCCCAAACCCTAACTTCCTCCCCTTTCCTTATCTTTATTGTTTCTTTTTCTTTTTCTTCATCTCCTTTATTTTTTTCTTTCTGGAACTTTTACTTTAACTTTTATTTTGCCTTTTTGCCCTTTTCTATTAATTTGTGGCTACTTACTAAAGTATCTTTGTTCTTTTTGGAACTTTTAGTGTACTTTGGACTACTTTAACACTAAATACTCAAAATATATATAAATAATATAGAAAATGTCATAGAAAATCGAAAAAGTTCTATAAAAAACTGAAAAGCTAGACTACAGTTACCTTATATAAAGAAAGCTTTGAATCATTCCATTTTGATCAACGAGTTAAAGTTACAAGGAGTTTTAGTTTGCAGGTAGTTATGGATTCCTTACTCTAAAATAAACTTTGAAGTCCTTTATTTTACTCAATTTTCAATTTTTCTTTTAAATAAATAAATTATAGGATGTAGATTGTTCATTACAACATTTAAACCATTGGAATTGGCATTTCAATTTGATAATTGAATTCTTAACAATTTTATATTTTGAGTCATTCTCTACTTCTTTCTATTTGCTATTTTTTCCCTATATGTTGTACAATTCCAAATGATTTGGAAATTTTTAATCATGTATCCAACTTGTCTAGGAAAAAGAATCCAAAGAAGCACCACCATTTTGGAAATTTTTTCATACAAATGTGAACTTGTGAAGCACAGTTGCCTGGTTTTTTGTTGGCCCCCAAAAGGATTTCTGTGAATTCAAAAGCTCATATCTTGCAATCCATGGAGTGAAAATTTCTGAAACTTTTTCTACGTGTTTTCAAGTCAGCATACTACAAGATCCTATGGTTACATGTGTCCAAAAATGTTTTTTTTTCAAAATTTGTTACTTGCATTAGAAATGGCAGTTTGTAAGCGTTTTTAGTGAAAACATAGTCCTTTTGGGATTAACCTCTAAAGTTGCAAGTGGCCCCTCTGAGGATTTTTGAAGGTTTAAGTAGGTTTCTATGAATCTCAATTTTTAATGAATATTTTTTGAAACTTTTTCAAAGATAGAAAAACACATTAGCTATTAGGGGATATAACTTCATTTCATTGGTGATTGGGAGCAAAAGTTATGCCATCATAAACTCAAAATGGCCCTTGCCATGAGCACCAAAAAAAATCACACAAAAGTAAAACTTTAAAATTTTATAATTAATTTTTTTTGTTTCTTATAGAAAATGTTTTTGTCTATATGAAAAGATTTGATTCATTCTATTTGGACTAGAAATGAGAAAGTTATGGAGAGTCTTGTTATCTAGGCAATCATGACATTTCTTTTTTAAAATAGCTTACTAGATTCATTCTTGGACCCAATTTTTCAAAAAGTAAAGTTTCACATGTTCTTGTTTTCTTTCTAGAACAACTTCATCATTAGAATTAGTGTGCTTCAAATCCATCTTAGAGATATTACTAGTAACAATTTTTTTTTCCTTTTATGTCATACCCACATCTCAAGCCACATCTACTTAACAATTTTTTAAAAGGTGAAAATTAAATCTTCTTTTTTTGAATTTTTTTAACCTATAATCTAAACTTAATTCTTAAACATAATTTTTTTAAATCAAAATGTGTAGTGGAAAATTTTTCAGTTAAGAAGATTCAAAATCTTATAATCTAGTCGCGTAAGGTGTAAAAACAAAGTTTCATCTCACTTTTAACACTTATATCTTGCCATCTATGCAATCAACATTTTTTAATTTCTCCCACATAATTTTATACTAGTCTAGTGCAAGATTCTACCACTAGTACAAATATGGATTTGGTAGACCAACTAATTAACAATTAAATTGACCCTTAAATAGTCTTAAGGCCTAGGTCTTTAACTTGGTCTTCAATTTTTACAATTTTTTACTCCACTAGATCTCTCCTTTTGCATAGAAGTGGGGATTAAAAAAATCAATAATAAAATTGGTCCCATGACCACATTAGACAACACATGTATGGAATTATATGAGTCCAACCACTAAGCACCAAACTAGTGCCAACACTAGGATTCAAACCCAAAACCCTAAAGAGGGACTTCCTAAGTACTGTAAAGTTACTATTTCATTGTTCCAAACCATTGTTCCATTGGAGCTTGTTAAAACTCAAAGGATGGTCCTAGTGGGTTTTTTCTTTTAACAATATTGTTGAAGATTGTTTAATGATCATCCATGAAATCCATAGGTTCATTACAAGAAATCTGAATTCAAGATAAGGCCATGAGATAGTATGTAGTAGGTACAATTATAATAAAATATATATTTAAAAATATATATATATTTTTTTAAAGAATTGACGTGGTACAAATAGTGCCACATCAATTTGGCAATTTCAATATTTAAAAATTATATATATACATTGTTTTTTATTTTCTATGTATTTGCATTAGGTGCTAAAAGTTAAACAACCTTGTTTAGGCTTCAAATTTGTTGTAATGGTTAACCAAGTCAAAAATGCTATGAGTGTCAGAAAGTTGATGCTTGCTTTTTTTTTCATCTCAAAAGTTAGATTGTAAATAGACAAAGTTCTAGATTTGTGTACTTTTGAGGATATTTGGCTACATCCTTGGAATTAGTAGTTTTCCTAGATCGTTTTGAATAAAAATAGGCTAAAATTACACAAGTATAATTTCATTTTGTAGTTCATAAGCTAGTCTTTGGCTTTAGTCTTTTTGGCCCAAGTTCTCAAAGGCATACAATTAGATATGCAAAATAACAAAGTTTAAGAGTTTTGCACTTTTGCAATAGAAATGGCTATTTTGAGTATTTTTTTGACCCAAAAAATGTCTTGGTTTTTCACAAGTTAATTAATCTATTTTGTCAAATTTACCAATATTTAATATTTTGTTAATTTTAAAGTTAACCCCTAAAGGTCAATTATCCGTTGACCAATCAATTGAATGCTTGGGTAGGTTTTTACAAAGTCAATTTTGAATAGATGGTCGCTCTGGATCATTTGGGTATCTGGCAATAGCAAGGTGTTTGTTCAAACTTGGTGGCCTCAAGAACTTGTCCAAAGTACTCTTTGGAATGCCTTGCTTGACTTTGGTCGTGCTGCACAACTCAAAGCTAGGAGTGCTGCTTGACAACGTCTCCAGGCCACCAAGGACATTTGGGAGTGGTTTGATCAAATCTGGCTTCGATCTCCCGTTGTTGCTCATTGGCATGACACTCATATTATTTGGAATGCTAAGGGGCCCCCCCTTTGTGACCTCAGTAAGCGGATTTTGTTTGTTCCTTTTCGTTTAGGTGTTAGTGCTTTGAACCAGGGCTTTTTTTTTCGGTTTTTTAAAATGGACGAAAAGGCGATTTAGTTTTCCCTGTCACTGCTGTAGTGGTGATTGCAGAAAATAAGTAAGAGTTTGGAGGTGGCGACATGTGGCCATTTTCCACAAACTTCATTGGCGAATTGTCTTACATTATTTAATTTGCTGTGGTGATGGTGGGGGAATATGGAAAGTGTTACTGGCAAATGCATCCAATCCCTGGAAAGGAAGATGGCGAAGAGGGAAATATATTTGGAGTCCATGTGGCGAACCTGTGGGGATGATTTACTGTGATATGGTGATATGCTTGCTCACTTTTCCTAAAACAATGTGTTGCATACCTGGTTTGAACTTCGAACACATTCTACAAGTGGACAAATCTTGGAATCCTTGAACCTGCACCCACCCAAACCCCTCCAATGCTTAAATTAGTAAGTGACAAAATCAAATGCATTATAATAGAAATATGCTAAGTTCAATCAGTTCAAGCCAGACTGGTACTCAATGCCCTACACCGACCCAAACCCCCTCTGATGCTTAAGTTAATAAACGAGGGAGGATGTGTCCACGCAATGGGGAGAAACAACAATGAAGTAATAAAAAATAATGGGGAGTTAAATCTTCAATTCAACGCAAGGGAAAAATGGAAAATGTGTCGTAGCAACAAGGGAGGGGAGGAATGCCCTCCCAAAAAAAATGGGGAGTTAAATCAGTACCTGCTCCAAACCCGAAATCCTTCAATACTGAAGATAGTCAGTTAGGAAGGATGTGTCTAAATAAGAAAACAAGAACAATAGAATCCAAAAAAATGGAGAATATGATGAATACTCCTAGTACCTTTTGCAACATGAACACATAATCCCAGAAAATGGAGAATACGAGGAAAACGTATTAGAACTGAAATCATAGTCAAAGATATGCAAAACTAAAATGAACTTACATATGCACAACTGAAATCCAGCTCACATATGCACAACTGAAACGGGAATTGAAATCAAAGTGGAAATCAACCTCACCCGTTTTGTAGCTAGAAGATTGTACTACCGGACTATTGTTGCACTACCTCCGACACTACTCTCCTATCCGCCAAGGTTACCTAAGTACTTGCTAGGTATCTCCCTCGTCCTCCTGAGACAAACCAATCATCGAACACTGCTTGGTAAGGAAAATCCTCAAGGGTGTAAACACGCTGTGAGTACATTCCCACTACAACTTTGATATGGTCGTCTAGATTGTTTCGGAGCTTGAACTTCAGGAAACCCATGCTAGAAAAGGTACGTTCATCTTCCACGGAGCCGATCACATGAACAAGAGCCATCTCAACAAGTTTCAAGAACTCCCCGAAGTTCTGCGTGAGGTTGTTGTTACTGTCTAGTACCCGCCATACTTTTGTCAAGGGATTGACATCGTAGGGGGGTAGCATGGCAGCACGAGAGTTGCACTTCATACAGGTTTTGAATAGGCCCCGCTGAGACATGATAGCATCATGATCTATTAGAGGTTTCATGAGAATCTTGTTCTCACCGTCTCCCAAGATCTTTCCATGGCCATAGGTATCCATAAGCGTTCGCAAATTTTTATCAAACATTTCCTCTGCGTTCCCCTGGCACCAATACTGCGGATATAGTATCCCGAATGCATTCAGAACATGTTGGTCAGGAAATCTATCTTCCAACTCCTCCGAAAGCGTTTTGGCGGCACCTGCAAGCAACCAACCCCCACAAGGTTCTATTAATAGAAAACTCGCTACAATCCCCGATTGCATGTAACCCAATTCAGCTGCTAAAATCTCTACGAAGTCCAAAGAATAAAAGGAAAATTAAATTAATGAAACACCTGCAAGCAACCAACTTCCAAAATTCAATTAAAGAAATACGAGCCCATGCAGCATAGTCGTGTAGCTAGAAGAAACGACCGTAACAAAGCACATTGCAAATACAATAAACAACCCCAATAGAAAACAGTATGAGTCCAAGACACTTACTCGTACATTCCGCTTTCACTTTTGCCAACAAAGACGCCCACAACTCTCGATCAACCGGCCCTCCCTTGTGCTCTGCATGAATTTGCTCCCCGTGACAAACAAAGCACAATACGACAGAGCCATCATTTAGATCTGTGATCCACTTGATGTGGATCTGCTCATGGCTGCATTCTAAGAGGTTATTAAAACTCCAGAACTCATCTATGCTGAACGATGTTGCTTTGTCTTCATACATCCTGTACAACGATGCTTGACAAATTTTCATGGCGGCTATGAAATCACAGATGTAAACGTCCCGTTTTTGCGCAAAGTTCACCAAGCTATCAACTGTTTCAAGCAACGGCAGAAGGGCACACATTCCCAACATTGGGTAAGGATCCAGGAGCAAGACAAGGCAAGCCTGCAACAACAATCAAGTAGATTAATAAAAATTCAACTTCAAGCACAGGTCACGTGAACTACAAAAGTGGACCAATAAGCCAACAGAAGGTAAATGCAAAATCCCGAAAAGAATGGGAAGCTTACCTCAGCCTTCGAATTCTCTCCAAGTCGACTGTCATCTTGTAGATGAGGGTACGATATTCGGAGAGTAGTCTCTGCAAAGGCTCAATGAGACTAACCCATCGGGTTTGCACGTTTTTTAACATCTTCAAGCCCTTTGTTTGAGTCAACTCGGCCAACTGTTTAAATTCTGAACAGCACTTGGGGCTCTTGCAGAAGTAAGCGTAAGTGACAGTCAAAACCTTTTCAATATCTCCGAAAATTCCAAGATTGGATAAGGCTTTGAAAGCCAAGTTGCAACGGTGTGCAACAAAATGTACTCCAATCATGAATGGAGCATGCTTCTCCCTAATTTGCATCGTGACACCATATCGATTACCCTGCAGAGTGGAAGCCCCGTTTGCACCGAGACTCAACAATTTCCGACCTATACTGTCGGAGTCCAGTCCACCACCAGCAGCTATTGACTCTACAATGAGCTTCGTCAGATTCTCGGCATTGGGTGTGCACTGCATACGTTCTAAGAATACAAGCAGAGGGACTCGGACCCAATCCTGAACTACATAGACGTGGACAGACAAGTAGCTGCTATTGTCTACCGCGGTGACTTCGTCAACAGTGACAGCAATATACTGTGCAACACCAATCAACCTCTTCATCTCAGACACTACATGTTTATACATATAACTAGCCATTATCCAGCTTGAATTATCACACCAATGAGCATATGGCAGATCAGGCACATTGAGAAGTTTGTACAAATGAAGACGACATTCATATTCTACCATTGGACGACCCTCTGAGAGAAGCTGAAAGAGAGTTGCGAATTGGACCGTCTTCTACTGTAGTGCAGTGATTTATTTGTTGGAGTACCGTTGGTGGCGGACGTGCTGAGTAAAGTTGCATGTTCTTCCGGTGCTTGCATTGAGTCGCAACATATTGCTCTCCAACTTTGACCTTGAATTGAGGCATGTCCTTCTTTGCAATCCTTTTGCCATCGTGCTTGAATAAGGTATCCAACTTGGGTGCCATAATGCAGGGCTTTCGATCAATCACACTGCAAACCTTACATTTAACCATATGCAAAATATCGTCGCTAGCCATGATCCCTTCCGCCCACGGAAGCTTCGCAGCCCAGACAGTCTGGAATTTTCGATGCCGGTCATACCTCCTTTGTTGCTTCGTTTGGCTGCTCTCTAATTTGTCTCTTCTCGCACCCCCTTTCCTCCGCGGTGGCGACTGGAAGTCTGAGTCTTCTTCGGAAGCATCACTACCGTCAGGAACTTCTACCAGGTCTGCATTGTCTCCCGGATCTGACTCTGACGAGATGGTAATGAGAGGGGACTTGCAACTTAGCACACGTGTATCTCCCGACCCAGAGGATGAACCATGGTAGAAATTAGTTTCTACCGAAGCTGAAGCACACTCTGGAAGTGATTTCTTGCGGCCACTAGAATCGTTGCTGGGGTACTCATCGGCCGAGTTTGGCTCTGCTCCAGGAACCTCAGGGAGACATCCGTCAAACACCATCGCTAATGGTTGCCCCCCCTCCCCCACGACTAGATTCGAAGTAAGAGCGCATGGTTTTCTTCACCGCCTCAGCCTTCCAGAGGTCTATCATCTTCGCCTTCCGCTTCATCTCTTTTTGAGCCAGCGCCAAAGCCTCGGTGGCAGCCTGCTCCGCCTTCTTCTTTGCCGATCGTGCAAAATTTGCAGCCCGCACTGCTTTGTCCACCGCATTCTCTGTGAAGTCATCCTCAGCCGACCCCATTGCCCACAAGTATTAGTGGAATGAACTCGCAGCAAAGATCGTACCCAAGCAACCAAGTGAACCAACCAACTCCGATGACACTGGAAACAAAAATGCAAGATCTGAAGCAGCAAGATGATTGCACACAAGAAATCACGCATTGAGGCCCCCTTTAATTTGACGTTGCATCTCCCACAATTATGAAAACTAAGTGCCTCCATGAGAAAAAGTTTCAATGCAACAAGCAATTACAAATTTCAGAAACGTGACAATTATGAAATGAAATCGTGGCTGTAAAAACTCCCCTGAAGTTGGCGCTTCCACTATCGCAACAATCGCACCTCCTGTTGGCGACAAGCATCGTAGCCCATTCCATCAAATTTAATGGTGAACTCTAAACCCTACGACAACGCAGCAATGGCGAACTAATAGCCACTCTTCAGAATGTTCATGGCGACAACACAAACTGTAGCAACGCAGAGTCGGGCGATAATTGCACACGCATGACGCAACAATGGCAAGAGTTTCAAGTGGCCCCTGCAAAATGAAAGCAGGAACAAGACGGAGTGGGCGATAATCACGCGGCTGTAGGGGTGCCGTCCTTCAACCGCGGGCGACACGGACTTGCAGGACTGAAGCGATTGGCGCCGACTTGGCGCTCATGGATGGACAGCCGCCGCCAACGTGGCGAACGGAGGGGCTTTTCATCACATTTTCATCCAAAGGCATTTCGCCAGCACATAATTTCTGGTGCAAACTGGCGCCTTGCGGCCAAAAAAAAGCCCTGCTTTGAACTCTCTTTATTGGGCACTTTCTCTCTTCATTTTTTGCTCTTATCTCTTCATTGACCAAGCTCTTGTGGTTTGGATGTTTTTTTGTTCTGTGGTTTTTTTAATGCAATGGGTCATTCTAAGAGGAATCAAAACTCTACTAACTATATTGGACAAATTTTACTACAAACACTATTATCTTGAAATTTGTGTTTACTTTTTCACCATTTGTATTTTAAATAAAAAATTCCATTGTACAAAAAATCATCAAAAAATGGCTAGTATATTGCATGCGTACTTTACCTCCTTATATTGTAAGGTAATTTAGAATAAGTAACTAGACCCCTTATTTGCTTTTGAAATTTTCCTTTTGTTTACCTAAAAAGATTTTGTACTCAATGGTTTAGAGACTTAATTTTGTGTAGAGCAAAAAAAATCCCCAAGAGGGCTCAAAGTCTACTTACCATGTATGGTAGGGATGAAAAGAAGTTTTCTCTTTCACTTCATATGTTATAAACTTTTAATCCACATCATCAAATGGGTTGAAATTTTTCCACAAATTGGCATGATTGTCTAGATTGTATTTGATGGACATCAATGGCTTGTGATCTTTCAAGAAATCGACAATAGTTGGGGGGGGGGGCATTTTTTTTTTAAACAAATTAATGGCTCTTGATTTTTTTCACAGAGGGGGTTGGTTACTTAATCCTAAAACCAAAAGTGACAACCTCTTTGGGGTGCATAGTCTATTACACTTTTGTACAATTGAAGTTTAAAAAAGGGGTTATTTTTGGTTTTAATCAATGCATTGAAAAATGACAATTTTCAACCATTTATGTTGAAACACCCTTGCCCTTTAGGGATTAACTACATTGAGCAATTTTGAAAAAAAATCTTCAAACTCCAAATCCTATAATCTCGCAATCTTTAAAGCCAAAGATTTAGAATTTTTTTTCCATGAATTATAAAGATTTGGTTCTATGTTTTTACTATTTGGATTTCAAAAAAACAAATTCACCAATGTAGATTGAAGAAATTGTCAAATATTGGCCAATGTATTGTTGGATTATTTTGCTTCTTTATACTGCAAGGTGATTTAGGGTAAGGAATATTTTTGTGTAAAGAATATTTATAATCTAAAGGCTACAAGTTGACATTCCTATTTGGCATGGACAAGATTATTTTTTCAAACTTCAAATGTTATAATCTATAAATCTATGTAGTCAAATGGGCTAAAATATTTTATACTCTTTGACGTAGTGGTCTACTACACTTTTATACAAATGAATTTATTTTAAAAGGTTTAATTTTCACTTTTGATCAATGCACCAAAAATTGGCAATTTTTGACAATTTATCTTGAAAAAACACCTTCCATCCATTGGGGGATAATTGAATTGAAATATTTTTTACTAAATTATTTTATTGTTCACCAAACTACCATGAATGCAAATTATTGTGAAGAAATTATGGATTGAGCACATATAACATATTGCACTCTTACAAGGAATGACTTGTTTTGAATTTTGTATCAATTCAAAATTGATTCAGGGTCTATAATTCTAGATATGAATACAATTTTTTTAAATTTGACCATTCATGATAAACAACATGCCCCAACATCTGTCCCAAGGTTAAACTTTAGAGCAAAGCATCAAAATTTTGCCCCTCCAAAGAACACTTGAACCACCATTGTAGAGGGATTTTGTGTTTGTAGACCTCAAATGCACAACTTAAATTCGTTTGACAAAGCTGAAGACTTGAGTTGCAAAGATTTGATTACATGTATTATATATTAGTTGTAAAAATTAGCATCTTTTTGGATATTTTTGAAATTATTGAGAATTTCTAAATAAAAATTGAAACAATTCATATCAAGTGCAATTATATATGCTCAAAAAATTTGAAAATCTTTCCATAGGTTTATATTATAGTGTAGAACATAATGGTGAGTTTTTATTTATTGTGTCATTCTAAAATTAAAAAATCAACACTATATGGTTGCAAATTCATTTTTCTAATTTGTTGATCTACAATATTCTAAAAAAAAATTATATTTTAAGTAGAATTGCAAATGAATATCCAAAGAGTATCAATGCCAAATTGATTTCTAATAGAAATTTAATGTTTAGGGGGCTCCAATATCTATGTGGAAATTCCCATTGCTTAACAAAAAAAAATGGGGCCCTGAAACCTTCAATTATGCATAACTAGTAGTGTTGAGAGTAGCAAGATATATTATTTTATCTAAATTTATATTAAAATGAGGTCTTTGTTGCTCACCGCACTACTAATGATGCTTGATTGAAGGTTTTAACTTATTATTAAAAATGTGGTTTGAGCAATGATATTTTTAATTTTTTTTGTTTAATTGCAGTATATATTATGACTAAAGGTCTTGGGACTTTGTTTTGGGATGGTTGTCTTAGTTGTGTGATTGAAGCATTACCATTTCTTTCTAAGAAGATTAAAAAATTTCACTAGAGTAAAGGAGGCACAAAAACAATGATTCATTGATATAATAATTCACTAATTCTATTTTTAAATTTAAAAAAGAAATCCTTTAATTTTCTATTTATTAGCTTATATTATAGATTAGTAATATGTATTAATATTAAAAAGTATCTATTATAATGGTTGGACTTCTAAAACTTATGACTAAATGAAGTGATATAATTCAAAAATATAGAAAGACCTAATCCATTGTAGATGAAAAGATACATAAGGAATGGCGCAAAATTTGTCTAATATATAAAAAAAAACATAAATTATGAACTTCTAGTCATGTGGCTTCCAAATTTTATGACTTCAATTAAGTGCCTTCAAAATTCTATGGCTTCAGTTGAGTAATCTTATGTGTGGTGCCTTCAAAATTCAATGATTTTTGCTGTATCTCTTTCAGAAATGCACCCTATATTACAAAATTATATATGCACCCTCTTTATTATAGAAAGAAAAAATCATCTAAACTAGTTAATTTTGGCCTAAAGGTCATCACTAAAATTATATAATTTATCATATATATTTTTTTGTAAGAAAAGTTTACTCTTTAAAGTCTCAAGGTCATTTTTTCATCAAATGCCATTCAAAACTATTATTTCTATTGCAAAGTGAAAAAACAATAGAAATTATTTTCATCACATGTCTAATGATAGGATCTTGCACTAGACTAATATGAGAATGTGCGGAAGAAATTTCAAAAACTTTGGCCATGTTGATTGCAAGATATATTTGTATTTAAAGTGAAGAAAACCATATATTTTGCACCTTGTATGATTAGATTTGAAGGCTTTGAATCTCCTTAGCTTAAAATTTTTGCACTACTAATATTGATTAAAAAAAATTATATTGAAGAATTGAGATGAAAATTTAGGAAAAAAATTCAGAAAACACACTTGATTTTCATTCCTTAAAAAATTGTTAAGTAGATGTAGGTATGAGATTGAAAAACTAAATTGTTAATAGGTTTAAGCCATAGAATTGAAACAGAATAATCCCAACAACAAGATTGTTGTGGCAAGCAAAATAAACCTTCACAAAATTTAATTATTTTAAACCGTGAAAATTGCATTAAAAAATAAACATGTGAGTTATTTTCTCAAGAAAATGCTTAGATTGCGTCCAAACCAAAATGTCCATAATAACATTCAATAGCCTTTACTATTGTTGCCTTTGAGTCCTCTCTACAAAGTTCATCCAACAATACTTATTGCTATTGATTATTGCATTTTACTACGTTTTTTTATTGCATTTTTATTGATTGCTTTTATTATTGTTCTTTTATTGGTTCTAATTATTGATTTTTTGTACTAACAACTTTTGGTAAACCTTTCACCATTCTCATGACTCGTGTTATGTACCCCTAACCACTACAAGAAAAAGCTGTCCACTACAACCAACTAAACTATGTCTAGTTGTCATAAATGACCACGGTACGACTAGACCTCCGTTATTGCACGATGTGTACAAAATGGTAGTCATTTCAGAGTCATTCTACATACGGTGGGATCAACTTTCTTGGAACTATGACCAAACACTACGTTCATCCACTACTTTTCTATGAGCGTATCGTTGGATGGAGTGACGTGTATAACATTGCAGTCATATGGATGGAGACTGTAGCGGTCGTGGCCGAACACTCTTTTCATCTAGTGATTTTTAGTAAGTAACTCATTCAAAGGCGTGACATGGACCTCTAAAGCCTTGCAGTCCCCTGTCTTAGTTGTAGATCAATTGCACTCCGACTGCGTAATGACTTCCTGTACCTTCGTGAACGACTATGACATTACTCGGAAATGATTGTAGAGCCCAAGTGTGAACTACTGTGCTTAGTCAATCCATTTAGCAAATTTGTCTATAACTTTTGATTTGAGGCTCAAAATGTAAAATGGATTGTTGGAGATGAAAGTGAGATTGATTTCCTAACTTTTGTTAGTTCAAAGTTTTTTGGAAAAATTTAATCTACTACACTTCAATGAGATCTTAAATATTATTTGTAACACAATTCTTGCATTTTACATATCCCACATCGTTTGTCTTACTACTACCCTACTTCTATAAAAGTCTTATCATTTCATCTCTTCATACTTACCTTCTAAGTGGATTTGGAAGTCATGCAAGACATAAGCCAAATATGGTGTATATTATATGATGTATATGGTATATTGCCTTATGATTGGACAATCTTGAAAGCACATTCTACAATGCAGTGAAAAGAGGCAACACAGTTGTGAGTGTGCCCCCCCTCCCCAGTCTTTCCCGATAGGATTTGGTGCTCACCTTCACCCTCACTCACTGTTTTCAAAGTTGTTCTCTTGGTTTCACTTAGTGTTTTCATGGAGCTCTTGTCATTCCTGCGTGCATCTTGGCGATTAAGGTTGGTTGGAGAGGTGCATCGCCAAGCAGATCAAGGCGATCAAGTCTGATTGGAGAAGCACAGGATTGCTCCATCACCAAACAGACCATGGCAATCAAGGCTAATTGGAGAGGCGTAGGATCGCTCCATCACCAAACAGACCAAGTACTTCTTTTGTAGGTATCTCTCTTGGGTTTAATCTCCTTGCACAAACTTGCTCTTTTGATCTGACGCTTTTCGTTTAGGACTTTGGTTATAGTTTAGGATAGTTACCTCTACGAGCGCAATTGTGGCCGGTCGTTGGGACCTTGTTTGACAAGGAGAACCTCCCTAGTATGCCCCTGCATTTCTATGACGCTCAACTGTAAATTGAAACCTCCTCCGTGAGTTTTATGTATGTTGTCTGCTTTTCGAAGCTGGTGATGTTTCGAGAACAATAACCAAAAACTTTGATCCCGACGTCTTTGATGATCAGCTTATCATCGAGTGAGGCTTTGTACTTTAGGTTTAGGGTTTGTTGGTTTCTTTTTTGAATCTCTGAGTTTTTTACTTGAGGCTGGATGAAGATAAAATTCATAGACCTGTTCTAAAGTAAAATGTTGAACAAAGATGCACTACCAACTGACAGCCTTCATTTATTAGTATGAGTGAGAAAAGGTGGGGGCAACTTGTATTTTCAGGCTTTTGGTTTCAAGTAGCTTGTGTTTGGTGTTTGAAGGTTTGAGGATTTGGTTCCTAATGTTAGAGAGGAGCAGGGTTGCTCCATCTCTAATTTTTGAAGACTTTGTGAAATCTGATTTTTGTAGGGCTCTGTGAAATCTGAAATTTTTAGGCTTTTAGAAATCTGATTTTTGTAGGGCTTTGTGAAATCTGATTTTGTAAAGACTTTGTGAAGCTAATCCCTGGTTTTTTGTTCTTGCAGCAGGGTTGATTGTGTACAAGCGCAAGTTAGGCAGCTTAGTAGCAATGAAGTATTAGTTCAGGCAGTAAGGTGTTAACTTCAATTGTTTTCATAATTTTCTTGTGCTAGGCATGAATTTAATGTAATTTCCTTGATTGTCAATGAACAATCCGTCTTCTTTTGCTTGACAATGGTAATCCATGGACTACTTGTCCCTTGTTTTGCTTATCAATGCTATAGAGTTTGATAGTTTTCTTTTTCATTTCTTTTTGAGCAGGATTTTAGAAAGCCACCCCTATCTCAAGTTCTTAAAGGATCAGCAAGGAAAGGCAAAGGGAAAATGAGATATGAAGACATTGAAGTAGCACAACCGCCTCCACCTTCATTGCAACCATGTCTTTCTCAAGAAGTACTTGTTCTTCAAGAGACTCTTGCTTCCCAAATGCCTCCTCTTAAAACCCAGAAGCCATCCACTTCAAAGCTGAAGGCTATCAAGAAGCCTCCAATTCAGAAACTTGTGGCAAAGACTCTTGCCCCTAGGAAACCTCGCATTCGAGCTCCTCTTCCACCAAAAGAGATGGAAGTCAATGTCACTATTTCTGTGGGAAGCGATGATATACCAACTGAACTACTTGAGAAGGTCAATGACTTTCTTCAAAAAGAATGTATGCCAGGTTTCTGTTCTATTGAGCGTGGCAGTGGCTTGATGAGGCGTCATTTGCAGATGGTATGCAGACTTCTCATCTCTTCTGCTGCAATGGTTAGCAAAACTTTGAAGCGTTACTTTGGGTGGGATGATCCAAAAAAAAACCCACCTGGGCACCACATCCTAACTAAGGCTCTTCGCAATACATGTCTGTACACTTACATTGGAATGCTTGGTTATTGTAGCAAGGACAAAGGGCAGGACCACTTCAAATGCATCTAAAAAAATGTCACTGATGCACAATTGAAGGAAGGTGAAGAGGAGTACATCAAGTATCGTACTGCTTTTGCTAAGAACCATATTGTTCTTACTCACAAGAACTTGATTGAGCGAGTTGCTACATTTTGTAGATTTAAACTCCGAAAACAATTGGGAAGCTCTCTTCCAGGAACTCTTCTTCCTATGCTTCAATCGGGACAATATATTCCATCTGCTTCTTGGGTTCTTCCAACCCGCCAAGGAGGCATGGAGTTCACGAGGGCAGCTACGTTGTGGAAATGTATGTTGAATCCACACTCCGTGGAGATGGATGATGTCACACAGATTTTCTTTGAGCACACTAACCCCAGATCTCGGTTAGCAGACTTGGGTCGCCAACATCTTGTTGTAGAGCTTGATGAGGCATGTGAAGGTACACCTCATGAGTACGATATTCCAGGTATTTTCTTTTCTTTGCCTTTTCTCTTGTTTTATATTTGTAGTACTTTATCTTCATTTTCGCTAATGTTTTTCTCCATTTCCTGTTTTTTCCTTGTAGGTGACATACATGTATCACTGGTGCATGAACTAGTGATTATTCTTGATGCATCTCAAGATGATCCACTTCCCCACGATGACATGGTGGAAAAGGATCCACAACACTTGCTTACAACAAGATGCCCTGCAATGTTTATTCCAGTGGTGTATGGAGATCATGATGTTGCCAATGATCTCACAGTGTAGTTTTTGGCCTCAAGAACTTTCTACATACTAACTAATTTTGACTAAGTTTTTGGGCTCGAGAACTTTGTGCATTTTTTGTGATGCAGATGGATACTCATTTTTTCTCTTTTTCATTCTCTCATAAGCATAGTCATTCTCTCAATGTTCAAGTTTCCAAGACTTCTAGTTTGTTTGAAATCTGAAATTTTGAAGACTTTCTATCACGAAGTTTTATCTCAAATCTGAATTTCTTGAGACATTCTCAAAATCTGAATTTTTTGAGTTTTTTGTTAAAATCTAAGTTTTTAAAAAAAAAATTGTTAAAATTTAAAATCTGAGTTTTTTGAGTTGTGCGTACAAAGTGTCACACAATGCACAATGCAGTGAAAAGTGGTTGTACAAGCCATTCCCATCAAATGACAGTAAAATGACTAGACACGTGTCAAAGCGTCATTTGTCCATTGAGATAAAATTACAACAATAATTAAAGAATGTGATTGGACATGTGTCAACCTTGCATTGGTCAACACAACTCCTTCACAACTATAGAATGACTCACACAAAGGTCCACGTTAGTAGCGGTCAACCAATTTTTTTTTTTAATTTAAAAAAAGTAGGCAACTACTTGGCCTTTCCAAATTTTTTCGTCCCTATACCTGAATGCCACGTAGACCATTCCATCCTTTCTTCATCCAAGTCCAAATTTGTTGGTGATATTAAACTTGTAGTCATTTAAAAGAAGGACTTGTCCACAATGACTGCAGCTACCAAAAAATGAAAATAGTCATAGTTGTCCACAATGACTACAAACAAAGTTATAGAATGTTGAAATTCTTATAGTTAACTACTAATGGGGGATGAAATGATTTGGAATATTTTAAATCATTTCATTGGGGGAAGGACAACCCAATTGACAACTAGTAAATGTTATGATAACTTTCTCATTACTAGTGTAAATATAATGAATCAAATCTTTCCATACAGACAAAAATACAATTTATGAGAAACAAAATAATTTTTTTGCATGTTACTTAATGAACTCTGTTTTGGGCTTCTGGTGGCATAACTTTTGTTCCTATCACTGATTCAAATAAAAATTATATTGTCAAAATGATAATGTGTTTTTCTATCTTCATAAATGGTTTAAAGAATCACAACAAAATTGAAAACATAGGAGTCTACCCAAATTCCATTTTGTCTCCCAATGGAAAAATGAGATTTGGAGGTTAATAAGAATTTACATTATTACACTTGACATTATTTAAAAACTATTATGAATACTGAGATACATCATCTGATGATTTATTATACGAATCCATGTTCTCACAAGCATTTACCATATTAACTTGTTAAGTAACTTCTAGTCAATTTTGAAATCCAATGGAGTCTTTAAAATGTTTGTAAAGCCAAATTTCACATGCTAAATGAAGATAAATGATTGTATTGGATATAGGGTTGAACTTGTGTCATGTTGTACTATGTTGAGATGTAAATTGTTAAATATTGATAATCTATATTACCTTGAATGATGTTGTTTGTTTGTTATGGTGAGATCTCATGAAACATGCATTTGCTATTTGCATTCTAGGTATGGTAAAAAAAGCTTTGTGCGAGGAGGAGTGCACAGACTTTGTTTTTGTGGCATTTAGACCTACAATGTGA
Source organism: Rhytidiadelphus loreus (assembly GCA_947034895.1). Lineage (NCBI taxonomy): Eukaryota > Viridiplantae > Streptophyta > Bryopsida > Hypnales > Hylocomiaceae > Rhytidiadelphus > Rhytidiadelphus loreus. Next base: position 3,061,720 of record OX344762.1, read on the forward strand.
AAGATATTGAATTTTAAAAATTTAATTTTTTTTTGGTTGTGGCATTGGCATAGGGCACACTAGTATGGATGAAATTAAGTAGTGTGAAAAGGGTTGAAGTTTTAGAAGTGAGGATTTTATACTTTACATTAGAATATCTTTCACACAATATTCTCAATCCTCCATATTATCACTGAAAATTTTCTGCCCGAGGGAGTGCAATTAGAGAAATTTGAACGGACTTTTACTCAGGTTGCATACTTTTACTGCATACTTTTGCAGCCGGTTGTGGGCTTGTTGGAAGCCCTAATTTGCAGTCTAATGGTTGCTGAGTTGCCATAGCCAGACCTTCGTCGCGCCTCCACAGGGCCAACACTGAGGGTTTTGGAGAGGCATGAACCACCAGCATCAGTCTTTTGTGTTTGGAGAATCAGTTTTGGAGAGATTTCAGACAATCGTTCTGTTCTCCGGCGCCATATAAAAGCTCGCAGCGATGAGATTGGAGAAGTGCTGGTTCTGTTCTTCGACCGTATACCCCGGCCATGGCATCCAGTTCGTCCGAAATGACGCCAAGGTCTGATTCTTCGTTTTTTGCGCCCTGACATTGGAGGTTTCATGATTTTTGGGTTCTGCGGTTTTTTAGGGTTTAGGGTTTAGTCTGGCGACGTTGATGGTACTGATGAGAGTAGGTTTGATTGTGTGCAGGTATTCAGATTTTGCCGGTCGAAGTGTCACAAGAATTTTAAGATGAAACGGAATCCTCGCAAGGTGAAGTGGACAAAGGCGTACAGGAAGCTTCATGGCAAGGAACTTACGCAGGATGCCACATTTGAGTTTGAGAGGAGACGGAACAGGCCTGAGAGATATAACAGAGAAGTGGTGGAGCAGACTCTGAAGGCCATGAAGAAGATTGATGAAGTGAGGGTACAACGCGAGTCTAAGTTCTGGGAAAGCAGGTGCGTTTCCTCTTCCAAACTCTGAATCCTATTATTTTTGTGGAATTCTATTGTGGAACACGTATTCTGGAAAAAACTAATTTCTAGGGTTTTGCATGATGCTTCTGGTCGCAATGTCAAACCTTACGATCACTGTCCTAGGGCCAGCCTTCAGCCACTGTCAGTAGTACGGCAAGGAGAACTTTTTTGTTGCAGTTTTACCTAGTCGAGCCCGACCTTATGTTTGATTGCACGCATTACGAACGGTTGCCGTGTACCGGTATATCCACCTGCGTTATATTTTCCACGATATGATCAGCTGAATTTGTTATTTTAAACCATCAATTCTTGGTCTTTTAGGGTTTAACCTGTCCATTGGATGAGGCTGTTGGCTTACATTGAATGCGTGGTTAACAGGATGAAGGGTAACAAGGCGAAGAGCAGGACTGAAGCTGCTAAGGAGCTTGAGCAGGGCATCCACTTGGTCAAGGCTCCAGGCGTTATGCAATCAGAACCTGGACTTACGCTACCTAAGCTCGCTGAAAAGACAAAGGTCAAGGTTACCACGTTTAGCAAAGTTGAGATGCACGAATAGAGATCTAGTATTTTTTTGAACTGCTATTATTCTACACTTGTCACAATTGTGGTGAACCACAATTCGGGAATTAATACAAATCTATGAGCATTATATTCAGAATTTGCTTGCAGCTCGAATTCTCTATGGATTCGTGGAATTGAGCGGTTTTAAAGCTTTCAAACTTCTCTTTTACCTGCACCAATTAATTCTATTTAGATCAGCATGATGTAGAGGCATTTTGGATGGCAGGTTGTTATCTTGATCAATGTGTTCATGTGTTTGGTATTTCAATTCACTTTATCGAAATACTCTTTGAGCTCTTCGGATTGGGTCGGTCCTGATTAGGTCTCTCTATGTCTCTTATTAAGGTAGAGGATACTATATGCGTCACTTCAAACCTGTTAGCTTGTGTAGGAGTGTGATTTTGGGGAGATGAATGGAGCTATGGAGAAACCACTTTGGCTACAAGAGCCAAATCTGTTGAGATCAAATATCATCACTATGTGAATTTCCTATGCAATTTCGAAGTGTGAGCTTGTGGAACACGAAAATTGACTCACAATATAGAACCCCATTTCCATTCAAAGATCGGTGGCCATAGATACCCAACCAAGTGTGCGTGTGAAGTCCAGCCAAGTGTAAGAATAACAGGGTTATTATAGGCGACAGGATCTAATCGAATTACTACCATATTTAATCGTCATCGTGCTCTTGGGAAGACCCCAGGTCGGTTCAAGCATGCAGGATCACAACCTTAGATTCTAACCTCAGAACATCCGTCGGATGTCCAATGGCACAACACATACAAGATATATGCTTGAATCTTTTTATCTTTCGTTACATGAAAAGTAGAGTTTTATGAATAAACAATGGATGTCACATGGCAACCACTCAAAGAGAAACGACTCACGACACTGAGACGTGGACTGTGTATAATAGAGGGTTTGCTTGGGAGTTGGTTCACACGTAATACAACTCAATAATCATGTATGCAGCGGAGCAGAGGACGATGGAGAATGGAGAGTCTAACGGGCAGGTGGTGGACAGTAAGTACCAGCTGAAGGCGATGCCCTTACACAGGTCACAGTTCCCAGTCGATTTCGTGTTCGGAGCTGCAACAGCTGCATACCAGGTCAGATGATGGTCTTGTTCTTGCAGCAGGTGGGAGAGGACAAGAACTCTGGTTCTAAGGGCCCGACTTAATTAAAAGTGTATTCGTAAGAGCTCACACAAAAATACTCATAGGAGGAGGAGGAATACAAGAACTACAATCCCTCTTTGAGAGCTAGCTAGGGTGGCCTCTGCACTGCACTGCAGTAACTGTAACCACGGACTAGATCTTGTGTACTGGGGAGTTTGTTTTTGATATGTTGTAGGCTATGTTAGGTGTGTTAGAAAGGTGGTGATTGACTTGACAGCAGATGGGGTGTGAGTACAGGTGGAAGGTGCGTACAAGGAGGGAGGCCGAGAAATGAGTGTATGGGACACTTTCTGCAGAGCACCAGGTTAGTGTATGCTGCCCTGTTTGTGATACTTCTACACAAGGTCCTCGATTAATTAATCCCTTGTCCTGGTCCCTGCACTTTGTCATATAGAATTTTGCAATATTGTCGCAAGTTCAGTGTTTCTTTTGGATTCCCATGTTCACTCTTTTCGTAATATTACTGTTGTAGTACGTGCCTCAGATCTTGCTTGTGATTGTTTTTCATTCTTGACATCCAGGAAAGATCTGCGATGGAAGCAATGGCGATTTTGCATGTGATCAGTATAACAAGTACCAGGAAGACATCGACTTGATGGAGCAAATGAATTTGGATGCATACCGGTTCTCCATCTCTTGGTCTCGCATGATGAAACACCGTATGTTTTACATCTCTTGATAAATATCGATGGAAGAGATCATGTGATTTCAACTACACTGTATTTTGTAAATCTTGTGGACGAGTACCGTAGTTTCCTCAGGTGAGTGTCCAGTCATATGAAAGTTTTTTGCATGCGCAGGTGGGTCAAAATCCGAGGTGAACCAGGACGGAATAGCATACTACAACAACCTAATCAATGGCCTATTGACGAAAGGTGCTCCGAATCGCATCCGTTAAACTCCTGTATACTTCAAATTATTTTTGTATGTGATTTCTATTGCATAACCTTCTCGTGTTGCTTTCGTCACCTCATGGTGCTTTATTTTTTTTATAAAGACTAGGGTGTAGAGTCATAATCCTCTTCCTCCCTTGCTCTTAGAAAGCTGTACAGTAGATCTCCAAGATCCAATGGTCGTTGATTTAGTCTATAGGAGAAGTTTATGTCTCAGGCCTTGTAGCCCTTGACTACCATAGTTATCTAGTTCGTTCTAGCTTGGTGTACTTTGAAGGATTCAAAACTTTTGAGACCTGTTGCTTCATCCGGCTGAAAATTATCTAAGTTGTTTCACAGGGAGCCCGGGAAGCCATTAATTTTACACAGTTTTTAAGCGGTTGGCTTGGTTGGGTAGGACTTACACCTTTCGTGACACTGTATCACTGGGACCTTCCACAAGCTTTACATGATGAATATTGTGGTTGGATCAACAAGAGGATTGTGTAAGTTTGGAACTCTTTCCTGGAAAATCAATTCCATTATATTGGCAGTATTCCATGCGTATCATTAGCTTGTTGTGCCAACAGATATGAAAATTAATATGAAAATTGCATTTCATCCAGAACATTGTGCACTGCTAAGCTAGGATTTCTACCCCTGTCCCCCCTCCCGGCTACCTAAATCATTTCGTTTTTCTTCCTTTAAGGGTCCACTGTGTCATTTTTAGTGAAATTGCGCCAGTTTATCGTAATTGATGCTACCAGGCTTTGTAGGTCTTGCGTTATAGATTAATTCGATACCATGCACTCAAAACCTCATTATTAAGACCGTTCAAATGGGATTTTAGGGTATCTTACAAGCAATTGCACTATCATTGACTGTACGTAGCGTAATTCTCGCACATTCAGACTATGCCTTAGAGAAGAATTGAGACCCCAGAGGGTAAGGATAAAGAGGTTTGAGTGTAATCCTATCCCATGTATCGTACAAAAGTTGTCTGTGATCTGCTTACGTGCTCCATGTCTGTGTAATCTACGTCCCATGCGAACTTGACTGTTTTCTGACGATACGGTGGCAGGAAAGATTTTGCGGAGTACGCCGAAGTTTGTTTCAGTTCCTTCGGTGATCGTGTCAAATACTGGATGACGTTCAATGAGCCTCTGCAATTTTCCTGTCAAGGATATGGAGCAGGATCCCATGCCCCTGGGCGCTGCTCTGATAGGAAGCTAAGTGCTGAAGGCAACTCCGCCACGGAGCCTTACCTGGCTGCGCATAATTGTTTGCTTGCCCATGCTGCTGCATCTGATCTTTACAAGAGAAAATTTAAGGTATGACTAAATTTTTTTTGCAAAGTTCAGCTAAGTTTCCTGATGGCTAGTGTGGTGTAGTACTTATCAAGATTTGTGCTGCATTTTTCAGGGTAATGGATTGCCATCAAAGAAAAAATATATATGGTTAAAATATCCTCGGATTTTTTGCACTATTCCCTCCCCGTTGATTACCAGAAACCAGATCCCTTTTTCTCTTAGAAATTTTCAATCTAATCAAACAGCTTCTGAAGTAAACATAAGCCCAGTGTTCAAAGCAACCTAGTTACTGCCTGATGAGTTTGCCACTGGATTTTAACCCATAATCAAAATGTACAGATTTGGACGTTTTGGATTGAGTAGAGAAACTTGGCAGCTCTCAAGCATCATGAGATCAATGGTCTTCTTTTATTCTGATGTAAATGTGTTTCTGGCTGGTACTGGGAGTCTGCACAAGGTGGGATATTGGGCATGGCACTGGATTGTCAATGGGGTGAGCCTTTGACAAGCTCTGAAGTTGATGTAGAGGCAGCAGAGCGACATGTCCAATTTCAGCTGGGCTGGTAAGAAATTCACCACTGGAAACGTGTGGATCTGCTTTGGTAAAATCTGAGATTTTTTTTTTCTGTGGTCAGCTTCACCTAATTGAATTACTACAGGTTCATGAATCCAATTTACTTTGGAGATTATCCGGCTGTCATGCGTAAACTTGTTGGTGACCGACTCCCAGTTTTCACTGCTGACGAGGTGCAATTGCTGAATGGGTCACTGGACTTCGTTGGTGTCAATCAGTACTCCACTAGGTACAGGAGTTTTCATTTTATAGGCAAATTTCTATTAAAATGGCACAGTTTTCTGCAGCTGTGCAAAACTTGAATTTGACGTCTCTTTTTTTGAAGGAGGAACCTCTTGTGATCTCATTTTTGGCAAATATAATGAATATTGTGTTTAGGTTCATAACCGACGGTTTTGATCCTCAAAGTCCTCTCAATAATTATCCTTACTGTGATAAACAAGTTCAGGAATCAGGTGCATTCTCAATCTTCAAAACGTTTTCCTCAACATTAGTATTTTTACGTTTGTAACATCAAGAATGACGATTCATGTGCCCTATGTACTATTGCAGTCAAGTAGCACTGGGTACAAAAGTTTTTTTTGTGACCTTTCTTTCTAGAAGTAGAATCCAAGAGATTCTGGACCAAAATTTTGATGAGGTTTAAGTTTGTGATTGTGCCACAGTGGAGCGAAATGGATCACCAATCGGAAGCAGAGTATGTCCCACATCTAATTTCTTTCATTCTGACTTAGCTTGTGTGTGGGAAAGGAGAGTTGGAGATTGAGAAATTTTGATGAGGTTATATAAAATTAGATGATAAGGTGAGCAGGTTTAGAAGGCATTTTGGGGGTATCCCGAATCCCAGGTACCAAACTGAGCACTTAGGATGAATTTCAACTATTTGGGAAAATGACATAATGCACCTCGCAATTCATAGTTTACCTCAGCAAATTCATGAAGCCTCCTTTTCATGTTTGATATTCAATTGTTCGAGGCAAACTATCTTCAATGTCTGGAGGATCATGTTAATGTGGAATCTTTTCAGTTACTTGTCATTCTCAATCAATCATGTTAGTGCTAGTTATTGGGCTGATGGAGATCTTATGCGAGTGTGTGGACTCTGTGCAGGCTGCTTCTGAGTGGCTCTATATAGTACCATGGGGTCTTGAAAAGACATTAACATGGATATCAAAACGTTACAACCGGCCACAAATTTACATTACTGAGAATGGTGAGATTTGAACTTCTGAACATCCAAAATAATCAACGTCAGCCTGATTTTCCTCATTCAATTCTGTTACTACTGCACTATTGCCTGCTGCACACGCATACATACATATTTAAACACACAGAATATAAGTATCTAATGACCTCTTCCTTTTTCTCTCTCTTTAGGAATGGATGACCAAGATGATGTTGTGGAGCCCAGGCCCCAGCAAGAAATGCTAACCGATACAAGTCGCATTGCTTACTATGAAGATTACTTGGCCTCTACCCTCCAAGCTATCAGGTGCTATTCTGAACTCCCTTCTCGACTAAATTAAGGTACTAAGTATGTGTAATCACTTAGAGTATTAATTTTGGGTAGTCCAATGTCAGATAAATTTACATTATTAATCAGGACAAAGTATGATTCTATACTGCAGGAATGGTGCAGATGTGCGGGGTTATTTTGCATGGTCAATACTGGACAACTTTGAGTGGGCTATGGGCTACTCCAAGCGTTTTGGATTGGTATATGTGGACTACAAAGATAAGCAGAAGAGATACCCAAAGTCCTCTGCCTTGTGGTTTTCTCACTTTCTTGCACAGGATCCAAATGAACACAAACCCTTGATAATGTAATAGATCAGTTTCTGTGTATTCAAAGACTGTTAATCAAAGTCTGCATGAAGGGATGCTCTGAACTAAAATGGTGTATGCAATATATGTTTTAGATTTGATAGCTCTGGACTGAAGCAGAGGACGCATAGCATCAACACAAGCTACATCTACAGTAAAGTATGTAGAACCTTGGAATGCCTAATAAGGAGCCAGATCCTGGCTTTTGGATGACAATGGAAGCCTGTTAGAGGAAGCAAATCAACTTTTTTTCATTCAATTTTTTCAAGTGTGTTCCACTTGGCATGTGCTCAAAAATATCATCATAAGTGTCTTGCATATTTTTGTGTGAATTTCTATGTGTGTGCCATGGATTGTGGAGTATTTTCAAGACAACTTCTAGCTCCTCACACTAGATTTGAATTTCACCCATGAAAATGATCTTTTTCAAATTTGATTACAACTAATGAAATGAATAGAAAAGTATAGTTTTAATCCAATTTGAAAATTCCAAAAATTCCAAAAAAATGAATATTTTATTACAATTTGAACATTGAGCCTATTACCATGGTTTATTGATTTTCTATTTATAGAATAACATGGAAAATTGAATTAAATTACAATATTCTTCACTATAATATACACTAGTAGTGAAGTTTTCAGATTTTTTCAACTATTTTTGTATTAGATATGAATTTTTTTTCACTTATTCTACAAAAAATCAAAATAATTTTGAATCATCACAAATAAATCCAAAAAATTTATGACTTCTAGAAGACATGTGATTCCATCTCTGAAAAAATTTGAAAAAAATAATTCTCAATCAAACTTAGTTGTGGAATAGAGGAATCAAAGCAAAAAAAAATTGAGACATATTACATAGTTGTAGGCTCTGTCCTTCTAAGGTTAAGAAGTTAAGGATTTGCAACATGAAAATTAAACCTCAACCCCTACTATGAACAAATGGAGCAAAGGCATCTCACCAATAACAAGTCCAAGTTCACCACCTTTGGCGCATGTTTACTGTTTTTATGTCATCCTACTACTTTTGATGTTTATTGAGACACAACACCATACTTACGGTAGAGACAAACTATTCACATGAAATGACAAACTTAAGATAACTCAACCTATGACATGCCAACTTTGGATTGGCCTAATGCAAGCCCAAAAACTCTTTAGATGTACATGTGTCTTGTGAAATGTACTACACAAGAATTTTTTGGACTGCATTAGGCTACTCCAAAGTTTGCCTGTCATAGATTGAGTTACCTTATCACTATGTGGTTGAACTTCAAAATCCTTCTCTTTGCATGCTCAATTTTACTATTATACATGAATGAAATGAATGAAAACTATTGTAATTTTCATTTTCATTGATGAAAACACGTGCCTTTTATGAACCAAAAAATTATAATTTTTTTTAGCATATTTGAAATTGTCTTAAATTTTTGAAGAAAAATTGATATACAAACTCAATCTAATTCAATAATTTGCAAATACTAAGATTTAATAAAATTATACACAAGAAATTGGATATTTAAAAACATGTTTTTACATGTTTTTAATTGTTTACATTTCTCAAAAAGATCCAATTAGTCTTGGTTGACTTTACAAGGTTAATATCTATAATAAAACCACAATATGTAATAAAGTAGTGAGACTCTTGATTGTAGCTTTATAGTGGCACTATGAAAAGGACATAGACTTTGATAACATAGTTTCTTGTTTATAGTAAGTAGCAAATCAAATAATGTAATTGTAGGATTTGTAGGTGTCCATCATTTTTTGCATATTTTAGTATCATATTCTCTCTTTAGTATAACTTAGCTTGTGTACTTTAAAAACTCTAGTACTCGCCTAGTATAATCCAAAAATTTAACTAAATCAAAACATTTTGTAACTAAATGGTAGAATTTATTATTTGTAAAGACTATTTTTTTGTTCACTAGATATCTTTTCTATGTCCATGCTCTGAAGCAAGAGAACCATTTGCTTGAATTGACATTTGATCTTTTAAGTCCAATGAATGAAACCTTTGATTACTTGATATTACCATCATTATATGTAAAAATGAGCATAGATGAAAAATTATTGTAAATATTATTGTAAAATTCCACAATAAAAAATTAGTCTTACATTTAAGTAAAAAAATTAAATATATACAATCTAATAACATAGACCATAAAATTAATAACAAATAGCATTGTAGTGATTACTTATTTAAAAATCAACACATACAAGTTGGTTGTTGTTTTTCTTTATAAAACTCGTTCAAATTGAACATTTGGAAAATTCATTGGTTTCTAAGATTTATCTAATCATTAATTATGATATTTGAAAATATTTGAATATCCTTGTCAAGAATTGAGATAGAAAAATATATCAATAGAAAAATGAACAATACACTGTCTATATTTTTTAACAACATACTTATATTCCTTAAATCTTTTATAATTAGCTTTAATGATCTTCTAAAGTAGATTAATTTTTTTTCTCTTAAAGATCAACCATTGAGGGTTTAATTTAACCCCTAAAGGACTAAACAACATTTTTTTTGGCAACATAGTGATTTGGGGCAACTCACTTTGAATGAAATTTTTATTTTTTTCCTTTGAAATTTTCACACAACATTTGCCCAAAGAGTAGCTTTAAAATGCAACAATTTCCATAACTTTTGACTACATGGTTAAAAAGGATTTTTATAATATGCAATTTTCATTGCTCGGTGGGCAGCTCAAAAAAAACACTGTTCTTAAGAATTAAAAATTTGAAATTGTTTTTCTAGATTTATATATACATAGAAAGATTTGAATCATTCCATTTTGAGATGAAAGTTATGAGGAATTTGAGTTTGTAGGCAATTATGGATTTCTACTCTAAAATAAACTTTGAAGTCCCTTATTTAACTCAATTTTCAATATTTAAAAAAATAAAATCATAGAATGTAGATTGTTTATTACAACATTATAACCATTTGGATTGGCATTTTTCATTTCCATAATTAAATTCTTAACAATTTAGTATTTTGAATCATTCTCTACTTCTTTCTACTTACTATATTTTTCCTATATGTTGTACAATTCCAAATGATTTGAAAATTTCACGGGGGGGACACTCTTCGTATTTTCTGGATACCACGTGCGGCGCTGGGGTATTTTTAGGGGGGGTATTTATTTATTTTTTTGAATTTTCAGGCCCCTATAATTACTTATAAACCCCCATAGAGCCCATATTATCATGCCTATCTTTACTTATAATACGTACATAGGCTGAATTTATTGGAGGCTATTTTCTTTATAAAGAACAAAACTAATTTAACAAGTAATGAGAATTAAAGTGACAAGATATGCCCTGTACACCCACAAGATTCAACTTTAAGGCAAAAAATGGATGTGTTTACATTAGAATGCATACTTGAAGACAAATACATGCACAAATGCTAAATAAAAGCAAGACATTACAAATGACAAAGTAATGAAAGAGTTTAATGTACAAAATGTATTAAAAAACACAAACATTACAAATGAAAAAGTAATGAAAGAGTTTAATGTACTAAAGGTGTTAAAAAAACACAACATTACAAATCATTTACAAGAACTATGGCAACAAGCTGCAGTTCTAAGCCATCCAACACATGTGAAAAAAAATTTAGAGTCTATGACACAAATGTCTACTTGTACATGAGACTCATAGTCACCCCAAACCAATTGGAGAAGTGATCAGCTCCTTCACTCCTACAACCATGTTCTGCAAATCCACCAATCATCACATTCCAAGTGATTACACTGCACCCCATAAATCACAAGTCACAAGTCTGATTGACAAAACCAGCAGCCTCTCAGAAAACAGTCATGCATCAAAAAAGATGCCACACTTCCAATACATGTGAACAAGTGCATCCCTCACACACAAATGTGACTGAAGTCCTCCTTTCAGCTCTACTTTCAGCTCTACAAGGCCCCAAGATGTGCACATGCATTCAAAAAAATTGCATAAGGAATAGCATTTGGTTTAGGGCCAACCGGTTGCACTTGAAGAAGCACTTCAACTGGTTTGTGCCCACAGCCATGTTCAGCGACTCCACCAATCCTCACGGTCCATGCAATTCATGCGATCCTCCACAACTCATCCTTCACTTGTGCATCATCCACACTTGGAAGATCTGTCTTCGCCCGCAGCACGCAGGGGCAGCACATAAACATGTCCAGGCATGTCGCTGAAGGATTCCATCCTCTGCGGAACTCTGATTTGATCATCGTTGTCCCAGAATTCGAATGGCCATTCGAGCGCCGCTTTGTCCTCCAGACGCAGCCTCAAAGACGCGTAGGTTTCATCGGCTGAAACCTTCACCTTGCTGTACAGAGTTGCAACACCGAAGTCTTCCTCCATCGTCCATAGCTTGATACAAGTCGCCATCTCGTTCAACAAGTACCGCTGCAAACAACCCTAAACCCAAACAACCCCTCCACAAGCAATAGCAAACACCTTCGTCACGCTGCCGTGCCGTGAACACGAGTCCAGAACAAATCGCAGGCATACAGAACCCCCGCCCGAAGATTCCCCAGCACCGTCGTGAACACACTAGCAGAAAACACACCCGCACAAACAAACACACCCGCACAAACGAACACACGAACAACACCCGCACTCCGTGACGCCGCTGACCTGAACACACCACCACAATTGATCGCGCACAAACGAGCAAGCTAAAACAATCCCGAACACCATCCTCCACGCTGGTGAACCTTGCACACCCCAGCAGAACTGATCGCGCACCCCGCAAAAGCAAACCCCGCACCAGGCAGAACTGATCGCGCACCCCGCAAAAGCAAAACCCCGCACCAGGAATCGGTGATCGCGCACCCCGCAAAAGCAAACCCCGCGCCAGGAATCGGTGATCGCGCACCCCTCAAAAGCAAACCCCGCACCAGGAATCGAGAACACCTTTGTCACGCCGCTGACCCCAAAACAGAATTCCACAACTGATTGCGCACAAACAACTGGTCGCGCACAAACAACTGATCGGGCACAAACAACTGATCGCGCACACACAAGCAAGCGCCCCCGCACAAGGAATCGCCGACCCCTTCGTTCACCTCCTCACCCTAAGCCCACCACCAATCTGATCGCGCACCCACAACCAAGCGCATGCCATCCCCAAGAGCAGCCTCCACGGTTCAGCCGAAGAACTGATCGTGCGAATCGGAAACACCATCTCCACGCTGCCGTCCCTCAACAAGCAGCAGAACTCATCGCGCGATTAACCCTAAACCGCACCCAGATTGCAAACAAATTCGTGAACACACGCTGCCGTCACTCAAGAAGCTGGAGAACTCATCGCGTGATTAACCCTCAACCGCACCCAGATTTGCAAACAAATTCGTGAACACACGCTGCCGCGCCTCCCTCCCAACCTCGAAATTATCGTTCGCGCCTAAACCCTAGCAGTAGTCGTTAAACTTAACAGACAGAACAGATGGAAACTACCCCATTCATCGACTGACTACAAGATATGTTGTAGTTATACTTCAGATTTGTATAGTACCTGTATCTTACTAGTACTGTAGCATAACCATAACTGAACCTAGTAAATAGAATTCCTTGGATCCTATTCTTTGGCCCCTATTTTACATTTAAAAAATAATTAATGGACCATAATTTTCGGGTATCTATTTTACTTATAAAAGACATGTCACTTTTTAAGTCCCCTTCTTTAAATGTAAAATCTTTATAAATTTTACCTATGATGAATTAAATCCACCCTATTTTTCGCCGCAGGTCACTTTGTAAAGCGCGGGGAGTGTCCTCCCCTAGGAAAATTTTCAAGCATGTAGCCAACTTGCTTGAAAGAATGAATTCAAAGAAGTACCACCATTTTGGACATTTTTCCATACAAATGTGACCTTGTAAAGTGCAGCTGCCCATTTTTTCGTAGGGTCCCCAAAAGCATTACATGTTTTTTCAGCCCATTGTGAGACTGTGAATTCCCAGACATTCCCAGACGTTTCTGGACTATTGGAATGTCATAAAACCAACAATCCGATGTGGTTGAGAGACTACCACGTTGGACTGTATAAAAAAATTATTTTTTTAAATTATTTTTAAATATTAATAAAATAATAAAATAAAATAAAATAAAATAAAATTTGGTACTTGTATTAGAAATGGTAGTTTTGGAGCAACTAATGAGAATTGACACATTTTGTGCTTCAAAGGTGATTGTATATGGGGAGTTTAGTGGGGTATCCTATGCTTTCAACTTTGAAAATTCATAGATTATTGTGTAGGTTTCAAAAATTTACCAAATGACTTAGAGTGATTTTCCCTTCGAGGAAACTAACTCTCTTACCCAAAAAAACACCCATCACATGAACCACCCACCTAAAATTGCTAGAGAAAGTGGTGACTTTAGGTGCTCCAACCTAAAACAATGTGACTTCGAAAAACTTACCACATTCCTCAATGGTCACCCACTAGGTCATAATATAAAGAGTCAATACGTAGGGTTCCTTGACTCAAAGGACGAGTCGGTACAAATTCTTCAATGAGTTCAGGGAAGGAAAGTTAGCTGTCCAATCAACGTAGGGCACGCGAAGCCTTCACCAAATTGGGGGAACTAGGGCAGTAACAAAGTTAGTCTGGGCAGGTGCGAGCAGGCCCTAAACTCGCCTCCTCATCACCGCGGGATCCATGACCGTGGGCAGTCTGCCTGCTTGCCCTACTCTCTGACCCCATCGTCGTCTTCAGCGCGAGATCTCTCGGCGACGATGCCGAAAGATGATCAATCCGCAACTACAGCAGCAATCTCTCACGCAATCTCTCATCCCTAGCCATTGCCGATCACAGCTACCCGGTGTTTTGCGGTTCTTTTGGCTCAAAACCGCAATGCTTGCATCCCGTAGCTTCAAGTGAGGAGCACCGATGGAATGCTCCCCGGGGTTGATTTGAACAGAGGCTGCGGTGGAATCTCTAGCGACGACGAGGACAATGATGATGCCGCCGCCGGAGGAGGATCAGCAGGATGACGCGCGTTTGCTGCAGTTGCTCCGGGAGGATCGCATCCCAGTGTCGGAGTTCTTGCACTGGCTCCACGCGCACCAGGGCCCCGGACCGCCGAAGGTACTACTCTGAACGCATTGGAATCACATCTTGATTTATATCTCGTGTTATGGTTCAGAGCCAGAGAGCACTCTTTGGCTAGGGCTGGATTTCGTTCTGTCTGTTTGCTCTTCCTGTGCCGAATTTTTTCTTGTGTTGGAGGTTTGAGTGCATTACGAATCGAAGCCAATCTCGAATGCACGATGAATTCGCAGAATTGAGCTTTGTTGGAGTTTTGGGAGTTTTGGGAGTTTTCATGCGACTCTGTTTTGCTTGCGTGTGAATTCTGTTTCGCACGACATTATGTAGATCTATGACTAGTTTTCTCGGTTTTCAGTTTCGCTAGATCGCATGGTGGTGCGGTTTTCGGGACGTTGTGTGTGCAATCCTTGTTGATGTGAGCACGTGTTCGGGACTGCAAGTTATCGGGAAATTTTAGTTTTCCAGTGTGGTGTCACTGAATTGCGTTGCTTTGTAATAGCATTAAGTTATAGGATTTGAACAAGGCTTCAGTTTCTAAACTTTGTAGTCGAAATTCGATTTTTATTACAAGAGGTTTCGACGAACCGTAAGATGACGCGTGTCACTGTGTTTTTTGACGAATATGAGTTGATTTATGTTGAATCTGACCTGAACATAGGGTAGTGGTTATCAAACCTGTGTAATGGTACATAAGCTGGTTTTGAAAAGTATCCAATCATGAACCAATGCTATGACTATGCTGTGAAGTTTGACATCAATTTCTTGTGGATCCCACCGAAATTCTACAGTAGAGCCCTAGTAAAGCGGACTTAGAGATTGGTTGGACACCATAATCAACTCTGATAACCCTTATTGGGGAATTGTGGTGAATAAATTAATCGTCTGTGGAAGCCTACTGTTCACTTTTTACTTTATTTAACTTATGCGCAGGTCAGATTTGCCATAAATAGTGACTCATGTTTTCATGTAATCGATTGTAACCTCTTGAAATGCGATACAGGAATTAAATATTGACAGCAATGTTGAATGTGACCTGTGCGTACGGTATTCTGAAGTCCAAGTCCACCTTTTCAAAGGGTTTGTCTTTTTATTTAATTGAATAGAATTGGGAATCGCATGTTTGGCACTTACATGGAGTGGGCTGTCGGCGGATGCCATTATCTTTTAACATGACAGGATCCGTTATTTCCACCCGACGATCCTATGATTCATCAGCAGTGGAAGGAGCAATTAGCAATGACGACTCCCCAGTCTTTTGCTGTGACCTTTTTGAATTATGTTAGAGCCGAAGTGCAACCTCTCATAGCAGTTGCAGATTCTGCTGGGGACGTAGTTGTAAAATCCTCACTCCAACTCTCGGAGATTAATCAAACAAAAGAGCCGGAAATGAAGTCCGGTGCGAAAGAGACCCCAAACATCGGCACGGAGAATGTTTCACCTTTTGTTGGGAATAAGGGAGGAAAGGATAGACGGAAATCTACCGGCACGATACTACAAACCATTCAAGAGCCAAAGCGTTTGCAGGTGCCAGTCTATGATGACGATTTTCCAGCTCTTGGAAATGCACCGAATTTGAATGCGAAGAAAAATCTTACTCAATCAAAGCAGGTAAACGCCTTTATGGTTGTAGAACATGTCTTTGCATACATGTCTCTTTGGCGAGTCTGATGCAATGCTCAATTATATTTTTTCTCTTTTTAGACATTTATCAAATTTAAAGAGTTCACTATTCGATACTGTGTAGAGGTGTGACGGTTTTCTTCTTGTTGACGTCTTTCATTTTCCCAGAAAAGGAGAGTCACACCCACCCCAATGGTGAATCCTGTCGTGGATAGCGCATTCATTTTAGCAAAGGTGGAGTTACCAATTACTGCTCAGCAAAACCATGTCAACAAATCCAAATTACCTGGTGCAGGACCAGTGAAAGTGGATATGGATATCCTCATGCAGAGGTGCGAGAAAACTCGAAAACAAAAACAGAAAGAGAAACCAGAGGCTCCAAAGAAGGAGAATGTGAAAACTTGGAGTTGGGAGAAATTAGATTCACGACTAGGGACAAATTCCAGTCAGGAGCTGCCTTGGAATAATGCAGCTGTAGGTCCAAGTACCGAAGTAAAATTTGCAGATGATGCTGACGCTGAAGTTAGTGCCTTTCCTGCTACTACTAAAGGCGTAAGCATTACCTTCCCCTTATTCTGCCTGCATGTGACCCAACAGCGGATTAATAACGAGTTTAGTTGATGATTCAATGCTGTACTGTTTCTTATCAATCAATTTGAAGTTTTCTAGATCTATCTTGTTTCTGTAATTCAGTTTTTGGACTTCAAGTGTCTAGTGACTTCAGGCCAAAAAGAGAATAGATTAAAGTTTGTATATCTACTCCTTTAGCAGGGTCATAATTTGATGCCGCTACTTCTGTAGGTAATTTTTCATTTTGTAAGATTAGATTCATCATTCGTTTGTCAATTGTCGCAGATCCCAAGATATGCAAGCGCGAAGACTGATCCTGGAAGTCTTACAATTGCGGACAAGGAACAACAGACCTCTGCAGATTCTATAATCTCCATTACAGAATCCTTGCCCTTGCATTGTTTGTCCAACACAGTGAGCAACTTTGCCTCAGTGCATGCAACTCTTATGCTTATCAAATTGGTACCTTCCTTGTTAGAAGAGCTTCATTTTCTTCTGCAACTTTTGAGCCTGGAGCCTGCGGTTTTTGGGTCAAGCCCTGGTGGTGCCAAGAGTGCTCTAAATTCAATAGCCGAGATTAACCAAGAGAAAGGGCCTCTCTTTGCAAATGGGGATGATTGTGCTGGCTATGCAACATCAGTTTTGGAACAAGCAGGCCGTATATTGGATTGTGGTAAGAGCCTTTCTCCACCATGCACACTTGCACGTATGTTGTAGCTAGCTTACACGTATGTATTGGTAGACGAACATCACTTGCATGGCATCTGACTTGGTATTTTCCTATTCATCATATTTCCAGTTGGAGAACAAATTCTGGTGGCACTGATTGAAGAACCAGCCATAGCCCGGCATTCTGCAGCACTTCTTGTGCGATTGAAAGCCTCCCTCGCAGACCAGCAAGCTGCAGCGCTTAGGAGTTTTAAGGCCTATGAGACTGCCAGCCGTACCAACGGTGCGATTGAGCAGTCACTTACGACGGGCACAGGCAGGCTAACACCTGGTCTTCCTGTATCCCTTCCATTTCAAGCAGCCCGGGATTCCCGCAATATTTACAAAACACAGGTTGCCAACTGCAGTCTTTAATATATTTATTGAAAGGGGTACTATTTATTTTTCCTAATAAGACACTCAGTTGCCTTCGTATTGTTGTATCAAAGATAGTGTCAAGAGTAGCAGGGTCTTTTGTTTCTTACAATGTCATTGATTCAATTGTTTCCATTCTGTAGGAAGAGCAGAGGGCTTACAATAACAGGGAACAGTGTCGTGACCAATTTTATGCAATCATAAGGGAGGCTGCTTCTGCTTACAGTGCATTTGGCTGGATCTCAACTGGTGCCGAGGGTGAAGGGTACTTGAAAATGAAGGATTCAGTGAGGAACTTTCTGCAGGTTCTACTTGTGGAGAATTATCCTTGGTTTGCTGGTACGTGTCCCTTGTCTATTATATATTTTTCTCTTTTTATAATATAATCAATAGTGGACTACCAATTGAATGTTTTGATTTACATTCTTTAACTTCAAGATATAATGTGGAGCTTAGAACCTGAGCTGAGGCACACTACTCATAGTTGGCTGTTGTTCCTGCAGAGCTGTTTTTGGAGCAAGTTTTGCAGGTATCTATTAACAATCTCCTTGGATTTTGGAAGTTATAAGTGTTTTGTCAAAGTGACTGATCGCTCTGGTTACACTTACGATGTTGCACTTACAGCGTGGTCCTCATGGTATTTTGAAGCGTTCTCTCGTGATTATCTAATCTCCAAATAAGTGATTGTAAGAGTTCAGGATTTTTCTTGCATCTCCTGATCCAGGTTTCAAATTGTGGAGAAACGGATCCAGAAGTCACTAGTCTCGCTAGACAGGATCCAGCGAAGCTTCAACGTCTACATGATCGGTTGACATTTACCAACACTAGTCGCCTGCCCGCAGCATCACAGAAGCAAGGGGCCAGTGGGTTGGTAAACGGAGATAGCAGGGTTGCGCTGTCACCTAGCAGTCCTTGGAGCAAAGTGAAAAGCACAGAACAGATGTTACTTTTGAAGAAACACGGAATAAACAATGACTTTTCTACCAATAACGTGCAGGTGAGACCCCTTTCCTGTCGAACTCTTTCCTATCTACATATTGAGTCTGACTGATTGAGCATCGATTTGTGAAGGGCACTTTTGCCTTTAGTTTAATCCATGAGTTTATGAGAAACTGTCCTCCAGCTGTTCCAATGTTGTCATTTGAAAGTGCGCAAGTGTTGTGTTCTCAATGGTCGCATTTTCTTTGCATCCAAGCAATTAATTACTGCAAAGAGTTACTGCTGGATGGGTTTTGACGGAAAATTGCATGGGTACTGTGTATGAAGTGCAGGTCTTGAATAAGGGCAGGAATAGTATAGGAAACGGCAGGGAGAGATCTACTTGGAGTACTGATGTCGGGAGCAAATTTTCAAGCTATTTCCCACAATCTCTGTGCGTCTATGTTTGGTTTCTTGAGGCGGCGGATAGTCATCGGCTGAGCACTCAAATGATGTGGAGCATAAAGGGAAAAATCACTATCTTAACACAGTAAGTCGGGAACTTTTCCACCTTGCATAAGTCCTGTTCTCATTTTCCCCACCTCTCCATGTACTTAATGACATTGTAATATATCTGGTTTGGTATATAACACCTATGGACAGGGTAACGTTTCATGCAATACAGCTCGTGCCTTCGTTAACTCCGTTGCTCCATCAACTGCAGGTTACCTCCTCATTCTCGAGATGCTGCTGACATTGGTTCGGGCTTTACTCAGAGGGTACTGGCATTGAAAGCACTTGCTGGACTTCTTGGGTAAGATTCTCTACATTGGACGCATGAACCAAGTATGTTTTGAGCTTAACGAAGCAAGCTTGAGCAGTTGCTGATCCGGTATTATTTCAGGTATCTGTTTGTTTCTCCAGGTGCTGGCGCACGACCTCCTGCCCCTGTCCCTGGTGTCCTTGATAATATAGGGAGCACTCTTTGGGACGTGGCCAGATCAGAACCGCCTGTTGATGTGCCTGCAGTTCTAGCGAAAGCTCAGATGGAAGGATCTGTTCTTCTTAATCTCCCCTGGGTCCTGGAATTTCTGCGTTTCCTCAAGGTACTTGACTGTCTTTCATAAGGCTCAGAGGATTTCAATACTTCAAAATACCCATGCAGGCTCCGACGGGTTTCTATATTCTCCTTTTAGCTTTCGTTTAAGTCCAGCGCATCATTACGTCCTTTTTGTCTGTTGTGTGTACAGGCAGATTGGCTGGCACTATCTCATCCTCATTTCCAGATTATCGTATCATCTCTTCGAGATATTTATTTGTTGCCAATGCTGAATCCTTCAAGCGATCACTTTGGGGTAAGGCCTTGCTATGAAACTGTACCCATCTTCTACACCTGTTGGAGTATGGGCAGCAACATTCCCAATTTAAAAACTATGTGTATCTTGCAGTTGTTTTTTGCTTGTGAATGTCCTGATGCACTTTCATGGTCTGGTAGAAGTTCAGGAAGGACCAGTCTTTTTCCCAGGAAAACATTTTCTGTTTGATGATTTTACCTTAGTACTAACAACATTGAGTGCTACAGGTGGGAAGTATCTGCATCTTGGCTTCCTTGGATGCATTCTTTGAGTACATGGACTTAACCCCTTGCAATGGCGAGTGGTCGAAAAAATCTAAATCAAACACAAGTCCTGTTAAACACGGAGATCTTTCGGGCGTGGGAGGTGAGGAAACAAGAAGACTATATGAGATTCAAGCAGAAGAACGACCGCTTGCTTTTAATGGCCTTGATACAATGTTGGGAATCATTGACTCTCGGTATATCCAGCACTGCTGCCCCTTGATAATGGTGAGATATTGGGAAAGAAATCCTCACTTTTATCTGTTTAAGATTGCTATGAGGGTTCGAACAGACTTCTTCGGGTCTTGTTTATCTCATAATTGTGAAGTTGTTGGTTTTTGAAAGTCGTACTTAAGCACGTAGGATCGTGAAGTAACGCAGCATGGGCAGTTGACTGAGAAATCGTATAGTAGTTGTCCACCAAGACGTGTTTCAAGCAAAGCAATTCTTGAAGTTTATCAGCAGGCTCAGTTGCAGTAGCACGCTTTGAATGTTTTTGCAGGAATTGAGAGGGGTACTAGTGGAGGGAAAAAGGAGAAGGCAGAGGCAGCGGGAGCCAAATTGGCCTGACAGCCCTGCACAACCACGAGCACGAACTGTACGCAAAATAACTCCTGTGCAGCGTCCAGGGCCCTCTCAATCCTTGGATATCTCAAGCAATTTGACTACTGGTGAGAACGTTGCAGCAGTGCATGGCTCTGACTCACAGAACGATCATCTCAAGTTGAAGCTGCAGGTATTGACACTATTTTATTCGTAGGGTACCGTTTTAAGCATGATTTGGGATACTTACTGTGTGTAAAGATAAAATGATTTGGTTTTGATTTTGATTTTGATTTTGATTACGGATTATTTTCATGAACGAAGTATCATAACTTCTTTGACACGATTGGTGGTTGTACACAGCGCACGTTCCTGGAACAACGACCACATTTGAGAAGAGTAGTTGATTTTGTTGTCGATACTGCAGCTAGCAATGCAGCCCGTGCTGCAGTTCTGAAAGTAGTACCCCCTGCTCTTCAAAACGCCCAGCAGAAATTACAGGTTTGTTTTTAATTATGTCTTTGAAGTCTTCCAGTTAGCTCTCCTCACATTAGCTCAAAAATTAGAGGCTAAATAATTCTAAACTTTGACTCTGTGTATAACTGGATACCACGAACATTTTTCTCTTCAGGGATTTTAATTTTTTCCGTCTTGAATAATCATCATTGTAATCTTTACGTTGTTTATTGTCTTGGATTCCCTCTTGCAGATGGTGCTTAGAGGCAACGGTGGTGATGCATCTCCTGCAACTAGTTCGGCTTGGAGCGTTAGCAAAGGCAGCCAAGTGGAAACAGCTGTCGAACATGTGCGTGGAATATATATTTTGCCAAACTTGGTGTATTCAGCGGTGAATTGAGCCTTAGATAAAAACATTTAGCGATCAACTTGTTTTCTCGTTTTAGGAACATATAAATGGTTTCAACATACCAATCCTGTGCTGCAGTATTGTGCTACAGAATAAGTATGCAGTTGAGGTTGCAACAAGGTTTTCTCAGTGTGAAGGGTTCTCTTCTTTTTACAGATAATTACAACTACAATTCACCAGCTCCTTGGTCCTGCCTTGGATTATGCCAAGGGCCATGCTGCAGATAGAACAGCTGAAGCTTTGGCGGCTCTTGCTGATCCTGAGGAATCTTCCTTTGTGCTCAGTGTGGCTGCAGGTATATCACATTTCTGGTCTTTTTCATTTGTCGAACGTCAACAATGAGTTACAGAACCATGTGGTGTGTGTTGACGATTTTTGATGAGAATATTGCAATATCACATTGGTATGGAGTTCTGCCTACATGAGGGTTATTGATCCATTCGGTTTGTTGGAGCCATCCATAGATGCAGTCCGAAACTTGCAGTTGCTCATTCAATGTATTTTCCGCAGGTATTGCAGCTGAGACTGCAGGGCAGGCAGCTTGTCAGAAAGCTCTGGCGAGTATATCTGGAGAGGTCCGGAAGAGAATCACAGACGATGTGGAAACTTGGCGGAGGAAGGCACTGTTGCATGGGTTGGACAGTGAGGGGTCCCCAATCAATACAACCAGGCGACTGCGAACCCAATCGTGGCCTAGGGCAGGTATGCAGCAACTCCCTACGGAGTACACAGATCCATTGGAGATTGGCATTGTGAAAGAAGTTTCCGGTTTATCTGATCTCGTAACAATAGGATCGGCTCCTATTCCTGAGTATCGTGCCTCTAGGGAGCCAGAAGGTGAAACGTCCCCTTCCAAAAGCAGTAGGTTTGTGGGAAATCCTCAGCGTGTCGTCACGGATAATGGTGTCCTATTTAATGCAATTCCGACCAACTCTTCTATGAGGACAGCGATCTCTAGTGTGGCGGTGAAACGCCAACTCTCCTTCACTTTCAAAGAGAAAACAGACGTAGATGCAGTAACAAGTGACTTCATTCCCGATTTACAAATTGCTGAGGACCAAAGGGAAGTGAAGGGAAAGCTGGCAAATGGCCTGTCAGATCGGAGTGAAGCCAGGAGCGAGGATACTGAAAGCAGAAGGTGGTCTAGTGGATCTTCTCTCGGAGAAAATGGGCAGACAAGGCATGATAAACCCTCCGGTCTGAGAGTATATGGGGCTGAGGAAGCTCAAATCAGAAGGTGGTCTGTTGGATCTTCCTCAAGTGGACTAAAAAAATCAGAGGAGATTTCCAGTCCCTTGGACAGGATGGAAGAGGAAGTTTTACCAGACGCTTTTGCAAATGGTGCAGCAAGTGGGGAGTTGGCGGGTCCACAAATGTTCGCGGCTAGGATTGCAGAAGCTTGTAGAAATGCTTCTTATTACTGCTCAGTGAAGCCCTTCAGAGATGAGAGCAGACACTTTCTACGGCAACACCTTGCAATCATTTGCATTTCCTTGGAGGGTTTGCTCTCCCCAATCTATGGTGCAACGCCTGCGGGGGGATTTGATGCCTTGGTCTTCACTCAAGATACAAACATGCAAATGACCAGGTAGATCCCGCACTATGATTATCTAAGAGCATCGCCAGTTCACTGAATTTTCAGAACAAGTCAGAATTTCTTAGCTTTCTTTTCACATCAACAAATTGTCTTATGAACCTCTTCTTCTTTTCTCTTTTTTTAGAGCTGGTCTAATCCTTGGAAATTTTAGGGCTGCGTGGTGCTAAGTACTCGAATTCTAGTTGCTGCTAGCTTGTCACTCTAACAAGCAAGTGCTTCTTTATCTGTGAGGTTTGAGGTTCTGAAGTGTCTGTCTTGACATGAAAGGTTCTGCGAACGACCCTCATCAAACCCTCACATCAGCGGAACATCCAAGAGCCCCAAGTTGAAGCTTCAAGTGGAACGTGGCCTAGTACGGCGTTCTGTGGCACTAGCAGTGCATCTGCTTTTTTGGGCCCCAAGTGTAGTGGTAGATTATTCTTGTGGTGGTGAGCTGTCGGGGCTTAATGTGGCCGAACAGGAATTTCTTCAGAAGAGAGGCCTGAGTGACATGGCAAGTAGGCCACCTAATACTTTGAGTAATGGGCTAACTTCATCAGTCACAAGGTCTAGAGTGGAAACAGCATGCTTAAATGGTATTAAGCTTACCAGCTTGCAAGAGAGGAAATCTTCTGGACCTTCTTTCGAGGTCGAATGGACAATCATGCATGCGTTGACGGTCACATGGAAGAGCTTAGTTGAATCTGCAATTTTATCTAAAGAATTTCTACTTCAAGAGTTGCTGACTCCTTGGAGGTGGAAACTTGCCATGGCTTCACAACCTTGGCAGGGATTCGTCGACGGTTTCTTTGAAGATTGGTCAATCACGGTGCAGAAAGGGATTTCATCGGTACTGATAAGCCTGATGGGATCTGGATCAGAAGCCTTCACTGAAGATTATGAGATACAGTTCTGCACTTTTGTTAGAGTGATGTCGGAGAGAAACATTTTTTGTGAGAATGGAGCTGTGTCTATGTCCAAGGACACTCCATCATCTACCAGCCTGAATTCTATCGGCAATCTGTCAGTAAGCAGTGTGAGAACAAAGCAAGACAGACTAGTTAACAGAACGGAGAGCCTTGCGGCTGGTTTAGCTGTCCTCATTCTCCAACACTACTCCCCGGAAGCGTGTATTGATAAGGTTAGGGTTGAAAATGGCCTGGCTGTAAGGTCCTCGAAAGATGCGGCTAGTAGTTTCATCCCCTTGCGGAAATTGGTGGAAAATCTATTTCTAGAAGGAGAGAGAGTGTAAGTTTTGCAATCTTACCTATTCTCTATTCTCTGAAATTGTTTGTTTTTATTGAGGCAAGTTCTTTACTAATACTCAACGTGCTTAATATGACTCTAATTTGATAGGTCCACATGGTGCCGAGGAACAGAAGACAGCAACACGTTTTTTCTGTTCCATGCATCATGTTTTATTTTACACCATTGTCTGGAACCAGGCAAATTGTTTAGAAATGCATATGTTCACATGAGTTGCTGCATTGCAACGCTCATTCTGGATCATAGGAAACTGATAGTTTAAAGTGTTTTTGCAGATCATAGCAGGAGTTCACCGCTTTCTAGGTGTACTGCCCAACAGAACCCTTCCAAACAGCAATGGTATGCCAGGGTGGAAGGCATCAAGGCGGATCCATATAGGTCACTAACATTCTTCATATACCTACTATTCTTTCTCTTGAACCACTGATAGTATATGCTCAGACCTCTTTCATATGTTCTTGGAAATGCACTTTTGCCGCATTATCATTGACTGTAGCGCACTAGTCACAGATTCAAAATATGGCAATCATTTTTCTAGACGCCAGGCAGTTAGACTAAAGAGGTCAGGGTGTTGTGTCGACGGGTGTGCTGTTAGTTTAAAATGTTTCTTAGTGCTGGAAAGAAAGCGCACGAGCAGCGTATGCTACACTGGACGCTACAATTTGGATTAAAGTGTAATGTGTAGTGATCTGCTACCATGGTGGTGCGCAATGTCCCAAAATAGATCCGAGTGGCAATGTTAATCGAGATGTGTTTCTTTTCTTCCTTGACAGGTGTTTTTTTGACGAGTCAGTAGTAATTGACGTAGAATGCTGGCCCCAGCTGGATTTCTGGATATTTCTGCCACTCAAAATCTAATCAGGTACGAAATATTGCTTTCATAACCCCCACTATGGACTTCTAGCAGCTATGAAATGAATTCTGAATTTATGTATCGGGGCCCTCTGTCCAATTTTAACTTGGAAAGTATACTAGTCATCGATGGGGGGCTTATAATTGACTTTTGTAAAGAGTGTTTGAAAGATTGTTGATGCTCAGAATTGACAAGATCTCACTGAATCGTGCAGGAACATCCAACTTATTCACAAATTTCTGCACGAGTAGAGATTTTATCTCCTTGGTAGTTTGTGCAAGCTGCTCTTTGGACAAATCCAGACGGGATGGTAGATCTATTAATCGATTGACCTATCTATTAGGGACATGGGGATATTATACCAACGTATCGAAGTTTCAGGTTTTTGCAACAGCTTCTAATTTTGACCATGTCAGAGTCCACTACCGTTATGTATCAATGCTTACAGATATTCTGTAGATCAAAATCAGCAGACACAACTCTTGGATTGTTGTATCATTGAGATTGGGGTTGGCTTAGTCCTCAACCTCTTATCTAATCTCAAAATATAGAAATTTTCAAAACTTTTGACCATGGAGATTTGTGTTTAAAAGTGAAGAAACACTTGTGTTTGAGCTTTCCATGCTAGATTCTAAGACTTTGAATCCCTTGAACTCCTGAAGGACCATTTGTCCCTTTGGGGGACAAGTGGGATTTTGGGCAGGTTCCTACGGTCTCAATTTTTGTCCTGATTTTTTTTTAACTTTTTCTGAAGATACAAAAAATAGCTTTATAGAAATTTTTTGAAGATATGAAAAAATTATATTTCCATGAAGCTATTGATTCATTTCATTTGGATTTGTTATGAGAAAATTATGGACAATCTTGTTTTCTGGGCAACTAGAGTATCTTCATGAAAAAGTAACTTATAGGTTTCATTTCTAAATGCATTTTTTACAATTTAAAAAAAAAAAAAAAAATTGCATGGTTTAGTTTACTTTTTAGAACAATCTCACCATTGGGATTAGTGCATTTTAATTCCATCTTAGAGGTATTAATAATTTAGATTTTCCTTCTATCTTAAATCTATTTCTACTTAATAATTTCTTAAAGAATATCTTTTTTTCTTTTTTTTCTTTTAATTTTTCCTAGACTCTCAACTCAATTCTCCACCATAAAGATTTAAAGCTCAAAACTTTGTAGTGCAAAAAATTTAAGTTAAGAAAGTTCAAAGTCAAATAATAAAGTCTTGTAATCTGTTGAAAAACTTATTTTTTTCACTTTATATGCAAGATGTCTTGCAATTTGTGCTCCACCATAAAGATTTAAAGCTCAAAACTCTGTAGTGCAAAAAATTTAAATTAAGCAAGTTCAAAGTCAAATAATAAAGTCTTGTAATCTGTTGAAAAACTTGTTTTTTTCACTTTATATGTAAGATGTCTTACAATTTGTACTGTCAAAAATTTCAAATTTTTTCACACATTTTCATACTAATAGGTGTAACATCCTACAGTTATATGTGCAAAAAAAACAATTTTCAAATTTTGTTACACTTTGCTATAGAAATGGCATTTTGAGTGTTTTTTGGTAGAAAAAAGGCCTTGGTCCTTTAAAGGTTATCTTGAAATTTTGCACTACCAAGTGAGGCAAAAAATCTTTATAGTAAAAGATTGAGTTCAGAATAGGGGGAAAAATTCAAAACAAGAAACTTGATTTTCATTCCTTAATAAATTGTTGTGGAAGCAAATACGTGATGGAAAAGAACCCTTGAGAATAAATAATTTTAAGATGGAATTTTAATTTGTCAATCCTACTTAATAGTGAGTATAGATAATTCTAAGATGGAATTGTTTGTTCTAGCAAGCAAAATAAACCTTGTACAACTTTATTCTTGTGAAAATTATGAAAATTGAATTAAAAAAACAAATCCTATTTGTTATTTTTTTAGAAAGATACCATGATTGTCTAAGACACAAGATTTTTCTTAACTTTCACATCAATAATCCAAACTAAATGAATCAAAGCTTTCGATGTAAATTAAAACATGAATGGACTATTTTGGACTATTTTGAATAATGTATGGGTTCATTTATGATATTGTGGAGGTAGTAGCTTTGTAAGAAAAAATTTCTAGTATCATTTGTTTCAATTTAATTCCTAAAGTTTCTTGGGTCAAAAATTAGAAAAGACTTCTAAAATTGCCCAATTACTTCTAAAAATAGGTTTGTGAATCAAAATTTATTCCCTTTTTGAATTTGTAACTATAGAATCTTACTCTTAACCGGTACAAGGGTCTTGCCTAAAAAAATTGGGGTTTAAAAGTTATGTATGTGTAAATATGACTAAGCAAAGAACAACACAAAGAAAATTTAGGATGCTTGAGCTTTTGACAATGTGGCTTTGTCAAGTTTTCGAGCTATAGCCTATAGGACTCAAATTCAAATTTACAAAAAGATTTAAAGACTTCAAATTTGAATAGAGACTCAAGTAGGGAAGAAGTATAGAAATTTTCATAAAAAAATAATGCATTACTCCACTTGTCTCATTAGATGAGGTTTGAGGCCTCCAGGAGCTTGTGAATTCCTAGCTATGAAATTTGTCTCAACCCCATTGAGAATGTTGCCAATAGTACAGTCCAACATGGTGGAGACTATGCCACGTCATTTTTTGAAAAAAAATAAACTTTTTTTTCAACTTCTTTTTGTATTTTAGAAGAAAATTTATTTATTTATTTATTTATTTTTAAACACTTTTGTCCATGCCGTGTTCTTATACTGCCACGGGAACATCATTGGGAACAGGCTTGAAACGGGTTATTTTTGCCCTCAAATCCCCTCTTGTGGAATTGGAATTAAAAGAAAGCATAAGTTTTTTAACCATCTATTGAATCTTTGTAAAAAATAGATTTCCTAGATAGTCTTGTGATTTTCCAATCTCAAAAACAAAATGAAAAGAAAAAAATTTGATACTTCACTTTAGATGCCCAAACACCCCAAAAAAATTTAAAATTTAAAATCAAGTTTGAAGTACATTGTCTAAGGAAACATGTAATTTAAGGCAAATGAAAAGAAAAGAAAAGGGACTAGTATTATAGAACAGAAGGAATAGATGCATTAGATGAATTTGAGTTCTCTTACCTTGGACTTATAGCCTCCTATAAATGGAAGGTCTCTCAACACCACTTTTGAAATTGTGGAAGCAGTTTCCATATATACTAATAGTATAATGATAGATTTAATATTAAGTCCACAATAGAATCCTTGGATTGTTTTTTAAATATCACGAACTTCAGGTTTAGCTATTAAAATTGATCTTTCAATCTTATAATAAGATGTAATATGGCTAAGAACATCAAAAGGCATTGAGTAATGCCAACCCTTTTGGAATAGACAAAATATTTTGTAGCTAGTACACCATTGAATTTGCACCAATTTAAAACACTATAGGACACCACCAACTACATTTCCACCATCTATGGTTGAAATCTATATCATTTTCATAAATACTACTCTAGTATTTTAGAAAAACATTAGAAAGTAATTTTTTTAAATAGTCTAAGAATTAAAAAGCTAAACTAAACTAATTTTATCCCATTAGTGTATATGACACCAATTTTGCAACATCTCACTATCTCTAAAATACTTCAATAATGCAAACAAAGATATTATTGTATTGTACTAAATTCCAAAATAAAATGGTAGTGACTAAGGTAGACCAACCTATGACAAGCAAAAGGCCCATGACAAATAATTCATTACTATCCCCTCAAAAGTGGGCAAGGCACTACCATTACATTACAAAATAGTCTTGCATCAACTCATGCTATGCTTTTATGGAAAAATGAGATTTGGGCTACATTAAGCTGAGTTAGTGGCCATAATCAATGTCTTAAATGATGGTGATGGAGTGATTAGTGACTACAATTAGAACTTTCACCTTTTTTTTGTGTAAATTAATCTCAAGAAGAGACTTTTTTAGGCCTTCATGTTGTGATCATGTCAAGAAATATTGTAAACACTTTAGGTGGGTAACATGACCATTATGGATACACTTTGTTGGTTTTGGGGCAGTCTAAAAACTCTTTTGGACCAATTGAGCAATACATTTCAAAAATTCTTAATGAATTCATAATTTGTCAAAAAATTAAAAATTCAATTGCTCTCCTCTAAATTTCAATTTCAACTTCTCACAATTGTCTTTATTATGGAAAAACATTTAAACTGATTTTTCAACAATGCCGACAGGGCAAAACCCTCATTCTGCCTGTCATAGGGTAGTTTACCAGATGGCTTTACGATTTCCATCGGGTCGCGAGTTTGTGTGGCTCTGGATCATCATCCACATCTTGCGGCCACAATGCTCCAATCCCATCCAATCGACGGCTGAAAGTTCGCCACGTCCCGGGTAAACCCAGAGCGAGCAGCCGAAGCAGCAACAGGGGTCTTGGGAGTTTCTCTTGACCGGTCCCGTGCAACACCCGCTCTGGGGTTTTGGGGTTATCCGGAACCTTCTGTTGCAGCATAGAACCGCAACCTTGTTTTGCAGTCACCTCCATTGCCGCAGCTCACACCCATTGCTGCACTTTCGATTGCTCTTCGGTCGAGCTCATTTTTGCACTTGTAGGATTTTTTGAAGAGCTCTGTGTTGAATTCTTGTACCGGCAGTAGGAGTTTATTGAGCATTTGGGATTTAGGTCATGGCGTCCACTGCTGCCTTCGCCGGTGTCAATGGCCTTGCTTCTGTCGTCCCGCTTGCAGCTGCTGCTACTATCAACAAGGTAATTGAAACAATGTCAATCGTTGAATGTCAATCGTTCTTTCGCCATTTAGAATTTGTTTTAGCCGATTTTGGTTCATTTGGGAAATAGAAATCCTGAGTGCAATTGGAGGCAGAGACTTGGTAAAAATTCCATGTTTGTCGCGAAGAAGAAATCTCATAATTTTCGTCTTTGTTGTTGATGTAATGTTCCGAAAATGCACTGTGATGCTTTGTGCTGACCGATGTCCTTGTTGCAGAGTTCGGCTTCTCCTGCCACAGCTTCGTGGAGATCCTCATTTTTGCCGAGCCGAAGAATGGTCTTGAGGTCGGCCGCGTCTATTTCCGGCAGGGCAGATGGATTCAATGTGTTTCTTGTACCGAAAGTGGCCAGCGGTGCCGCTGTTGGTCGCACTGGGATTCGATGCGAGGCAGCTGTCGCTGAAAAGGAAGCCTCTGAGGAGACCTTTGAGTATCAAGCTGAGGTACGTTTTTTTATTACCGCTTTGCTGTTGTGTATTTTTTCGTGCTCGGTGATTAAGAGGCTTCTCTATTCTGTGTGATAACAAGGAATTTTCTTAAACTGCTTTTTTTTTTCATTTTGAATGTGCGTTGGCATGACTACAAATGGAACGAATTGATTCAGCCATTTACCTTAAGGATTGCGCGTGAATCGGACTTCAACAGAGAATTTGCCTCAAGTGAATTTATGTTCCATACTCTTGCCATTGAATAATTAGTTTTAGTGCCCTGTGCTTACCTTACACGGTTGGTGATTTCCTGCATTCAGGTTAGCCGGCTGATGGATCTTATCGTAAACAGTTTATACAGCCACAAAGAAGTTTTCCTTCGGGAGCTTGTTAGGTAATTTTCTTGGGAACTCTCTTAACTCCTAAAGGATCAAGAGGACCTCATGTTTTTCAGATATTTTACGTGGACTTTCTTCTGTCCAAATTTAATTATTATTTTATCAACACACACAATGTTCTTCACTGATTCTGGTGACATCAAATTTGAGCCCTTGTGAATTATATTTTTCACTGTATGATTAATCGAATGGGTGTTTTAGGTTTTAATGAATTTGATTATATTGAACGTTTATGTTGGCTTGTATTGGTCCCCTACGCTTTCGCCAGAGAGTGACTCTGAATGCTGAACCCAAAGTAAAACTCCATTGTAGGTGCATTGACTTACGGAACAGAGGCGTTGACCTTGTAAACTTCGTTACCGAGTCTGGAGTTCAGTAGCAGTAGCTGATTGTTTTTGCAACTACTTCAAACAATTCTTATGGTTGTGACTTTTGTGTCGCTGCAGTAATGCGAGTGATGCATTGGATAAGTTGCGGTTTCTTAGTGTAACTGACCCAACGTTGATGGAGCCTAATCCCAATCTGGAGATCCGAATCAAGGCTGACAAGGATGCTGGCACCATTACTCTTATGTGAGGGCCTTTACTTTGTACATGTGGTTGTACATTATCTATATGCTGAATGTTAGCCAGAAAATGAAGCTATGAATGGAATTTGAGAGGAACTGGACATTTGAGCCTTTCAAACAGAACAATTTCATGTTTTTTTGTGGTTGCATGAATGGCCTGTCTTACTGAATGCGTTTATCTTTCAGCGATACTGGAATTGGTATGACCCGCGAAGAGCTGGTCGAAAGTTTGGGTACCATTGCTCAGAGTGGAACTGCAAAGTTTTTGAAGGCGATGAAGGTGAGTCTTCCGTCAGTCTGATGATTTTAGCTCATTCCATCGTTGCTTTAGATTGGGTGGTATCTGATCCGGCATTTATCTTCAAGATGCAATTTTATTCATGAGATGTATTCTGCTGTTTATCAGTCTCCCTGGGCGTTCTTAATTCTTCTCGCTGTTAAAATTTTACAATTTGAGCATTATCCGTTCTAATCCTGTGTCTAAATTCTTCTATTGTCCATGCAGGAGAGCAAGGACAACAAATCTTCTGACAACAATTTGATTGGCCAGTTTGGGGTGGGATTTTACTCTGCATTTCTGGTGGCTAACAAGGTATTTACTCTATTTTTTCGACCTAGATTGCACGTAATATCCTCGACAGCTTCAATACAATTGTTCGTAGGTTTGACGTTGGATCAGGTCGTCATGTAGCAGTTCTGGTTTCTGAATGCCATAGAATATTGAATGTTTTTTACTGAATCTTTCAATTTCTGCATAGCGAATACAGGGATCAATAATCTGCGAGCTGAGATAATTGTGACTGTGCCCTTCTCTAATTGACCTATATGATTCACATATTCTTCTTTGATTTTGGTAGGTGACTGTCTCAACAAAGAACGCCAAGTCTGATAAGCAGTATGTATGGGAAGCAGTGGCCGATTCCAGTTCTTTCACTGTCCGAGAAGAGACCGACACTGAAAAGCTGGTTCCCCGGGGAACTGTCATCACTCTTCACTTGAAGGTGATTTTGGAAGACAGTCTTTGTATCTATTCGTGGAATAATTCTCTTTGCCAGAATAGATCATTGCATTTCGGACTGGTAAAATAGTCTAATTAATGCATATTTATTACTCACGGATTGCGATATTTGCAGGATGATGAGAAGTTTGAGTACGCAGATGCTATCAGAATCGAGAGCCTTGTTAAGAACTACTCCCAATTTATCTCTTTCCCCATCTACACCTGGCAGGAAAAGTCTCGTGAGAAAGAGGTATACCCTATTCTGTTCTATTCAAAACTTGCCCCTGTTCAGGCCTGGGTGATCTAATTTCTGTTCAGATGTCTCTGACATGTATTGTGATGATTGATTTGGTTTTGGTCTTCTTATCATCCTTCTAATTTTCTCATTTTGGTTGGATAGGTTGAGGAGGAAGCTGAAGAGAGCGAGGAGGCTACCGAAGACAAGCCAAAGGTTGGTTGTAGCCCCTTGTACTACAATGTTTTTGATGGCAGTCCTTCATTGAAGAAGCGGAATGTTTTTGTATCAGTATCTGAGATCGGTAGTCTTCTTTTTGGTACATTGAATAATTATGCTATCATTTTATCGGATATCTTTTTAACAAGTAACACGTCGGCGGTGTTTGTTTTAGGAGACGAGAAAGAAGACTATCACTGAGAAGTATTGGGACTGGGAACTGGTCAACGAGACAAAGCCTATTTGGGTAAGTCTTTAATGGGACCTTTCTCCTTTATCAATTATATCTGTTCCTTGCTAATATTTTAGTTTTGCCAATCGATTATTTGCTTTTACAACTCTGTTAGGTCCTTGTTGGTTTTAATTCTCATACTAGTATTGATACGTTTGATACAGTTGCGGAATTCCAAGGAAGTAGCGAAGGAGGACTACAATACTTTTTATAAGAGTACCTTCAAGGAATTTATCGACCCTCAGGCCTACACACATTTCTCCACGGAGGTATATGATTTGACCCGAATTTGTTTAGATTCAGTTTTGCAATTGAATTTTAAGTCTTTTTTTAAACGTGAGATATCCTCATGATAATGTGGAGGAAGTTTTAGTCTTTGAACAGCTCTGCATAATTGTGGTTGGTTTTTTAATTTTTTAAGTACAAAGCACATAAACTTGTGTCGATCATGGCGGCAGGGAGAGATTGAGTTCAAGAGTCTACTATTTATTCCAGGGATGGCTCCCTTTAACTCTGAGGACATGCTCAGCGGAAAGACAAAGAACATCCGGTTATATGTGAAGAGAGTTTTCATCTCTGATGAGTTCGATGGGGAATTGGTATGCTTTCAGAACCTTGTTGGCCATCATATTCTCTATTGTTTGCTAGTGATTTTGTGACGAGTCTTTCAACGAACGTTCTCATGCTCCTTGATATGTTGTTATTTCTTATCTCCGTTATCAAGGAAACTTGTGGATGTTAGTATCATGATTTTGCAGCACCTTTTGTTGCTGAAATTTTGAAATGGTGTGGCAGTTTCCACGATATTTGGGATTCGTGAAAGGTGTTGTTGATTCCAACGATTTGCCTCTGAATGTGTCTCGTGAAATTCTTCAAGAGAGCCGCATCGTAAGTATTTCTTTCTCATGTACCTAGATATCAGAGTGACTAAAAGCTAATCAGATTTGAAAGATGATTTTTGGAGTGTATAAATTGTAGACACCGTATTTGGAGTCTGTCTGCATTTTAAAGTCGCTCTTCATTTATCCTTTCTTTGCAATATCCTTCCTCTTGCTCGTACTAACGATTATGAAAAAAAATCTGTTGTGCAGGTTCGTATTATGAAGAAGCGACTTGTTAGAAAGACATTCGATATGGTTGAAGAAATTGCTAATCGTGAAAATAAAGAGGTACTTCATGCAGACGAGATGTGATTTGAGGATACTTCGCGAGAGTGGGCTAACTGTCATCTTCGTGGTCTGACTCTTTTCATTTCGCTAGATTGTTGATCTATTTTGAAACTGAGGGTCGGAACTTTGAGTTTTGATTGTACTGAAGACGTCTGGTTTTTTTTCGGTGCTTCAGGATTACAAGCAGTTCTGGACCAGTTATGGAAAGAATATGAAACTAGGGTGTATCGAGGATACTGCTAATCACAAAAGACTAGCGCCACTTCTTCGATTCAACTCTAGCAAAAAAGAGGAGGAAATGATCAGTCTTGATCAGTATGTGGAAGGCATGAAAGAAGACCAGAAAGCAATCTACTACTTGGCTGCTGATACAATTAAGAGCGCCAAAAGTGCACCTTTCCTAGAAGAGCTTGTCCAAAGAGACATTGAGGTTTGTTTATAATGACCCTGGTAATATAGTTGACATTTACTTGCACCATTTTACTTCTATGGTACTACCGTATCAGTGTTAGGAACAGGGTTTTGAACGGCAAATTTGGGAGGTTATTCACTCTCATATTATGAAATTCATCTATATTGTCCAGGTTCTCTTCTTGGTGGAACCCATCGACGAAGTAGCTGTTACCAACCTACAGTCTTACAAAGACAAGAAATTTGTAGACATCAGCAAAGAAGATCTTGAACTCGGTAAGGATTGCCATCTATTTGTTGTGTACAATTTGCTAGCTTCTAACATGATGGAAGAGCTGACCCAGGTTGAATTAATTGCTCATATTTGTCCAGTACTGAATTAGGCAATGCAACTTCCGGTGGATTGCAGGAGATATTGATGAGGACAAGGAGAAGGAGAACGAAAAGGAATACAGATTACTGTGCGACTGGATGAAGCAAAATCTTGGTGACAAGGTTGCCAAGGTCGCAGTTTCCAAGCGAATCAGCTCTTCTCCTTGTGTGCTTGTTTCTGGAAAGTTTGGATGGTCCGCTAATATGGAGAGGTATGGATGCCTTTGGAGCCTCGTGAGATTTTGTTTTTAGTGATATAAATGATATAAATGATTTGGCCTCAAATATGTAGTTGATATTTCATATTATCATGTAATTCAAACCACTTGATCCTGTTCTTCAGGAGATGCACTTTTTCACATATTGCAGAGGGTGTGAAGGTATCTTATGTAGGAGCCTCTAAGCTCTATAGTTGATGGAGGATAATTCACTGGAGGAAGCACCAATATTAACATGCTTGAGTCCTCATAGGACATCTGCTCATAGAATGTTTCTGATGTGTTGTCGTTCTTATGCGCTTTTTTCAGAATCATGAAGGCGCAAACTTTGGGTGATAACTCACAAATGGAGTTCATGAGAGGACGTCGCATTCTTGAAATTAACCCCAACCATCCTATCATCCAGGACTTAAATGTATATTGCTCTTTCCTTTTCGCTACGCTATGATGTGATCAATTTTTCTAGGATTTTTAGAGTGGTGAATTTTGCAACGGAGATATGATATTTGTTGTCTCTCTTTTTATCAATCACTTGCATGAATTGACTCTTTTTCATCCCTTCTGTAGTTTGCATGCAAGGACACTCCTCGGAGTCCACGTGCACAGGCAATGGCCAACCTTCTTTACGAGACTGCTCTGCTATCCAGCGGTTTCACAGTAAGTCTCATGCTACAATCTTCCAGAACAGAACCTTAACCTAACTTGTGTTGGTTAATTCTGTTTCCACCTTTTCACAATAATACCATCTGATTCAGCAGGTGGTTTCAACCAGTTTTTGTTAGTCTTGTTTGTCGAATCTGTTTGCCCGTCTTGCCCTTTTTGTTTTTCCTTTCTTTTGATAAGTTGTACGGCTTCTCATTACAAGTTGACTTCGTATTGCGCAGCCTGAGAACCCCGCTGAATTCGGAGCACGTGTGTACGAAATGATGGGTCTAGCCTTGTCTGGACAAAATAATGCTGCAGCGAACAAAACCGAGGAAACTTCCTCAAGTGAGGGTCCTTCTGAGGTGGTTGAGGCTTCGGAAGTTCTCACTGAGAATGATCCATGGCAATCATAGAAAGTGGATTTTGTAGATTTAGATGCTTCAAAATCCTAGGGCCCTTCTGTAGCTAAAGTAGGGCAAGAGAATTTAAAGAACATTAAACCCTCTGTTTTCTGGAAAACTTTTAGTATATGGTTGTTCTCCATTTACATGTGTAGACCATGAGTATGGTCCAAGCAAGAAAAATACAAAAGTTCTAATCATTATTAGACCTCAAATCATTAGTCCTCTTCAAAATATCCATTCAGTTCCAACAGCAAGAAAAAAGTCGCCCTTTTCAGTAGGGACACACAACAATCTTGCATGATGTATTTCTGTTTTTGTTTGGCTGCTTTGTTAGTAAGTATTGCCAGATTGCAGTTCATTTTGTGGTTCATTCAGGGATGTTGAATTGATGCACCCTACAGTAGCCTTTGAAAGGACTACGACTGATAGTATTGTGGGGCCATAATGATGGGGTGTTGGAAAATAAATGGATACATTGGGGTTTTCCAGAATCTTCCATTCTAATGTATTGTACATCCAAACGATTGTTGTCAATGATTTGAGCTCATCTCATGTCTGTTTTGTAAGCTGTTGAACTACCATGGGGGTGGCCCAACTGTACCTGATGGCTTCCAAAGACATGATGTGAGCACACCACCACAGGAATCACTCCCTCGCAGTTTCAATGCCCCAACTTGCATTGTGTGGGGCTTGCCTTGCCTTGGTACACACACGAAGTTGGCACTCAGGCACATACATATCTCTCCGCTGGGGTTGGGACTTGGGGTTGGGCCCATACGCAGACGTTTGAGCAAAAAGAAATGGACGCTCCAACCACCTCATCCTCGCCTCCTTGGTGGAGTTCAACACACAGCTTTGACCGGGGCTGCAGCCGGGGCGGTGTAGGCCCTGCAAGTAATAAATGGCTCCCCACCATATTGTCAATCATTCACAAGGCTCAAGCCAACCACAAATAATAATGGCATCTGTAGGGCCTGATAATGACTCCCCATTGAGCCCCCCTCCTGGGCGGCTGGGCAGGGCGGGGCGGGGCTGGGCCTCCTTCGGGGAAGGAAAAAAATGGAAAGGGTTGCCTTACCCACAACCGGACACTTAATACACCCACGACGACGGGCAATGTCAAAACATTTGGGACCACAATCGGGTGTGGATTTGTCCCGCAAGGCGCTACCCAGTTGGGTAATAGGGTAGGAGAT
This sequence comes from Rhytidiadelphus loreus, assembly GCA_947034895.1. Taxonomy (NCBI): domain Eukaryota; kingdom Viridiplantae; phylum Streptophyta; class Bryopsida; order Hypnales; family Hylocomiaceae; genus Rhytidiadelphus; species Rhytidiadelphus loreus. The sequence continues at coordinate 3,099,237 of OX344762.1, forward strand.
AGGGCCACCGCAAACGGCAAACTTTTGTTCTTATTAAGTTAGGTCTGCTCCAATTCTATTTTGCAATAGCAGATCCATCATTCCACTATGGTAGCAATTATCACAGATGGAGGATAATAGTTCTACAGTATGGTACTATATCACACTGATTTCAGTATGCTTGATAGCACTTCTTGGGCCTTCAATTTGAAACTTTGAGCATCACAACATGGAGACTCTGAAAACTGCCACCAATACAACAAATATCACACCATAATTTTATGTGTTGGACAATACCTGGCTACGTGAAGGTCAGATTTGACATAAATTAAGTCACTTTTGTAAAAAACAAATGTCACGTGTCATCTTGTGATTGGTCTGAGGTGACGAAGACCCCCAAAATCTGATGTGGAAATTCACTTTTGGCACCTGAGCATGAGACCTTCACATATGATAATAATTGCAATCACTTCCATCCATCTGCTTCCTCGCAATAATATTTGGTGGTGGTAGAATTCCACAAACTTGGTCAGCCCATAGTCAAAGGAAGTGTCGCAGGCTTTTCAGTACCTGGACTCAAACCTCAAATCACTTGAATGGTCAAATTTAAAATCGAACCAAAAAATTGTAAATTTCAGGGAGTTGAGCATTTGAAGCATCACATTTTGTAATCCATAATTTTCCGATTTAACAAATAAGGAAACTCTGGCTTAGGTTTGAGCTAGATCCATTTTCAAATTTTTTGAGTTTCTTTTAATAAAAATAATATGTAGAAAATAGACCACATTATAAATCCTATAGTGGTAGTTTTATCAAATTGCTCAAGTTGCTCAAGTTCTTGACAGTTTGGGCGTATTTTAAAGTACGACCCCTCTGGGTCATTTAAGCCTCACTCTTTCCACACGTCAGAGAATTAAATTTGCCTGGCTGGCTGCGAAACTGTGGACTGTGTCAGGTAATCACACTTTTTGTAATGAAATGGAAGGATGTCAGGTCCAGCGGATAGGGCATGGAATAATACTATAAATCCAAAGGAGGTACCCAGCCAAAACTAAAAAAAATTGGCAACTTTTTGCCAGAATCTTAGCTGATCTGGGGCACCAGCTCCCCTAACACTAAGAAAAATATGTGAAAAAATGGAAGAAATTGTCGAAGCCCTTCTCAAAAAAATACTAGATTCATCAATATTTGGATGAAGTTACTAATAATAGATAATTTTGTGAATGAATGTAGATATGTGGATGGTTTTATCCATTTTTTCCTTACTTGCATACATTGCAGGGTGCAAGTTGTTCTACCACCAAAAAAACAAAAAAAATTGGTTAGACATACTAGATAAGTGAACCAATTTGCTAGTTGTTAGTGTTTTAGGGCCAGGGTGAACTGACCCCCTCATTGCCCTAGCCAAGGGTTATTGTGAAAAAAAGTCCCCTAATTTTTGCACCTAATTTCTAATTTCTACATCTACCCTAGCTAATTAGGGGCCATTGATTGCAAATCTGAATTCTGAATTTGCAAATTTTATCATCTGATTGCAAATAAAAAATTCCACAGTGTTTTTCCTAGGGGTAAAACAGGGGGTTGTAAAACAGGGCAATGACGGGGTCAATTCACCTTGGCCGTGTTTTAGTACCCTCATCTATAAATTTACCATGATTTTGAAACAATCTTCATTATAGAAATTTAGGGCATCTACAATGAAAATGGTAAATGAAAATGGTACCCCGAAAGGACTAGAGAATTTTTTTGGCATAAATTGCCAAAAATTGCATCTATTTAGACAAGTGAGAAAAAAAAATGAGAAACAAGGATATTTTTTGAATTTCAATTGTACAAATTTGTACTAGACTACCATAGAAATGTGTGGAAAAAATTTCAGAAACTTCAGTGACAATGTGGTCATGTGGATTGAGTGATTATAGCATTTGAAGTTAGAAGAAAAAAAAATTTGCAACCTTGTTGAATAGGGTTAGCAAAGTTTAATTCCTAGAGTGAGATTTATAGTTGCCACCTATATTATATGAGTTACATACCTCTTATATTTCAAATGTGGATGTGGAGTTTAACAAATGATTCCTTACCTGCTTTACCTACTTGGACTTTTTTGGGTAGCATAACTTTTGATCTAGGCACCCAATTAGAAAAAATTTACCTACCTACCTACCTCTACCTAGGTGTTAGTACATGTCCACCTTGAAATTTAGTTTTATTTTATGCAAGTGTGTTACTTGTACCACCATTTTTGTTGAAAATCCGTGGTACTCAATGTCCTCAATTATAGCCACCCTTATGGCCATTTTTGTAAGTGTACGAAACAATTGGAGAGCCCCTTCAGTTACTGTAAGTGCACGATCTGATAATACTGGAAATCTAGGGACTGAAATCTAGGGACTGAAATCTAGAGACTGAAATCTAGATAACCCACACCCTCCCTGCCACTCCAGTCCAGTACAGAAAATGTACGCATAACAGATGGACTCTGCTACCAGCGTAGCGATATTGATCACCGTTACTGATGCAGAGTCGGCGGTCAATTGACCTCGACCATTGCTATATCCTCGACAAGGCGCGTGCTGCAGGCTTTGGCTCAGATGGAGTCAGCTTTAGCCCTGCAGAAACCGTTGCCGGGCCAGACTAGCACAACAATTAATGGTCTCATTCGTTACATTGGCGTGTTTCAGAGCGCCACAATTGTGCCATTCAAGTGCACAGAGCTCTCAAAAGTAGAACTGGTGCAGGGTTCAGACAGGCCCTGGAAAAGGTCCCAATCTCGCCATACTGATATACAACTGGTTCACAAACAGGGTGCATGATTCCAAAGAGAATTATGGTGGTACTCACCGGAGATAGAGTTTGTAAGACCAGGACTCCACATTGAATTCATCGATTGGTCACCACGGTAATGGCGTGGTGATAGGGTTTACATACCGACCCAGATTATTCTCTGGGACATGTCAGACACCTTCCATACTGGACTGGCGCACCATGTCAGAAATTTAGGGTGAGCAAGGACTCTCATGTAGAAAGCTCTCATTTTGTATTATATAGTCTATCTAATTAAATCTCCAAACCGCAAACCTAAATTACATTACACACTTTGGGAGTGCACAAGTGCTTCAAACCCCTTTCCGAAAATTAATTATATCCCTACTTTGCACCGAAAAACACTAAGTGCAGATCGACTATTCGTGCTCACGACAAATCTCCCATTCCTGCACTTGGGGAGAGGTTCACAAAGCCCCTCCAATCTCAAACGCTGTCCACAAATGTACTTGAAGGGAAAGCTCGTCAATGGTAACCTGTTCATTGTATACATCACACGCACAATAGAGAGGGAGAGAGGGAGAGAGAGAGAGAGAGCGAGGCCACGGTATACATATAATAGTGAACGCCACTCAATTCTCTATTCACAGATTCGAGTTGGGACATTCAATTCTAACGTCCCACTGCAGCAACAACAAGGATCCAAACCCTACTAAACTCCAGAAACGAAAAAAACAACGAAGCAAGGTCCAAATGTACAGAGAACAAAAGCGGCGTAATTTACAACTATATAGCTCCCGCTACAGAAAGAATGAATCGTCGCACAACCGGGCACCTGAACATACACCACCCATTCGATCGGGCACTGGAACATGCACCACCAATTGCCGTCACCATTTCACAGAAAGATGCAAGTTGTCCATGTCGTGCAAGCTGTGCCACATGGAGGATACGGCGTCCCCTTCCTCGTACCCACTCTTAGAGAATCCATTACTAGGATTACTGCCTTCCTCCTCAATACTGGAGCCGTGGAGCGGCGATGATCCGTTCTTCCCAGTCGTAGAAGCCGCCGGCTTCACGTCCACAGACTGATGATCCCGCGACTGATCCCGCATCTGATCCCGCAAGTGGTCCTGTGACTGGTCCCGCGACTGTTCCCATGGTGGTCGCCCATTGTTGAGACCGAGGTTGAGCAACATGGACGATGAGGATTCGAATCTGTTGCCGCTGGGTGGGTAATTCCCTTGGGGTGCCGCCATGTTCGTCGTCACGGGCCAAAACTCCGGTTTCACGGTGTGGTCGGTGTGGAACGGAAGCGTCGTCGCGGCTGTGTAGTAGCCGCCCTGGTTGATCGACTGGGGGTTTGCGAACATTGCGTGCAAGCTCGGGTTGGATTCGGGATCCTGCTGTTGCGGCGGTTTGTTAAGAATCGAAGCGTACACACCAGGGCTCAGTTGGCTCAGTTGTTCCAAGCCAAAGGGCGCGCCGTACTGGTGTCCCTGCAGTGCGAATCCGGGTAAGTTGAGCGCCGCGACCATGTCGTGCTGCTGCTGAAAGCCCCCATTGGGTAGGCCGAACTGGTGGTTGGAGCCTGACGCGCCTGCGCTCGCGCCCGGGGAGCGCTGCGAGTACGGCTCCCCGGGTCGCGAATGGGGGTGTCGATTCTTCTTCCGGGAGCCTCCGCCCACCGGCACGTTCCGGAGCGTTCCGCCGGCCGTCCAGTAGCGCTGACATTGCCTGCAGAAGTGGCGCGGCTGCGTGACGCTGTAATTGTTGTAGTAGCAGAACTTGGTGTTCAGGGACTCGCAGCGAGGGCAAGGGAGAACCTTCACAGGCTTCTCGCGCGCCGTGGGCGTCGACTTCGAACTGCCGGGGTCGGAGACCGGGGACGAAGGGCTGGCAGGGCCAGGACCAGGACCAGGACAAGGCGCGCCTTCATTCATCGACGCTGACAATTGCATGGTGACCACTTAATTGTCTAGCAAATCCAAACCTTCAACTCGCCAACTCCAAATCCTAGAAAAAATATTCACAAACACTACTCACCACGGCGCTACTCATTCACGCCCATTCCAGTGCTAGTCCAGTCGATCTCTCGAATCCTACCCACCACCACCACACTCTATATATCGCATCGACTATTGTATCTACCTATCTGTCTGCTCGAGAACTACAACCGCTTTCAGTCAATCCTTCGTGCACTACCGAAGGCTTTCACCGATCCCCTGGCTGCCAATTCCTTTGCAACGTACGCTCAATTCATTCACAGAAAGGCCTGGGCTTGTGCTTCTGCTCGTGCTCCTGCTCCTGTTTGTTCTCCGGCTCCGGCTCCGGCTGCGGCTGGGACTGCGACTCCACACAGGACGAGGGATGGAACAAAAGCCCAGCACCACGGAACAGGGGGTCTTAAACACGAGCAAGAATTCCCTCCCTGGGTGCTCCAAGAAACTCTGAACTGAAGGTTCCCTAAAGGTTGGGTGTGCCTGGATGGGTCTTAAAATAAAAGTCAAACCCTCCCCACTTTTCTTTTTACTGCACTTTTCTTTTGATTTGGGGGGAGGACTCACTGAGGCTGGGAAATGCGCAACGAAGTTAAGGCGGGTATCTAGACGGAAGGAATGATGCGGGGGTGCAGGCCATTCATTGGGCTCCATGCCTTATCGGAAAGTCGGGGAGATTACGGGAAAAAAGGTTCTTAATCCGCACCGGCCCTGCGGGGTTAGGCTGGAGTGCTGGAGCAGTGTGAAACCAGACCATTAGTTAAATACTTGGACGCATGAATCCTTTATGCAAATGTTGCACATGTTGCACATGGTGGCTTGCATCTTGGAATGAATACATTGTTCACTTTAAAAAACTGGAAACTTGGACCCTTGAAACCCGGCATGAAGTTAGATTGTCTTTTTGAAGATTCAAGTACTACTTTGGATGAATGAAAAGTTCATTGGACAAAACTTAGCTCTAAAGCACTATGCTCATCATTCAAACTATAAACTTCAAGGCGTATAGCGGTTGAAGAAGATTACGTGATGCATCAATGGAAGAGAAAAGAATGCTTGTTCTACTTGAATCAATGGCACGAATATTATAAGTGGTAATTTAGATAGCCGAATGATGACCAAGAGGCTTGCATCGGTTTTCAAACATAATTGGTGGAGGTCTCTTGCAATGACTAGTGTTGATTTTTCATTGTAGCATGAAGGAGATCTAGAAGCATGAGCTATGATATATGTAAGAGCATTGATCTAAAAGCCTGTAAGTGTACTACTGTAGCTTAATACCCATATAGGCCTTTGGAACCATGCTCTTGCATTGTAGATTGGTGCCTACAAATCCTCTTTTTTATTAGTATCACATATATTCTTGTAATAGGAAGGTGTAGGAAGCCTACAACATGAATAGTCAAGCATAGTGTATGGACATATGTTATTTCCTACCACTATTAGAAACATAGTTTACATAGACTCAACTTTAAGACCCGCATTGAATTGAATTTGTCATTTGTGGGCCTTAAAAGTTGAATCTACGCATACCATGATTCTACTAGCTTACACTTTTCACCATACAAATTAACCAATTTAAATAATGGTCATTTTCACATATCCTTCTTTTGGTCCACATTGATTTTGAATGCATATAAATTTTTTGATGAATATTCTTACAAATTATAGGTTTGATTGACAATTCTAATTTCTTGTCTAAATCAATATGGAAGGGGATGAGATTTTGGTAGTTTGGTGATTTTTAAATGTAGCTATTCTAAAAGATGGTATTGCTAAAATAGCAAAGAATTGCTTATGAATATAGCTTTTGGCATCTAACACTTACTCATTTCTATCAATAATTGTTAATAATGATTTTTAAAATTAAAAAAAATTGTGAATCCATTATGCACTTGTATATATATAAACAATTCACCGGCAATTCATCGTACATTCATATGTTAAGAAGGAAGCCGTATAACTTATTGGCAAAAGAAGGAGTAGGTAACTTATTGGGAAAAAAGGATGGTAACTTATTTGAAAGGGAAGATCCCTCCCCTCCCCTCCCTTCCTCTCCCTTGTCCTTGTCCTTCCTCCAGTCCGTCGGAAAGAAAAAGGAAACTTATTTGAAAAGGCAAGCTACTCCCCTCTTGCCTTCAAGAATGTCATCTGTACTACCCAATCGGGAGTTGGCCCGTCGGAGCAAGGCTGACCTTTTCACCTGGTTTGCAGGCCGCAGTAGTCGTAGACCTGCAGAATAGGATTCAGTGTTCAAAATGCATCATTGTCCTTGATCGGCTCGACCTCCTTGTGTCATTACGTCAGTGGCTGCATCAAATGGCACATGTTGCGGTCACTCCCCGCTTCAGTTGGGCGTTGCCCTTCCCCCAACCAACTGGAGTGTAGTTCAGTGTGTGTATTATAATGAAAAACTAACTAGACGAGACTAGACTTGTTGTTGTTTGTTTTCTTCCCTCCTCCCTCCGGGTCTTCGACTCTTGGAAACGATTAGAATAACGAGGCGTTGGAATCCAACCAACCACCGATGTAGCCTCACTCCTGCACTGACGTAGGGTGTACTGCCGTCGTATGAAATGACTGAATATTGGGCCTTGGGGAAACAGTAGGAAATTTATATATATCTATATATCTATATCTCTTAATTAATTATGTGAAGCCAGCCAGCAGCCCAGCACTGGAGATTTGCAGAGATACAAAAAGCATACGTGTACAAAGATTCTTCGATCAGATCTAACGTGTGCGACCAGTGAGGGTTTGCGAATGGCTGGTTGCGAGAAAGGACGGTCCTTTCCTCATGTCGAAATTGGTGTCAACTAGCGGTGCCATATGCAGAGGGGCCTGCCTGCAGGCAGGCAGGCCACAAATGCTGGCAGGAACTGGCCACCCGGGAGAGAAAAGGACGATGCGGGCCATTGGTGGTGTCATTTGGATGACAAAAGCTTTTCAGTCGGACGGACGGAACGGACGGAGACAGAGAAAGGGCAGGCAGTGGGACCGCTGAGGCCTGGGCAAGAAAACTTTACTATAAGTAGTGGCGTCATGATTAGGACTACTTATCAGTAGGCCACTTCGTCACACAAAACTTGGATTATTGAAAAGTACTTCTTAATCCCTAAAAGGAATCCCATTGTGGGTTTAGGGGACAAGGTTGCTAGCATGCGAGCGTAGGAACCTAGGCACCTATGTTATTGATACCTATATTATAGACACTTTCTATGGTTATAGGTGCCTATATTATAGGACACCTTCCATGGTTATAGGTACCCATTAGCCCTTTTTTTTTTTTTTTGAAAAAGTACTAGGATGGCGATCACTTAAAATTTGGCGAAGCATTTTATTTCTTTGTACATCCATCTTTTGTACTATAAAACACTTTTCAATCAAATTCATACACTTTTTCATCCAAATTTGACAATTTCATCCATATTTTAAATTGGATTGAAACTTTTCTTGTGAAAAAAGATTACTTTATTTTAGCGAAAAAAAGATTTTCACTATGAAATGGTGCTTTCTGGCTCCATTTTGCCCTCCAGAAAAGGGTTGGTACCCATGTTATAGGACACTTTCCATGGTTATAGGTATCCATATTATAGGACACTTTTTATAGTTATAGGTAACTATGTAGCTATGTTACAAGCACCTTCTATAGTTATAACTTATAAATACCTATGTGACTATGTTATAGGCACCTTTCATGGTTATTAGACACATGTGTTGTAGGTACATATGCTATAGGCACCTCCAATGATTGTAGGGTACCTACTTATACCTAGGCTCGAGGTTCATAGGCTCACATTTCTAGGCTCGCATGTTAACGTTGTTGGTTTGGGAGGGAACTTGGGCAACCTCTATTGACTTTATAGCTTGGAATCTTTGTGTGAAATTTTTAAAGGTGGATTCTAGTCATTCTAATGTACATGCAAAGCTTTGTTTCATATCATTCTAATAAATATTGCAAAAGTTATAACTTTTTTAACATTTCAATATCGAAGTGTGCATCTAATAGTATATTCTAAAAAAATATTAATTAATTTTATTCGATTGGATAGATTGATACCTACTCATTCAGAATGATGAGATGACAGTTATGAGGAGGTTTTATTTTGTGGACCTTGAAGGTAGAAAAAACATATAATGTTGATTTTTGAACTCAATATTGAAAATTTCTATATATAAACCAAATAAAGGGATACATATTGCTTACTTGAACATTTTCACTATTGAGATTGACAATTATGAATTTCTTGCAAAAAATATCAACGGTTTAGGTTTTTCTTTCATCAACTTCCACTTTAAAATAAAGATGAATATAGATGAATATAGAAGGTTTTTTGGTTAAAGTTTTTTACATGTATTCACATGAGTTCCTAACATGTGCAAAGAGTGGTCTTTTTAGACCAAACAAATGATTCACAAGAAGAATTACATGTCAAATTAGACAAGTTGTGAATCTTCTTATGAGCATTCCCTAGGTCACTTAAACTGTGTTGTTATTAGTGAAATAAATAATGAAAATGAATCATTTTGTACAATACTTTTGTATTATATGGCTTTTTGTTGTTAATCTCAACTTTAATCCCTAAAGTCCCAAAGTCCCCTTGAGGGACAAATGGGAGTTCATGTAGACTTGTATGATCTCAAATTTTTGGCACAATTTTTTGAAGCTTTTCCTCAAGATAGAAGAACACTCTACAATTTTTGAAATATCATTTAGTTCTTGGGAGAAAAATTTGTCACCCTAACTCAGAATGGAGTTTGTCGGGCAACAAAAAAATACCAAAAAATTGAAATAAAATTATTGAAAATTTGTTTATCATAGATTAGGTTTTTGTCTACATGGAAAGCTTTGATTCATTCCATTTGGACTAATGATGTGAAAGCTATGGAGCTTCTTGTTTTACGGGCAATCATTGCATCATCTTGAAAAAATAATGTATTGAATTCGTTTGGAAACTCAATTTTCACAATTTCCAAAAAGAAGAAATTTTACAAGGTTGGATTTGCTTCCTAGGATATTCTCATGGTTGGAATTTATTGTGTTTCAATTCCATCTTAGACTTATTAACGATTTATTTTTTCCTTCAATCTTGTACCTACTTCTATTTAATAAATTTTTAAAGAATGAAAATCAAATTGCTATTTTCAAGAATGTTTTCCAAAAATCTCAACTCAATTCTTCAACATAAATTTTTTCAATTCAAAATCAGTAGTGTAAAGCATTTAATCTATAAGAAGATTTAAAGTCTTATAATCTAATCATGAAAGGTTCCAAAACCCTACTTTCTTCACTTTCAATAGAAAATCTTGCAATTTAGGTAGTCAAGGATTTTGAACTTTTTTTCCATTCATTATTTGATATTCTAATACAAGATCCTACTGCTGGATGTGGAAAAACAACTTTTTAATTTCTTTTTGTACTCTTTGCAATAGAAATGACAATTTTTAGTGAGTTTTGACAAAAAAAAGTGGCCATTAGAAAAGAAATATTCTATGACTTTTGAGTTTTTAAAGTTTTATTAGAGAGAATTTTTATGGTATACATGAATATCATATTTGAAAAAATTATCACAGTTAGAGTTTGCATTGTAAGTTTGCTATAAAATATCCATTAAAAAAAATTCAGATTTTTTCCACAATCAAACTTTCATATAGTTATTGTTTTTAGTAAAGTGGAATTATATTAAATTATTGGAAGTATTATTGGGAATATCTAAACATACAAATGGAATTTAAGGTTATCAATGGACAACTTTTATTCAACCAATGTTTCAAAATTTATCCTTTAAGTATTATTTTATAAATAAAATTGAAAATCATCAAATCTTCAATTACCCATGTATCTTTAGCTATTAAACTTAACTAAATGAAATGAAGGTCATCAAGTATAGTTTCTATTCTAAGTTTGAAAATGAGAAAGAAAATCCTAAAATTGTATATTTGATTGTAACTTGAAGTTAGAAAAGCTTGGGCTCATAATTATAATATGAGTTGATTTTCAAAATAGAGAATCCCACAAAAATTGAGTTGATACTATAATGTTCTACACTATAATGTATGTTTGCAAAAGTTTTAAGTATATTTTTCTTTTTATATGAATTCCCTTCATTTTTTCTTCAAATCTTCATGATAATTTCAAATCTTCACAAAAAAGTTGAAAACTTTACGACTTATTGAAAACAAGTGATTTTACTTGTGAATAATAAACAAATAAACAATAGTTTCAATCCAACACCAATGTCCTACATTTGGTGGATTAGATTGATGATAAATGTAAGAACTATCTTTCAACTTTTTAATGCAATTTATTAGAGCAAAAAGAATTCATTATGACACCCTAGTTTTGTAAAACTCAATTTTAACAATTCCTATATGTTTGTCTCCATATTTTTATAGTATTTTAGTATGATATTCCCACAAACTGTATTTGCAAGAATTGTATTACACTATGCTAGGTGGCACACTATATCATTCTAATAGACTCCTATGTGAAGAAAAAACCATACCATATTGAATTTGTCACACTAAAGAAGCTCCAAGACATTTCAATAAATGCTAAGCTCTAGGTATGTGAAATTGTGACCATTGTAGGGAGAAGTTTACCAACAATAATACTTATCAAAATATTTTGCAAATAATAATTAATCTAGAAGGTCCAACCCCTTAATGCCCACCACTTTTTTTAGTAGCTAGCAAGAATATGATTATTTGTTGAATTATTTTAACTAGTGGACTACATTTCAATGCACCCTAACAACCATTTTTTGATGTTACATGAATAAACTATGAGCTTTCATTCTCTTTTCATTATAAGACTCTCATCTTCAATCCTCAAGCACTCCAATGTCCATATCTTGGACGATGAACGGAAGGCTCGAAGGCATTGTTTAGTCTAACTAACTTCTCATTTATCCAATATAATACTTGAATGTTGAAGAAACAACCTTCCTTAATGAACAATTTCATGAAATTATGGTAAATGATATTTTTGTACAAAGATATAAGCAAAAATGTGCCAAAATTCGAAAAAGGATTGAGATGCTTAAGGGTTAATCCATATACATATTAGGCAAGAATGAATAGACTGGTTCATTTTTAAGTAATGGTTGCAATGAGGTGTAAATACCACAATACTTGTGCCGGCTTTTCAGAAATTAGGTTGGGACATATAAAATTGACCAAGAAGTACTTGAATTCCTCTTTAGAAATATGGCAAATTAGTGTCACATGAACTAAAGATAAACAAGTGTTAACTATCCACTGAAACGAGAGGAACACTCCTGCTCAATTAATTAGCCCCCCCCCTCCCCCCAAAATTAGTAGCCATTGATCATTTTTGAAAAAAAATAAAAACACCCCCTCCTTGTCATTGATCTTGATACAAATATTATGATACCGTACATATATAATATATAAATGGATACGGAAAACATATACGGAAAACGGATATGGATTATCCCATATCGATTGTCAAACGACTTCGTTTTCAAAAATACAAGACTGGGGGGTATTGGGATTTGAGATTTTCCGATCAAATTATTTTTCAGAACCCTCCCAAAATTAAATGAGGGGTTTTGGAAAATAATTTGATCTGGAACTTGTTCCTCACTATCCACTTAAAAGACAATCTTATGAGGGAATGTTGTTCTGAAACTCTGCTCACTTATAGTTGGCTTGAGGTCATCTGAGACACCATATAATTATTTAGGTATTTTTTTTAGGATGTGGTGAATCAAAATAACTACCTTCAGTTGAAATTATTTCAAAATCATCAAAGACTGATCCAAACTCCTCAGTCTTTGAAGGGGAGAAATCAATTTCCTGGTCTCAAAATGCAAAAATTGGCATGAAGCCCAAAGGCAAAACATCATGAAATGCCTGACCCTGAGTTTTGGAATTGGGGACAGACCCTGAGAGTTAGACACGCATAAGAGTTAGACACAATGACACAAGAGAACAAGAATTGAGGTAACTTGTCAATAGAATAGGCAGACCACCAAACTTTCAATGAATATTCTGTAATTTTCATACCTAGTCAAACAAACAGGCCAACTGATACTGAAAGTGCAACCACTATGATCATAATTCAAGTTCCTTCAAAATTTCACCAGGAGTAAGGCAGCCAGGACCCACAAAGTCGTCAATTCTTTAGGCACAATATTTGTTTAACTTGAAACAAAATGACGTAAATATCAGGTAAGTTACATTTCAAAACTATGTAAATATCAAGTAAGTTACATTTCATAACATTCACTTGTATATATGCACTGTCCCTGCCTTGGCTCTACACTAGATGGTGTGGAATATTTCACACCCAATACTATTTCATCAGTAGTTCAGTGGATAGGTGAAGGCTCAATGTGATGAGCAACTGGTATGAATGTTATGAAACCTCTTTTAAAATTGATATTCTCAAAACTAACATTATGGCATATCTTGCACACTTGATGCATTGTTAGTGATTAAGGAAGCTGACCTCTTTATTCATTTCTGCTAGTTAGGTTGTCATGTTTTTGATCAATTGTGGTGTAGGCAACAACTCATGTGGTTAGGTGACAACTCATATAGCATAAATGTTGGGGAGGTGTACATTGAAAGCATACAATGATTATAAGATGTACATTGCAAGCCACAATTATCGCTTGTATTGAAGCATGGTTGTATTTGTAATCAACTTATGATTGGAAATACAATGACCTATACAACAAGAATAGATTGAATGAAATCTTCACAAAAAAAATTCATAGTAATTTTATTTTTGAGAAAAAAAATTTAAAAATATATGAAATAATTTTGAAATCTATTTCTATAAACAAGGAAAGTTTCCCCCTCACAATATCCATGTGACAAATATGTTGAATTGCTTAAGTGATCGGAAAGAGGTTAGCTACCTTAAGTTGGAGCACATTAGTGACACATTCATGTCAAAGTCATTTCCTTGAGATTTCAAACAATCAAATGAAAGAAATCAAGATCTATAGGCATATTTTTTTTAGATGAATAGGCGTATCCTTTGCTTCTACATTTTTTTTCTCAAAAGCACTTTGTCCTCCACAACATTTATAGGTTAACCATCACCATAATTAAATATCATTACAATTTTTTTGAAGAATCCAAAGGCAACTTCATTGTGTAGTATTGGTGGTAAACTTGAAGCATTTTTATATAAACTTCCATTTTGAAAGAAAACAAACAAGTTGGAATAAGATGCATACATGAATAGTCTTGAATATAAGACAAATTTCATAGAATTTGGATTAGGGAGGGAGCAAAATGACTTGTACAAAATGTTCCATTAGAAAAAAAAAAATCATGGCTTAGTACTACCACTACTATGAGTATTTCACTATATTGAAAAAAAATCTAGAATGCCACATCAGTAGCCCATTCAATTGTAGTGCCACATCTACACCACCACATTTGGATTGATAGTGATAGTGAGTACTATGCATGATTTCATATAGTACTAGGTAATACTTTATGGGATTAGAGTCAAGATTTTCACCAAAAAAGCATGATTTCTTTGAAATTTTAACGGGGAGCTTGCAAAAATGCAAATAATGAAATAAGTCATTTCTAAAAAAAATTTGGAGTGCAAAAAAGTTCCATTATTAGGAATCCCTTGACCAAAAGGTGAAATAAGAGATGATGTATTAGTCTTCAAAAGATGGATCTTAAATTCCTTATTTATAGATCATTATACATAGTACTCAAACCCTCTTAAATCCAAAGAGTGACAAATTAGGGGAAATTGGAAAAAAAATAGCATATTTTTTTTTTCATTAATTTTGGAAAAAATAAAAAATTTACTCTTAACCTCTAGCACTTTCAATAAAAAAATTGGAGTTTCATGAGCATGAATTGTAAAAGTTATAGTCACTTTTGTATTTGGTGTGCAATGTGTAATGCCAAAATTATAGTAGAAGTGTTTCTTGCTTGGATCCATCAGTGGTTACTAAGTGATGTTCGATTTAGTCTTTTTGTTCTCAACATGTGTACTAGTCTTTGAGCAACAAGAAAAACAAACTATATTTGAATTTTTTTCTTGATTTTTTTCATGGATTTTCAACTAATTGATTTCAAAGCAAGTCATTAACTTGTTAAAGTTGTGAGAACTAGACATTTTTCTAGAAACCCCCCCAAAGATAAACCATGCATGTATAAATTGATGTAAAAAAACTTTGCCTCAAAATTTCAAGATAAATATCTTACTATTACTGAAGATGCTCTTACACTTTGAAATTTAATATACATCATACTTCAATGAGTTAGCTATGTGTTATGGTTGGATTAAAATCAATCCAAATAAAATATTTGATTCGTTGCCCAATTTGAGAACAAAAACATGTTCTATCACATTATTCTACAAACAACTTAGTCATATTGGTTACAAATTAGTGTGATAGAAAGCAAAAAACATCGCTCATATTCTCCTAAAAAACACATTTTTCCTTTTTCTTGGAAGGATAAGTGCATTTTTTTTTTAAATTAATTTTTTTTCCTCTTCCATTTCTTAGGAAGTCATTTATGCCGGGACAGTTGTAGTCATTGGGGACCTGTGTTCCAGGAATGAATCCCGTCCATTGACATCAGTTAGACGGCAACGATTGTTCCAGTGTAGTGCCCTCTATCACGACACCACCCCAACTGATTTTTTTTTTTGTATTTTTGCAAAATATGTTTTCGTTGTCTGCTTGAACCAAACTTGAATTCAAAGTTTGTTTTTTGTTTCTTCCTTCAATTGTTTTTTTTTTTTTTTTTGTTGGTTGATTGCAAAGAATGATGCCTACCTCACTGGACCCACTTACATAGTGCCTTCTATTGTGGGATCTATTTTTTAAATTTTTTATGGTTGAGTGTGAGCCCTCAAATTGGCACTTAGAACTCTGAACTAATTTTTTGTGATTTTTGGTTAGTTTTTAGATTAGTTTATGAAAAAATACATAAAAAGAGAGTTATTGAGAGTTTTGGTAGAAGTCCCTACCAAAGTAGTGAGGAATGACCTTAGATGCGTGAAACACGTAAAACTTTATGTTTTCACTAATTCTAAGCCTTATTAGTAAGTTTAGATGGTTAGTTAGTAATTTCGAGCAAAGAAAGGATATGAGAGTTAGCCAGTCCTAGTGTCTTGTTCATGTGATACAACATCTATAAGTACGCATGTAACAAACTGGCTAAATAATAGAGTCTAGTTAGAGTCAGTCAAAATCCAACCCGAAAGAGTTGGTTTGTTGTTTGCAGGTAATTTTGAAAATAAAGTCATTTAGAGACCAAGATGGAAGAAAAGGTGATTGGAACATACAAAGAGGTGCTTTTTTAGGGCAAAGCATGCCAAGAGGTCAAATTGAAGTCCGATCATCCAAGATTCCTATGGTATTAAGAATAATTTTTCCTCCGGGTGGAAATTATTAAGGAATTGCTAAAAATAGCATCCTTATTGGAGATTTGGTTTTGTCCTTAGTTGATGGACATCTTGTAGAAGAATGCCCAAAAGTTTCGGGATTTTACAAAAGTCCACAATGACTTCATGGGAAGTCAATTGTTTAAAATTGCATTTGTAAATTCCTAGAAATTACAAATGTTGCAGTAAAATCTCATTAAAAATTAGGATAGTATTTTGTGTGCCAATAAAGAGCCCTGTCAAGTTTGAAGACATTCTGACATTTCCAAGTACCAAAATTAGGACCGACATCGAATTTTACAAGAATTTACAACTTGGCGAAGGGTTGACCGGCCTACTAGGAACTAATGGTGTCCGAATGGAGCGATTCAAGGGTCAATTTTTACTTCCATGAATATTCTAAACCATCCCGGTTGGACAGTTTCATCAAAAAGCGCAAACTCAAAAAGTTAGATTTTTGACTTTTATTTAGAATTACTGTGACTCAAATTTGCACTTAAAAACGGCCGAGGAGGGAGGGGTAAGGGGTCCTCTAGGCTATTTGGAGTCTTTTGAACATGATGACGCAGTTTGTTTTCAGTTTCGAGTTGTCCCTCAAAAGATAGATAGGGTCAGCCCTTAGTTTGACTTTTTTATGGTAATTTGGGATTAATCTAGGTTGATTTTACAAATATCTTTTGGAAAATTAAAGATTGGATTTGCTCAGGATACTTTTCTTGCATAAGAAGCCATCTTTTGAACTAAAGAAAGATAATTTGGAACTAACTTTAGATTAATTTGCAAAATATCTCGGTTAATTAGGAAAGATTCTAAGGCCATTTAGGGCCTAAAAGGAACTTGCTTGAGGACCTTCTTTCCTATTAAATAAAGATTATTTAGAAAATACTTTAAGTTAGTTTAGCAAAATATCTAGATTGAAAGTAAAAAAATATTTACGAACAACTTACCAAGGGGGGGCTGGGAGCGAGTATATAAGGCCCTTCCTTGAGGTTGTTCGTGACCCTCATTCTTTTATTTCATTTCTTGTTGTTGTTCTTGTCGTGCTACCGACACTTATCGGAGCACTGTTAAGCCAAAATTTGGCTATTTCTTTCTATTTTCTTGCACTTTGAAGGTCTGGAGGGCCCCATCAAAGATTTGTTTTCTTTTTCTTGTTTGAATTTGGAGGCTTCAAGCCCCAAAACTTTGATTTTCAAGAGTTTAGGAGGAGGAAATCCCCTAATTCTATTATTGTTTGAGTTAACTTAACTTCTTTCTTGAATTTGGAGGCTTCAAGCCTCAAAATTTTGGTGTCAAGAGTATTGTAGGGATAGTTTCCAAGCTCTAATTGATTTTCTGGTTCTTTTGAATACTAACAAACCGATTTGTGTGAATTGATAACAGTTTGTGATTTAAAATTTTTAAAGCGGCAAGGCTAGACTTTGCCAAAAGGTTTTGTGTATCACCACGTGCCAAAATTCGTTGTATAACGGGTGTTTAGTTGGATTAATTGCTAATGTTTGGTTAAACATTGTCATATGTACCTCTTTTAGTGATTAAACTTAGAACTTTGTTTGAAATTTTGAAAATTAGTTTTTAATGTTCGGTTAAACACTATCATATGTACCTCCTTGAAAAATTAAACTTTCAAAATACTAGTTTGGGTCCGTGGTTACCGTTTGTTGCTCCCGCATGGCGGAGCTTTGACCGTTTGAAACCTAGAAACGGGTACTTTTAATTTAGAATTCTCGCTATCACCTGGGGTTGCTCCCGCACGACATAGCTTTGACTTTGGACACCTGGAAACGGGTACTTGAAACTTTAATTTATTCGTTTATTCCTGAGGTTGTTCCCGCACGATGGAGCTTTGACTTTAGGATAATTAAAATTTGATGTCTTTTCCAGAAAGATTTTAAACATTCATATGTTTGAGTTCTTTTTGAAAAAATCTTCTTTGTGTTTAAAAATTATCAATGCATGTGGTAGGGTTGAGAAGGTTTAAGCAAGATTACTAAAAAACTTTAATGATGTTCTATTAGTTTATTTAGTCGACTTTTAGCTACTAAAATCCCAAAAAATTAGAATAATTTTCCTTTAAGTTCTTAAAGATAGGAATAGGAGTCTTTAATTTGGTGGAAATGTTTAGTTTAGTTTAAAGGTTATTTTAGTCAGATTTTCAACTAAGTAAGGCTATCCCAAAATCTGGGATAACCCATTACTTTTGCGAGGATAGGTTTGGTCAAGCTTAAAAGCTAGAAACCTCATCAGAAGGACAACCAACCAAGGTCGTAGTCTGAAGGTCTCAATTGGGTATCACAACCTGTTTGGGTTCTCAACCAGGAGAGTAGTTTGTCTGGGTCTCAACCGGGAGTGCAATTTGTTTGGGGTCTCAACCGGGAGGGCAGTCGCTAGACGGGTCGTTTTGGAGCAGTCGCTGGATTGAGTCGCAGTGGATAGGTCATAGGGACTCGTCGGGTTGAGTCCAAGGAGTTTGGCTTAAGTCTCAGCCAAGGCAAAAATTTGGTTTCAACATTCAAATTCAAATGTTGGGCTCACATCCATACAAGAAAAGGTTAGGCCGTTGCCCGCCACACCACCATATTTTTGAATTTTGAAACTAAGACGTTGAAAAACAACCTCACAAGCTCTCCACTCTCCATAACCACCTCTCAAACCAAGAACACCAACAACAATTAGGAGGAATTAAAAGCAATTAGACAAGAAGAAGGAGACATTAACCCCTAAAGGACTGGACTGCGTTTTTTGGCTGTATAAATTTTTTGGGCAGGTACCTACGAGCGGAGATTTTCATATTTGGGGCTGAAATTTTAATAGAATGTGGGGACGAGGAGGATCTTTCACATGCACCAAATTTCATGACATTTGAAAATACGAGTAAAAAGTTATAGCCTAATATGTTACTTTTTCCCCAACCGGGCAGTTTGGGCAGATCAGAAAAAATCACTTTTTCAGAAACAAAAATTTGGAATTGATTTTCTAGAGTTTTATATACACAAAAAGCTTTTAATCATTCCATTTTGATCAATGAGTCAAAAGTTATGAGGATTTTTTGTTTGCGGGCAGTTTTGGATTCTCTACTCTAAAATAAACTTTGAAATCCTTTATCTTACCCAATTTTCAATATTTTTGTCCAAAAATAAAATCTTAGGATGTAGATACATTATTACAACATTTCAACCATTGGGATTGGAAATTTTTAATTCCATATTTAAATTGTAAATAATTTAGTATTTTTAATCATTCTCTACTACTACCTAATTACTATTTTTTTCCTATATGTTGTACTATTCCAAATGATCTCAAATTTTTCAAGCATGTGGCCAACTTGTCTAGGAAAACAAATTCAAAGAAGCACCACCATTTAGGTCATTTTTTCATAAAAATGTGAGCTTGTGAAGTGCAGCTGCCCTGCTTTTCGCAGGGTCAAAAAAATGATTTTAGTTAATTTGAATGCAAATATCTTGCAATCCACCCGGTGGAAATGTCTGAAAATTTTACCACATGTTTTTGATACTATATAATGCAAGATCCTACGGTTAGATATGTCAAAAAAGTGTTTTTTTTTCAAAATTTTGGTACTTGTACTAGAAATGGCAGTTTTGGAGCATTTTTGGTGAAAGTATAGTGACGATCCTTTAAGGGTTAAAGGCTCACAAGGTAAGAATCTCACTATTCATCTAAGATTTGGAAGAATATCTTCATTCCTTTTCCTATTCATTTATCATTTTTTATTGCTTTTATTCCATTTGCTATTCCTTTAGTTGTTTGGTAGTTATTAATTAGGATTCCAATTGTATTAGTTGGCAAAATTGTTGTTTAGTGTTTTGTTTTATTAGGCCCAATAAGCCAAATAGATAAAAACAAAAAACAACTAAATATCTTTGGAATATTAAACTAAAAACCATTAAACAATTAGCGAGGGAATAATATCACTATTCATTAGAATTAAAAGATTTAATTGAATTAACTAATTTATAACAACTCTCTAAAACAAAATTATTAATTTCTAATGTAGTTTGAATATTTAGATAGGTTTTAACACAATAAATCGAACAAAGGATCATTGAAATTTACCAAAATTTCATAATCCTTGAAAGGCAATGGAGGACCACGAGGAGACGATCATGATGGTGTGTTGCAATGACGGATCAGTCGAAGGTTTCAATGCCGAGGTATGATTTTTTACTTTGTCTTTTGAAATTTGCTTTTCATTTAACAATTAAAATACCATTCACTATTTAAAATTTTAAAATCACTAAAATTCTTAATTAAAATTGTGAAAGTAATAACTGGATGAATTTTGAATCAATTTGGAAAGGAAATATTAATTTCATCCGAAAGAATCTCAAAAGGAATCTAACTTGATTTAGGAATCTAGGGAATATTAGAATATTTGGAGAAAGTTAAAACCTAATTTATCCCTTTATTCTATACAAAACTTATTAAAGGAATGAGTTCAATCTAACTAAGGGGAATTTTCATCCATCTATAAGTTTTTACCTAGAAGTCCAAAATTCTTATTTTTTATCTTGGTAAAAACGTAATTTATCACTTTCTTCACAAAAACAATAAAATCCCCCAAAAAACTACTAATTTTAGAATCATAACTTAGAAGTAGGATTAAATAAAAACAATTAGGAATATTCTTAAAGAATAACTACAAAATCTTTTGAAACTAGAACCGGTTAGAGAACCTTTTGAAGATTTCCAAATCCACTTTAACTTTAAAATTAATTTAATTTAAAAGGGTTAAAGTGTGGATGAAGTTTGACTTAAATTTTGGATGAAAATTCTTAAAATAGGTCAAAATTCGGTTTTCTCTCAAAAATTCATTAGCTAATTTAATTAACAAATTAATCCTAAAATTTAGATTTATTTTGAATTCAATTGCTATTTTTAATCAACAAATGAAGTTTTTAGGATAGAATTAGGGACGAATTTCATCCATAGATATCTTTTAGTAGGAATAATAGAATTCAACTTAGTTTACCATTTTGGAAAGGACAAAGTGCATTCTACCAATTAGCTTCGATAGATTTTAACATTAGATTAGGATTTACTTACTCATCAAAGTCTTGAACGTTTAACATTTAGATTGTTTGGAAGCAGTTAGAATTAGATCATAATCATTACAAACAAAGTGTCCATTGCTTGGAAGGCCAAAAAATACTAAGTTTACAATTCACCTACAAGAATTACTTACTGATGCTACTAGAACCTGTCTGCAACTTTTTGAGTTAAAGGTGGAGTTCAAAACACTCACATTGAGACTGAGCTCTTTTTCCAAAGGAAGGAATGATAGATGGCATGAACTGAATCGAAGGTCGGTCAGTCCCAAACCAACATCACCAACTGCCAAATGGGAGACCATGAATTATTATACATTACGCACGTCAAGTAATTAATTAATTAATCCTGGAAGACTGTGAAGAAATGCACCACTGCACTCTAATTCACTCAAAAAATGAAGGAATTCCAGTCTTTGGATTTCATCAAATAGACCCGCCCTGTCCTCCTCACATTGTCTAGTGTAGTAAGGTATCTCACCTTTTTTGCAACACTAGCCATTTTCCACTAGCTAGAATAGAGTTCTTCACTATTTCTAGCAGATGTCAATAGGACAAAGCATTTGCTCAAATCTAGCATTAGTTTTAAATTAATAGTAGCCACTAGAAGTTAGAGAGTTAATTTGAGGCAACCAATGAGAGTTGTTGAAGCAATTTGTACTTCAAAGATGTTCGGTTCATCTAAAGGTAGTGTTGTGTCAATAATAAGTATTCCTATATGATCTCAACTTTGAAAATTTGTAGTATATTCGTAAAAGCTCTAAAAATTCTCAAACTAATTGCAATCACTATTGCTGCTTTCATTTGCTTACATTATGACGTGGTATTTTTTTGGGTGTCCAGAATTGCTCATTTGGCAAAGAGTGTTTGTTTTTCGGTGTACGTACCTTACGAAACAATGTCCCTAGTCCAGTCCCTACAATCAAAAGTTACACTTAGTCTAGGATTTCCCCGCAGTGCAGTCTAGTCTAGAGCAAGACGGGATCCCTAGAAGGGTGTGCTAGCTAGGAATAGCCATGCTTTTGAGGTGGGTACCCCAACCCAATCCAGATTAGCTTCCTTTCCAGAGGGCTCCAACTAGCCTTCGTTGCAGAAGCGTGAATAATGGTCGACCTCAACAAAGTAGAAAGAGAGCCTGAAAGTGCAAGAAAATGAAGAGCCTGCACACTTTGTGCATGGTCTAAGGAATAGTGCAAGGCGGGTACGTGGGTGCTCCGCAACTAACGAATAGGCATCTTCGAGATTCCTGTCCATGGGACAGCACCTTCTTGGCTTTAGTGAGTGCGATTTGGGAATTAAGAAGGTGACGAGAACGGAGCGATGCAATAACTTAAGTTAGATACATGACCACCAAAAGGGTTTGTAGCATCGAGCTGAAGTCACCAAGTTGCAAGGATTTCATTGAGTAAATTTGGGGATTATGTCATTGGGATGTGCAGGAGTGAACGAAAGAAGAAAGAAAAATGTTGGGAAGCACCGAATATAATACTAGCACCAAATCCCATTGCAATGTAATGACACTAAAAACGTTTCATCAAAGTGCAAGGTTTCATTGTGAAGTTGTGGGAAGTCATTACGGTTTAGTATAAAAAAACAAATGAAGAACAATGTGAATGAAAACAAATGCAAATGAAATTGTCACATTTTGCACAATGAATGAAATCGTGGTAGAATCTACATTTAATATAATTATACTAGCACAAATTCCATTGCGATGCAATGGCATCAAAAATGTTTCATCAAAGTGCAAAATATTCCACATCAAGGCATGAGCACCGCTAGAGGGTATTGTCCCTATAGCTCTGGTTTGCTTTTTTGTGTAAGATCCTTCACTCCTTGTGTACGCAAGCTTGCTACTATTGTTGATGCGAAACGCTCTCCTCTTTGGTCCAAAGGAAACAAATGGGTCAATGTTATGGCCTTGATGCTTGGCCTCCATTTCGGCTTGCTCATTGAGTCATTGTTGATTGGCCATTTAGAAGGAGGTCATTAAAGAGGATCTGACAGATACAATGTAAGCAGAGAATGATGGTATACAGTATACACTGCTTAGAGGATAGACTGCGAATATATCAATATCAATGAGGCTTAGTCACTTCAGTGGTTCACGGTTCTATTTGGGTACCATTGATAGAATGACTGCACTGAAAAAGCATTAGTCGTTTGTATTGATTAGCAAGAATGCTAAGAGATTAAGAAAGATTTGGATAGGCTTGAACAAGCAGTAATTAAACATTTGACGAGTTACATTTCGGTTGCATGGAGCTGCATAGGAAATATTACTTATTTGACCAGAAAGCCTTTAGGCAACTGCGGTGTATTTGTTCACACACAGGACTCTTTGGTTCAGTGAAATCATTAACATAGTCAAGATTCTCCAAATCACATATTACTGTGACAACGAGATTAATTGAAGCATAGAGTACGTGCGAAATAGCGCAAAAACCAAGCCTCACCTCCTAGCCCCTTGAAGGATAGGTCGTTGTACATTCATACCTCTTTAATATGAGCCTCTCTAAAGCAACATTTTGCCACAGAGTCTACCATTGACTTTATACACATTCAAAGCATATCGTATTTTTTCGTTAAAAGTTAGAGTTGACTCATTGTTTTTGGCTTTTGCAATTAAACTTCTTTCATTTTTCTTTGTAAAAAGAAATAGGCACAACAATTCTCACTCAGTTTTCTTTTATAAATTTTATAATTTTTTTTATTTCTTTAAAGTGAATGAAAACAAGATTTACTTGCAAAATGGATCCAGCTAGGCCCATTGACTTTGCTCAGATTAATATATAAGCTCCTGGAATGCAGTACTCCTAACCATCACTCCATGTACGCAGCATGTACATGTTTAACTTATCTACGGTGATTGGTGGTGTACATATTGCAATGGCACTTTGGCAGGTTTGAGTATTTGATGTGTTGATGTCTGGCCACAGGATCTAGTGATGTAGCGAGCACCATTGAAAAGCTAATTATAGCATCTATGCGAGCAAGTAAAATAGGACATTATACGACATGTAAACAAGTGGAGAATAGTGGACAAAATCATGACTACAATTGTAAGACAATTGTACGAGGGCTAAGAAGAAAATACATCTTCTTCAAATCGGCAGTTAGCAAAATGTGTATATAGTAATGTACTAATAGATGGATTGATATAATGAATAATACTAGGAGAATCAAAATCAACATAGATGCCTTTTGGGCGATGAACTTTAGTAGTATGACGTTGAGGTTCTGAAATTGGAACCCAAATACGGCATCCAAATATTTGTAAATGAGAAACATTTAGTACATGTCTTGAAAGAAGCTCTTGTGAAGAAGCAATCTCTATAAATAATTGATGAGGTCAAATTAAAGTTGCAGCATGTAGAACTACATGTCTTCACATGTATGCTAGCAAATTTGCATGTAAAAGTAAAGGTCTTGTAATAAGCTGGATCCGCTTAATAAAAGACTCTGCCAATCCATTTTGAGCATGTTCGTATAAGATTGAATATGTCAAATCAATTCCAGTCGCAGTACAATAGTCTTCAAAAGATCTGGATCGAAATGCTTGGGCATTATCCATGCAAAGTGTTTTGATTGGATAATTAGGGAAATGAACCTTGAAATGGATAAGCATTGAAAGTAAATTGGCAAAAGCCAAATTTCTGGTTGATAATAATGAAACATGAGATTGTTTGCCAAATGTATCAACCAAAACAAAAAAATATCGAAATGGTTCAAACATAGGTGTTATTGGACCACAAATGTCACCATGTAGTCTCGAAGCATCAATGGCAATTCATCGAAGAGCTTCCATAAAGATGGTCTGGCAATTAATTTTCCTTGTATACATGCTCCCACTACAACAACGGTAGTGTTTTATGACTGCAAAAATATGATTGAGGATGACTGGCGACTACTCGCAGTCATATTCTTGGAGGTCAATACCTTGGGGAGAAATATGACTGCAAAATATGACTGCCAATTGTTTTGGGGTCTTGTACTTCACGGGCGTATATTATACGTCTGTTGGGAACACCAAAGTATTTCGTAGGGAACTCGTTTGAGAACATTGAGTTATATTATTGGTCATATTTTCATGGTAGTAACATTTTTTTGTTTTTGGGCAACCTAAAAAAACATGGGCAATCAAAAAAATATAGACAAGCCATTGTTTAAAATTTTGAAACCTAATCATTATTTTTTAAGGGTTTTGAAACCCTAGCCACTGCTTCTTTTGACTCTTCTTCCTTACCTTTTGTTGTCTCTTATCTCTTGTCTCTTTGAGTTCACTCTTGTTTCTTAGTTGTTGTGTTTTGTTGCATATTGAGTTCATTCTTGTTTCTTAATTGTTGTGTTTTATTGCATTTTGAGTTCACTCTTGTTTCTTAATTGTTGTGTTTTGTTGCATCTTAATTTCACTCTTGTTTCTTAGTTGTTGTGTTTTGTTACATCTTGAATTCACTTTTGCTTCTTAGTTGTTGTCTTTTGTTGCATCTTGAGTTATTCTTACTTCTTAGAGTTGTTGTATTTTGTTGCATCTTGAATTTACTTTTGCTTCTTAGTTGTTGTCTTTTGTTGCATGTTGAGTTACTCTTACTTCTTAGAGTTGTTGTCTTTTGTTGCATCTTCACTCTTGCTTGTTTTTTTTCTTCTTGCATCTTAATTCTTTCTTCTTCTTCTTTCTTCTTTCTTACTTTTTGTTCTCTCTTTTTGTTTCTTATTTTTTTTTTTGGAATCTTAACTCTCTTTTGTTGTTTCTTGTTACCTCTTAGTAGTTGCTCCTTATTGTTTCTTGTGCATCTTAACTTATATTTGTTGTTATCTTTTAGCACTTTTTGCCTTTTTTCTTCTTGTTCCTTGCATCACCATTGTTTTTTTTCTTACCCTAAATTTGTATTACATATTTTTTATTGTTGTAAACTTTTGAAGATTGAGCTTTGTTGTATGTTCATTAAAAATGAACCTCCTATTTCTTTAATTGTATATGCAGGCAACAAAATTGGAACAAAGTTGTTGGAGGCTACTTGCAACTCACTTCATATTATTATAAGAAATATAGTCTCTATTGACTTGTGTAAATAATTCATTGTGATATACATATTTTGTATTTGTGACTAATAAATTATAAATGTCATTGAAAAGAGTCACATTCCTTCTTATATATTTTCTCTCCAATATAATTGTTTCTTGTATATCTTTAAAATCATATGTATTTGTTTTTAACTACATGAAATCTTTTATTCAATTGTTAAATCATTTTAATGTATGATTGCAAATATGCTTAGGTATCCTACAACCGTTGTATGATTTGTTCAATTCATAGTTCAAAATACATATCAATAAAAGAATGACTACTTGGAGTTACAAAATGATTATAATAATTTCCAAAAAATTACTAGGTGCTTTCAAGTTTCAATATGACTGAGAAGAGTCATTTTACAAATCATCAAAAAATATGACTCACCGCAGTCATATTTTACATGACTGCAAAATATGACTCACCGCAGTCATATTCCATGTAGGATTTTTTCATTTACCCGGGCAGCTCAAGAAAAAGTCAAAGAAAGTCAAAATATACGCCTTGTTGGCATACTATGGCTAATTATAGGTATTTATACCCCTCAACTTATATGACTGCCAATATGACTGATGTCTGAAGCGACTGCTTCTAAACGACTGCTGCAATCATATACCGAGTCATCTACAGTGATTTCTGCGCCAATTATATTTTTTGATTTTACGACTGACTGCAGTCGTTTTTTGCAGTCATAAAACATTGTTTTTGTTGTAGTGTCCACATTGTGTCATTGAATTTACATCAGTTGGCTGCAAATTATGTTCAGCAACATGTGGAAGAATTTTTCGCGATAAAGTGGAGCATAGATGACCCAGTCTTCCATGCCAAAGGGAAATTTTATTATCTTTAGAAGATATAGCAAAGCTAGATACAATGGGCGGTTGGATATAAGTTGCTTGCCACAGCAAAGGCTGTTTCCACCACTTTATTGTTCTGTACGAAAACCAGAGCCTCTCGCCTATCTAGAATTTTGGTTGAGAGATGAAAATCATTGGTGTGGATATCTCAATAGCTGATCAGGCTTCGAGGCGCAAAGGGTGAAAACATAGTACACATGCATATTATGGTCATACCCTCAGACAATGTTACCTTTGTTAGTCCCTCCTGAAAATGAAACACATTTGATTCAGCCATAGTTATTAAATTTTTGATTTGCTAAGTTGAAAGATTATCAACATTAAGAAATTGTTTAGCCCACAGGATTGTATGTGTAGTTGCAGAGTCAAGGAGCGCATCACAAGACTCACTAGTGAAGGTATTCTCAACAATATGTGTCTCAAATTCTTTAACTCCATATGGATCTATAGACGCATCCATGGTATGAGCTTTACATCTTTGGGCTTTGAGCTTCTTGTTCTCCTAAAACATCTTAACAAAATAGTTTGATGTACGGCAGACATTTGCCAAGTGCCCAACTTTACCACATTTGTGGCAAGTACACGTCTCTGACTAACGCTTACTATGGTTATGAGTAGAAGAATTAATATTTTTCTTGTGCACATGACTATAACTACCTAATTGTTTATGACGATGTTTCTTAAAATTTTGTGTCTTAAGTTCACAATAGAAAACTTGACAGCATAAGACTCAGGAACCATAGTTCCAATAAGACGGGCCTCTACATTTTGCAAGAGGATATCATTTTGCTTTTTAGCAAGAAGTAACAAAGCCATGGGATCTAAGTGGGTCTCAAATTTCATGTTTCTGTATTGTTGTACAAGTACAACAGAGGTTAAGATAAATGTTGAAAGAGTTTTATCAATCATCTTGCCCTCGGTAATAGTCTGACCACACAACCATAGTTGTGATATAAATAAATGTGGTATAATTCATTGTTGAAAGCAATGTGTTGAAAAATTCAACACTCGTAAGTAGGTCTAATCATGAAAGGCTCTAGGTAGAAAGATGGTCTTCTAATGATCGAAATGGGATTGGAGCTACTTCCAAAGCTCATCTGGGTTTTAAGTTCTAAGTATTGATGTTGTAGAGAGGAAACAAAATGGCAATAGAATAAAAGCGAAGTTTTCCAAGAAGTGGAGGTAGAGACAGTGGCACTTACAATGGAGTCTATGTCAAAAGCAAAAGAGTCTAATAATTGCTCTGCAAATATATGTGCTTTAGTAGTTCTCGCTCATAATAAATAATTGCTCCCATCAGCTACGAGTTGAGGAAAAAAAAGAGGTTGTAGTATTGGTGGCTCAATAGAAGTAGTAGCAACCACTGGAATTGTTGTAGAAGTAGTGACGGAAGATGTCAAAGTACTCATGATTGAAGAAGAAAAAGATAATGTATAGATGGAAGAAATAGAAAATTAGGGTTTTGAATGAAATAAAAGATGAAGATGGAAATAAAGATAAAGATAAAGTAAAAAATAAAAAGTAAAAATAAAGATAAAGATGGAAGGGAAGAGAATGGTAAAGAAAATGATAAAGATAAAGAAGAAGAAATATAAATTATAGATTAAATGTTAATTAAATTAAATTAAATTAAATACTTGGGGTTTGAAGGGACAAGGAAGAAAAAGCTTGCGGCGAAGGGGTGGAAGTGAAGGAGGAAGACATGGAGAAACTTGAAGGGGAAAAAAAATTCGAAAGGACACAAGGAGAGAGGAGGCAAGGAGGCCAAATGGGCAGAGGCAAAAGGCCTAGGTGGAAGGGGCTTGGGTGGGGGGTGGAAGGGATGGCTAGAAGGAGCCTTTGCAGAGGGAGGATGTGCGGAGGTAGCATTGGGAGGGTGGTCGGTAGAGGGAAGAGGGTCGGCAGATGGGAGAAGGGGGGCGACAAAGTTGCGACTTGAGAGCAGAGAGTACAGGAACAGAGAAGAACCAATGAATGAGGTAGAGAGGAGCCAATGAATGAGGTGGAGAAGAGCCAATGAATGAGGTGGAGAGGAGCCAGTGAATGAGGTGGAGAGGAGCTAGTGAATGAGGTGGAGAAGAGCCAATAAGTGAGGTGGAAAAGAGCCAGAGAGTTCAAAAAAAAAATGAGGGGGTTGTAAAACCTCCTCCAAAATGAAATCTAAATTGGACGTGTATATGGAAGTTTAAAAAAAATACAAGAGCGTGCTCATAACATGTGAATATAAAACTAAACAAAACACAAAAAGAAGCCAAACACTCAATTATGCAAGAATAAGAATACCATTAACATTGAATGTAGGAAGTATGTACAAAGGGGGAGAGACAATGAATAGTACTCTCTTCCTATTGGCTAAGAAATACTTTATTGACTAAACCTCCACCATATTGTGGAGAGTGTTCACACTACGTTTCTTAACACTTCTCACCAACAATGGGGAGTTTTGGACTATGTAACCAAGTTCACCACTTTTGGTGCCTCCTCACTACTATTGACATTTTGTCTTTGTAGTACATGGTGAGAACGCAACACCATCCTTCTCGTGCATGGAGAGCAAATTTATAACCAACATAAATTGAGAAGACCAAGAAATGTAACTTTACACTTGAAATATTCAATCTAGTGGAGAGATTGATGTGGACAATTTTTTTGTCCTCTATGGACTTTGTGCCAAGTTATTCTAAAGAGACATCTTGACAAAAAAACTCTTTGATGACCCTTGGGCCAAATTGAAGTTCTTATGTCTAATCATTTGAAAAGAACTTATTCACTTTTATGAATAGACTTATTTTTAAAAATATACTAAGATTTGAGGATAAGACACTTTGTAGCCCCTTTTCACTTTACATTTTTTTCAAAGGTCATGACTTTGAATTGAAATACCACTGACTTTTCAATCATTCCTTGCTAGAGAAAGAATCTGAACACCTTGATAGGTTTCTCCAATACTTCTCAACATCTTTGTGAAAAAGACTTTATTTACCAAAATCACATTATTTTAAATTAATGCAAGTTATGTTTTTTTACTATTTTTTTTTATAATTTTTTTTTTGTATTGATATTAATTTTGTAGGTAACACTATTTTACAAGTTGCACCCTCAATAAATCAATGATTCGAGGAAATCATTGTATCTCTAATGTAGGGGCATCTAGGGTAATAATAGATGTAGTTATCCCATATTGAAAACTCAAAGCAAATATGAAACATACACCAGAGTTACATGAGTTGGGCAACTGCAACCATTGAAATCTCGAATAAAGGTATAGTACAAATTTGACTCTAGGTTGTGTTGTTCAAATAGTGTACATTCTTGAACAAGAAAAATCTTCATTCCAACCAATAATGTAGGTGTCATTGTCTTTGGGTAGGTGCAATTTTCCATGTCATTATCACTATGACACATGTTTCATTTTTGTTTGGCTTCATAACTTTCGAATTTTCAAACCATAAACACCACTGCTTCATTTATTTTGCTATAGATAGAGATATTAAATATATTAATAATCCCTTGAACCTTTCATTTACCAGTTATAATGATTTTATTGAGTACGCTCTCATAAATTTGGATTTTTTATTTATTTTATACACCCAAGCTTCCTCATTTTGCTATTGATAGTATATAAACCTTTTATAGATATTGCAGATTGCATAGTTGAATCAAGTAAAAATTAGGAAACATATTAGCAAAGTTTTCAATTCTTGAGTTCAATAGAGTTAATCGTAAAGTACGTGCAATGAAGGAGCAGGAGCTAGACTTTGAAAAAAAAAAAAGACGAAACTCTTTGAAGCCCCAGAATTAGGGTCTAATGGAATTTGGTGTTGTGTTTCATTTGTACTATTCTTAGTTAAGCCTTTCTCAAACACCCGTAGTGCAAATTAGGATTCACTTTATAATTAACTCTAATATATTGTGATAAAAGAATCTAAATTATTTTTGCAAGGATGTTGAAGAAGTTGGTGAACATTGTTAAGAAATTGGTCCATCTCTTGGAGGCGTGCATCCACATGTGTGGATATCATATATCTTGGAGCTGAGAAATTGTTGAAAATATGGCTTAGTCATTGCTAAGCTACCGTTTCTAAAAGATGAAGGTGGACATTTTCTCCAAGAGGATTCAATAACAGAACTACATGCAGTATGAAGATGGTAATAACTTCTTCCTTTTGTAAGGACTAACTTCCATGTGGAATTGGGGGGCTAGTGAAGTCCATCAATTAGTGGTGGAATGGGAGTGTGCGTTTTTTAGTTCATTGGCCCTTGACTCCACATGGAAGCTTGCCCTAAGTTGAGAGAAGAGGTAGGCAATACCAAAGACAACTTATTATAATAATTGTTTGGAATGATTGAAAAGGCATTTGGACAAAACATTGGCGTGGACTTGCCCTAACTTGAGAGAAGAAGACAACTTATTATAATAATTGTTTGGGATGATTGAGAAGGCATTTGGACAAAACATTGGTGAATATGATTTAGGAAAGTTCAAGGGTTAATTGTGAAACTGGGTGCAAAGGCCAATGCACATATTGGTCCATAAATCAAATCATTTTTGGCAAATTACCTTCATAATAGGTCTTGTATTAGTCACTACTAGATAGGATTCTTGGCTTAGTTATTTTTAGCATTGTTCTTTCTAGCAATAGTACAAATTCATACTAAAACCCTATAATTTAGCCCATATTTTTGTGTTGAATATGGGCTCAAACTAACACAATAGTGTTTTAAAAAAATGCAGATTTAACACAACACTATGAATCATTTATAATTGCAAGAAAATTCAATTTGTTTTGTAAAATATGCACATCTTCATTTAAAAGTCTATTAATTTTCGTAAGTAGTTGGATGCGTTTGAGATTTTTCCCATGTGGGGAGATAGAAAATATTGGATTGCAAAATTTTCAGAATTTTATATGCAAAACTGAAATTTCTGTGAATTTTAGAAGGCAAAAAGTGTTCCGAACCTGTACATGACATCTAGAGTCTTGCAATTCCACTCATAGGGGAGACTAGTTACTACTCATGCGTACAAATTTCAAAATAATAAATGCTGTAATACATGACATTTAGCAATTAGTCCTCACAACCTCGCATATTGTGCATGTCATTAAAACTAGACTCCCAAACATGATTCACAGAGAAGTTTTGCCTGGCTGGAAATAGCAGTATCCTACCAGTCAGGTACCCATCCCTGGTTGGTAATGGGTGCTCCCACCATAACTAAAGACATGAAGAATGCACTTCATCCAAGAATCTATTGATTTTTGGCAGATACCTTGGTTACAGGGCTATGTCCTTCCAGTTCCAGAATTAACTAAAGAATGGCCATAATACTGCATAGTGTCAAAGGATAGAAGGAAATCACAAAGTTGTCTGTACTATTGACATACGAAAGTGTCTCTACTGATGGCTTGTGAAACACTGATCATTGCGATATGTCCAGAGTCAAGAATTGCGATTCAGACTCTATGAACAGTTGAGTACCTTTGGGAATTTCTACTTAAAAAGGCACCTTCAGAGATATTCATACACTTGAGTTTACGCTGCAATGGCAGCTAGCTCAACAACAATAGAACATGACTGGAAAAGAGGGAAACTGGGCCTCCTCGTCCCAACTGAAAAAAACTTAACATATAAGCTTAGGTGGGCATCAACTTGAGTTATTCATTACCTGCAGAAACAAGAAAATGGGAAATAGCTATTGAATTGAAGATAAAACCCTAGATCGTCAAAACGTCAGCAGGATTTCAAAGTTCCACATCAAAGCGACCCAAGAGTCATATCTAGATTCGAGCCCAATCAAACATACAAACACGATAGTACACAAAACAAGAGAGTGCCTTTATTATGAAAGCCCCAGCTTGATGCTGCTGCTCCAAAATTTCATATCGAGAGTTGTCAACGAATTTTTGACCGTTGAAAAATGGGATAATTGTTTCAGACTGACATGTTCAGAATCTGCAACTCCTCTCCGTGATTTACAAACAAAACCCGCCCGTATTTCCGACATGCTGAACAGTCGACTTCTAAATAGTCTCACATAAGAACACCCAGAATGTGGGGCCTGGGCTGAGGCGCCCTCAAAAAACCCCAATGTAAGAAGACTAGTCCATGACCTAAATTTTCAATTCTATGAAAACTGTGCAGGAGGGAGGAACATGTGTCCAGATGAGTAGAGTGAATCCCCAACTGATCCAACCCAACTACTATAAATACATAAGAAGCGCAACCCTGAAGGCCCCAAACAAATGGATTCTAATTTCGAACAAAAAACAAACAAACTTGACCCAATGTAGCAAAAGAGTGATTGTGAATCATATAAAACGCTTCACGCCAGCCACGTCTTGGGGGCCATGTACGTGTAGCCCTGGAAGAAATCAAGGTCGCTGGATTTTGGAGTACCTGCTGGAGAGTCATCAAGTGGCAAATTTGTCCACATCTCATCGAAGTTAGCAGTGCAATGCTTGCCGCTAACAGCCGGAAGAAACTTCGGTGTTACTTGGCGCATTTCGAGCTTTCGCCAGTTAATACTCTTGAACCACTTGTGCTGTTTGATGTCCTCACTCCCAGTAGGCCCATTTCCCAGTCGCTTACTTTGGTCTTTCTGTAAGAGCTGCATGATCACGCCAGGACGATAATTATACATTGAGACCATGAAAACGTCACCAGAATAAAATGGATGCACTCACTGCTGACTATTCTGATTTATCCTATTTAGTGCGCGTGACTCTATTTTATCAAATACAAAATATTTTAAATTAGACCAGGCTGAAATATTACTATATTGTACAAATTTCCACAAAACTGATTGAACAAGTTTCCATAAATAAGTGTAGTTTTAAGCATTGGTGACACATTGGTGACAATCGAAAAATTTGTCACATTGCTTCTCTTTCAAGATTTGATTTCTTGATGTCAACCCCCGAGAATTATTAGTTCCTGGGTGCTCTAGCATTCCAATCCCAATAAGAAACATGGATCAAGTTACAGCAAGCAAGTTTATGAATCGTCCTAGAACATCTATAACCACATTACCTACAAATTGGTGACAATCGAAAAATCACATCAGTTCAACTTAATCCAACTGCCAATCACCTAGAGAAAACTCACCCCTTTCAGAAGGTTGTTGGCTTCGCTAGTCAAGTAAGTTGGTAACTTGATCTTGTCTCTGATGATCTTCTCCTGCAGCTTCTGCTTGTTATTGTGAGTAAACGGAGGCTGCATTCACAAATTACAAAACACCATTACTGCAAGTTTAAACAGTCTGATCCACAACACCTAGGGAAAGAAAAAAACATTCCTGGTCATCTGCACTTAAATTGACCCAAGGTGTCCCAAAACAGTCTTGGAATAAAATAGTATACCTGACCGGTAAGCATCTCATAAAGAAGGATACCAACACTCCACCAATCAGCTGCTTTACCATGTCCTTTATATTGAACAATCTCAGGCGCCATATATTCCATTGTCCCACAAAGGGACTTTGAGGGACTGTCCTCATTCACCTCCTTAGCTAGGCCGAAGTCAGTCAACATTACCTGTCCAACCAAAAATTCCCGCCAATAATGATAAATCAGTCTTTTAAAAAGATACTACTCATGTACTCTTATCTTCATGAAAGAAACCATGGTGCGAAAGCAAAAGACATATTTACTCCCAAAAGAAAAAGAATCCTGGCCAGAGAAAAAACACAGGGGTGTGAATAGTCACGTACATAACCGTCGGCATCTAGAAGGATGTTTTCAGGTTTCAGATCCCGATGTATGATTCCATTCCTGTGAAGGTGTGCAAGAGCCAACACTATCTCTGCAGCATACATGCGTGCCAAATCCTCACTGCATATCAAAGCACCTTGTGTGAGTTCCATTCAGCGTGCTCCATTCCGCACAATAGACCAAATTCTATCTTGCAAAAATCACGTTTTCGACAAGTCATGTAGAGCGACACATCACACGATGTATTAGCCTTAAAGGCAAGTCTATTCCAAAACCCTCACCTCGGAAACTCAAGGGACTGAGGTACAGTGAAACTAACGAACTTATTAGAACTACAACTAAAGAACACAAACACCTAGAAAGTACATGCACTACTTCAAAGTAACATATTCCTCGCTTATATGAACATCGGACAAACTTGGTTCCAACCAGACTTAAGATCATCTACAAAACAAAAAGCATGCCCACATGGCTTGAGCCAGATACCCACTTGAAGGTTCCCTGTCGGTAGAGCTGGAAGAAAAGATGTCCACCATTGATGAAGTCCAGAACCAAGTAAAGCTTGGACCTTGTCTGCACTCAAAGAAGGGCTTCGGATTTAATACAGCTAACCCACGAGCAGAATTTGTGATCTGATATCATTCCGGAACTTGCAAACTTCATTGATACAGCTTTCAATCAAAACTATTTTCCTCTATATTGCAGTGCAAAATTGACAACATGAACAGTAACCCTCAAGATATGATTTTGTAGAGAATTGCAAACCTGGAAGGAGTACCGCAGTTGCACGATGAAAGGGTGAACCACTTTGGTGAGGATGTCTCTTTCGGCCTTCACATAACTACCATGGTTTCGCTTCAGAATGTTTTGCTTTCTCATGACCTTCATGGCGTAAATCTCTGAAGTGCCCTTCTTCCGTACCTGAAAAACTTTACCGAAAGAACCCTGACCCACAACTCTAAGAAGCTCAAAATCCTGAGGTCCCAACTTCTCCAAACCATTGTCACCCTCAAATTCCTTTTGAACTTGATCATCTCCTTCTCGCTCACTGCCGCTGTCCCCAGAATCACTGAGCGTCAGTCCTGTTGCCTTACTAGCAAGTTCATTCACACCGTCAGCAGAGGTTGGGACACTCGCAGTCCCGGCGGCCAGTGCGGAATCTGGCTCATCCCATATGGGATTACCCTGTAATCTGGACAAACCAGGCTTTGGGGATGGCCCAACAAGAGAGTGTGACCGGGAGTAGACAACTACAGGGTCTTGTCGAATCTCAGGACACCATTCATCCGTTTCTCCATTCTCAGCAACAGTGGGTAGCTGGGGGATAGGATGAGGTGGTGCAGGACCAAAGACATCTGAAAAATTAAATTCTTCATCGCACTCGTCACGCGTCTGTGAGACATGCTTCCCTGGTAAGAGAAGTGGAGAAACTTGTTGCACGGCAGGGAGGTTCAGTTTTGTTGTCGACATATCTCTACACATAGCCACAATAGAAATAGAATACTCTCAGTAACTTTGTGATAGATTAAGGATATAAAGCCCAGGTGAATGGTTGATATCAGAGGGTAGCTCCAATTCAAAAGCACGAATACATATCCTAAAAATTCGTAATGAATTCAAAGGGTTGGGGATAACTGCATGTCCTCTTACCTGAGATAAGCTTCAGCTTCCCTTAGCCTTACAGCAGTTCTGCAGATACCCCTGCTAAAGTCACAACTTTGTCCCACACAGAAGGATAATAAGCAAAAACTCTTCCAAAACCAAGTTTCATGGCCACAAATGACCAAAACGATTTTTGGAACAAATCTTATGTTACTGAAAGATTCAATCTCTACATACTTTTCCAGTATTCGAAATAGGTCAAAGAAGAAGAAAGACGAGAGCGGGGGGTGGGGGTGGGGGTGATGAATCTTGTTCAGGCCAACCAAGAATAATCATAAACTTAAAAACTGTATGTTCAACCCTCAAACAGAAGTTTTCCCGCAAAGCCTAACCCTCTTCAGGGAAAAGAAAAAAGAAAAACGATAACGTAATTCTAAGAATGAGAACACGTTAGACTGCACTGCTCAGACCATTTGACTGTCTCCCCGAAATTCAGAGTTCCAAAGAAAATTACCTTGAGCTGCTTGCTTCCGTAGAGGTGAGAACACCGCCACCTACACTAAATCAAACTCTTGATCAAATACCCAATCCTCGAACGCCAAAAATCAGAATGACATCGACCTCTCTAATTAATTAGGCTTTCAAATTGATAGTCATGCTTGCACTGGGGCTGCGAACGTGACCAACCACTCACACCACCGGCACGTCGCCTCGAAACCCTAAGCCGGTCCTTAGGGCTCCCAGCACTCCACAGTCACATCGTCCCGAGCTTCGTAGAGAGAAGAAGAAGAGGAGAAGACCAGTCGTCGGTTAGCAACAACAAAAACAAAGCGACGCAGTTCGTTCAGCAAGCTAAGTTACGCCCTCACGCAAACCCTCGCGAATACGAAGAAAACGAGTCGTGCTCTTCAGCAAGACGTTGTTTGCGGAGAGGATTTTTTTTGACATTAAGGTAGGAAACGTAAAATATTGGAATACAAGGAAAGAAAGGAACTGTAGGTTGGTTATCTCCGCAGGGCCCGCTCTACTTGACCGCCCGCCATAGCCAGATGCTCAGAAACCAACGGCGTTCTAAATTTGCCACCGACCCCGCAGGAAAGCGTGCGACCCCCTATTTCCGCAGGTTGAAGATGAACTGGTGCCCGTCTGTCTGTCTTTGAGTGGCGGGAGATTCACGCTACAGGACCCTTCACCGCTCCCTTTGAGGATCCAGTGGATATGCTCGGTATTTCTTTATCTTCAGTTGCTTTTCTTTTGGAATGATCGTGGAATCTCAAATTTTGCATCCGTAATAGGGGTTGTGACATCTTCTCCGAGAATGAAATTTCTATGAAGGTTGAGAAGGTATAGAGTGGAAAGAGGAACCCTTCTCCATGAAGAAAGTATAACGCTCCTTTTTAACCCAGGAACAACGAGGACGCCATTTTGTGGCTTTTGGATGATTAGGAACTAAATTGGAAACAAATCGAAAGTGTTTTTTCATTCACTTTTTGTTTGTGGACCTTGTATAGAGGGTTGGGAATAGTATCCACTTGAGTTTGCAATCATGATAGTGTTTGTCTTCACATGAATGAGAAGTAAGAAAAAAAAACGGATGGCAAAATTTGCCATTTCAGTGTATTTTGCTCCTTTCTCAAAATCTGAAATTTCTCCTTGAAAATGATGTTTTTTGGAGTTGAGCCCAACTATCAAAATGAAGTTAATCTATTCTAGTTTCTACTCCAATTAGAATTTTAGAAAAATTCGTAATATTTAATATTTTATTAGAATTTGAACTTTGGATGTAATTTTGATGTCTTTTATATTCTAATTATAGAAGGAAATGGTACTCAAGTTTGCACCATGATAATGTACACCCATGGTAAAATTTTCAGATTTTTTGAAATAAATTTCTATTTGATGTGATTTTTTCTTCACTTTCTCTTCAAAAATTCTCATAAAAAACAATTTTCCTTAAAAAAATCTAAAAATTTTGTGAGGTGAAGAAGACATGTAAATTTATCTCTGAAAAATAAATATAAAAAATTTCAAACATTTCTAGTTCAAAATTGGTCACAAATTGAGTGCTAGGCAATGAGGCTTTTGAACATGTGTCATAGGCTCGTCCTTTATGGAAAATAGAAGATAGGAGAAAAATGGAAAAACTTCACTCATTCTTCATCTCAAGACGAGAAGGAAAAGACTTCTCAATCTTTAAAAAATGAGCCTTCTACAATTCAAGGAGAGAGTGTCACATCTTCATTATTTGAAGATTAAAAGTGAGGAGAAGGTGTGACAACTCACCTAATATTCCAAAGTGTTTTTTGTTTGTTTTGTCTACGACTGAATGTGTGATTACAATGCAAGTTTTGAATTAAAATAGTGCTATAGTTATGAATAAATTAAAAAATAAAAATATATGAATCTATCACCATCATATTTAATAGTAAAAATAAACTATTACTTTTACTTCATTCATTTATATTTCTATATATTTTTATACATTTTTTATACATTTTTATTTGGAAATATGAAATATTAGACATATTCTAAAATGTTTTATAAATTTGAAATATGTATTAAAAAAAATTCTAAACCATGATTTTTAATGCTATTTTGGAACTACTTTGCTTATAAATAGTCCAATTTTTACATTTGTTTTTAATTAAATGGACCCTATCTTTCCTCACAATGTGTTTATAAGATTTTTGTGTTGTGCCATTTCTTGGTGTAATCATTAAAAATATCTCAAAGAAGTATTGAGTTTGCCAAAAGTTGGATGAAGTACACTAGTTTTAGATATTATTAAGAATGGTTGTATATAATTAATGGTTGGATGAATGAAATGGGATGATTTTTCTAACATTCTTGTATATTCTAGGGTGCACATTGCACTCCAAACAATAAAACATAAAAACTTAATTTTTTTAGATTGATGCTTTGTAAATATTCATTAAGTATTTAGTACAGCTCCTAAATACTTATTTTTTGTATCAGAGGATTCTCAATAACTATGGATTGATGTTTAGTAAAAGTTAAGTTAGTATAAAAAACAATTTTTTTAAATGTGTTGTAATTTAACCTTTACGCTTAAACTAAACTAAATAACTTATTTTGGAATTCTACTATCAATTGCAATTACTTTCAAATATTTTTTTACTATAAAAAATATAGAACATAATTGAGACCATGTTGTGGCTTCTTTGGCGCTAAACAATTAAACTATGTGCTAGATTAAATTTTAATAGGAAACCTTATACGGATGAAATTGTATTATGTAGGTATTGGTTTAAATAGGGCAAGAAGACAATAAAATTCAATTAAAAAGTTTGTTGGAACGTTGACTAAAAGGACAAAAGGATTTATTGTAAGAAATTCTCCAAATCAAATTTGTAGGATAGCATGATTTTACACAATAGTGAGCAATTAATACTTATAATCATACTTGGACATTTGAAATGGTTTTATAAAAGCATTTTGGTATATCATTGGTTTGAATTCACTTTGTCATCATCACTACCATCACCAAGACACCAAGTGTGAACATTCTACAAAGATAAGGCAGATTCTAAAAGCAACATTACTTGACCCAATTGTCAAAAAAATGAGTTGAATGCATTCATTGTAGAGCATTGATCACAAACTTGTAAAATTCTAAAATGGGAAAAAAAATGTTTGGTTGTTATAAAAGAACAATAGGATTGGCAAGTTTCTTCCCATTGTTTCATTTTATCCATAAAATAGAGTTTGATAAATGCTAAAAATAAAAATGTATTGAAATTATTTTTTCATGTACAAAGATTTTTTTAAATAATTTTCAATAATTGTGGCAACTATTTTAATATTTATTTTTTTGTCAAATTTGCTCTAGTATGATATTTTGCATTGGCATTCAACAATGATACACTCATTTAAATTTTGACATAATTGAATCAGTGTTGCTTTTATAGAAACCTCTCGAGAAACCTACTATAGTCATAAAAAGTTTAAACAATTTTTCAATTTGTCCTTTTAATGATTTTTGTAAAGGTCAAGTTGTTGTTTTTCAATTGTGAAGAGACAAGTTGCCAACTAATCCATGCTAATGCAAAAAGGGCTTGTTGTAGATTTGAAAAGGATAAATTGTCAAGGTTAGAAGGGTGGCTAGATGGCTTCGTGACTTTTTAAATCAAACATTGTACAAATTGTCTTGTAACCTTTGGCTATATAGCTAGGTCCATTAGTTTTTGCTTTTCGGTTCATATTCAAGTTTATTAATATATACGATGTTATTATATTAATATATTCCTTCAATTGATTCCTATTTTCAAAATTGTGTAAGTGTAATTGTGAGATAACAAATTGCCTTGTGTATGATGGTTGTTGTGAGTTGAGCGTGTAATTGTTGAATCTAAAGCTTCGTGTTGTTTTGAAATTGTCTATTAATTGTGTAAGCGCCACCAAATTGAGAGTCCAAGTGGGACTGAGAAGTGGACTTGCCGGGTGGAGTGGTGGACAAAGGAGTTGGGCAAGCATGGAAGTCAAATTGGCAACAAGATAAGTTGATTGTTATTTAAGAACGATTGAAGAAGATTTGAGTTTGTAATATGTTTAATGGCCATTTTTATTTATTTATGATTGTATGTGTTGGCATTGTTGGCTTACTATGAATAGGTCTTACATGAACTAATAGTTTGAGATTTGTCTACAACAATCGTAGAGTCTACTGGTTCTCAAAAATTATCAAATTAACGGCTACGTAAAGCATTGAGTCTAGCTTGATAGAGGTTGAAAACCAAGCTAGTTGAACTTGTGAATCGACTTGCGGGTTATTAGACTTAGCAACTAACCAATGAATGAGTTCTAGCAATTTGATAATGCGTAGTGAGGTGGATAGTGTTGATATTAAAAGAGATATTGCTAATTATAAATTGGATCAATTTTACTTGTGGCATCAATAATGAGCCTCATGATTGTGTCCAATTGACTAGTGATTTAGAAATCAATATAGTTCAATTTTGATTAGTTGTGTAATTGGGTAACGCACTATGTATAGTCTAATTGATGGTGAAGGTGAGAAGTTTGTGAATTGTGCCATAGTAAGTGGTTCTTTCCAATTGGGAAGTTGATTTAGATCATTGCTAGCACTAATTGACAAATAAATAAATTTTCTACTATAACCTACTTTAAAAGTGACTTTAGATACCTAAACAATAGACGAATAGACCTTTCTTCGAAAAGAATTCCTATATTCGTAACCTTGGATTTTGGCCTTAGGATAGGAAAAATTCAACTTACACCTACCTTAGTACAATTATACTTAACATTACAATTATATCATTAATTAAATTGCAAACCATGATCCAAACGGAGTTTAAACATGCCTAATCCTATGAAAATGACTAAAATACAAAACATGGTGCTAGAAAGGTAGGCTTTGGGTACTTCTTGTGATAAATATCAAAATATATATAACAAAGTTTAGGAGAGGAGACAAGTCCCTTCCTCCTATGACAAAATCTAATATGTAATATAGTGCTAGAGGAAAATGCACATGTCTAATTCCAAAAAACTGACCAAACTATCAAATTTGATGGCTAGTAGGGTACCACACATGTCTACTCTTTGATACCATAAAAAAAAATCTAAAAGATGTTGCAAAGAAGATAGGCACGTTTGTAATTGCCCTTTCTCCATTCTTTCCATAAAAAGAACAAAATTATAAATCATGGCGCAAGGAAGTAGGCTTTTACTTATCCTCTATGATAAGATATAACATAATAAAAACATATAAGGCACACATGTACATTCATTTCTACTTGAATAAGAATTAATATGTAAAGTACAAATAAAGATAAGTTGGGAGGTGCCTAGTATCTTTATCAATGATTAATTTTTTAAATGAAAATGAGGCTAGGAAGGAAGACAAATGCTTACATACTATGACCAAAAAATTAGAGAATGAATATGATGCAAGGTATAGGTGTTGATTAAAGCATATACAAAGTCTTAGACAAATAATTTGAAGTTTCAAAATTAATGCAATAGAGGAAGGTTTGTGCCAACTAACTTTGGTAAAAATCTAAACTAATATGACAATGTGTGGGGAGGATACACATGCACCTAACTTTTTGTACAACTATTTGTAAAACAATAAATGAGCAAAAGGATAAGTTTGTGTTTATTTTCCTTGACATTGTTCTAAACTAACAAAATGACATAGTGGTGGTAGGTATTAGGTATATGCCCACCATGAAGACAAGAAAATTATATATGGAAAATGATTTGAGGTTTTTGGCACATGCTTTCCCGTTTTCAAAGAAAGGCTACACTTTACAAATGGGTGTGAGGGAAGAAAACATGTATATACCTACCTTAGTAGAAAATTAAAGTATAAAATGAATGACACAAAGGTGGTAGTCACAGGCCTAACTTGAATGAACAAAAAAACTAAAATTTAAAATGATGCTACGAAGATAGCCACCACTTGCCTATCTTGTTTAGTATAAAACTAAATTAGAAAAGTAATTCTAGGAGTAAAGCCATGTGCGTACTTCTTTTTTGTTTATAATTCATTAAATGTAAAGAGAAGTTAGTACTTGCCTAGCTCATAATTTATTTCATCGACATATACTTACTTCGTCTAAGTATTAATTATTGGATGTTGATTCCTATTGATCAAATTTGAAAATGTGTATTGATCTTTTCATGATCGAAACAATGCACATAGGAAAGGAAGGCAATAAAATAA
This sequence comes from Rhytidiadelphus loreus, assembly GCA_947034895.1. NCBI lineage: Eukaryota > Viridiplantae > Streptophyta > Bryopsida > Hypnales > Hylocomiaceae > Rhytidiadelphus > Rhytidiadelphus loreus. The sequence goes on from OX344762.1 coordinate 3,142,397, forward strand.
GAATAGCAAGAATTGGTTTAGGTTGTTGGCAACATCCATTACTTTTGTTGCTATGTTGACATTTAAATTTCTAAAATAATAGAAGTAAGAATTTTCATAACCATGGAATCTAATGATGGTAGAATGACAAATGAATAATGATGTACCTTTTGTTTTGTAAGGGGTGTATTTAAAGCAATTATACATGCAATGATTGTGAAGTTCAAAAGTGGTAATATCACCATATTATGCTTTTAGGATCATTTGACTAAGCTAGAAAGTTCTATAAGTTTAAATACATATCAATTGTGAGAATTTTCAAGGACAATGAACTATTTTATAGAATTAATCTTTATTGTTTGGAGAATTATTATAGGGCTAAATTCTACTAAGTACATCCAAGACATACATGTACAAAATAGGAACAATGCTTTCCATTTGCAAAAAATTTAGCATATATGAGTATTTGGAGTTGATACATTAGCAATATTGATGGGATGATTGCTATATAATTTAAAGAATTATAAAATTGATTTTAATGAAAATTGTAACAAAAAATCATGTTTTTATTGTATTTCTTGTTTCAATTTTCATATTAAATTGAAATACTATATCACCATAAATATATAATTCTAATCCTTTCAAAAAAATTGTTGTTAATTGGTGCATGCATCTAGTATTGTCTTAGACATATTTTTTCATTCCTAAATCTTCACTCTTACAATACATTTTATGTTTGGGCTTGGTGGTCAAACTTCATTAGATTTTTACAGTAAAACACAAACTTACAAATTTGATACTTTTTACATATAGTAATATATTTCTAAATTTTAATATCATTTTTTCATAATTAAAAAAATAAATTGAATTTTATATGATTTTCTTAAGAAATTTCTTTGTAAAATCATAATAATTACAAGAATGCTTGAAGTAGTATGAAATTTTCTAAAAAAATTGAAATGATAGTGATAAACATATTGGTATAATTGATGTACTCCTTGAGTTTACACCAAAAGAAATTCAATAGATAAATTTCAAAAAGTAGTGTATTTTGAGTTTTCAAAATGCAATCTTCAAAGTGTCATAAAAATTACAATTAATTCATTTTATAAATTAAATAAAAAAATAGATTACTAGAGTTACATTTTTTAAGTTAAGCTTAAAATGATTTAAGCTCATGAATTATGCAAAATTCAAGTTTTGACTTTCAAAATGCCCATGGGGCTTGTAATGTCTTTTTAAGGGTTAAATAGAATTTATATAACATTCTTTGTAATTATGCAATTGATTTCCCAAATGCAACCAATTTCTTGTAATTATGTGCATTTTTCAATAGACTTTTCATTTGCCACATGCACTTATAATAAAACTGGATGTTTATTGTTCATTATTTTTTAAGCTAAAATATGTTTAAATGAACCAAAACAATATACTATTTCTGTAAGGCAAATTGAAAATAACACTTCTAAATCATGTAACTAGCACATTATAGAATTTGGTTGAATTAAATTGCTTGCATGTCTATATCTTGATTGATCATGCAATGTCTAGTGAGTAAGGCATTGTTCTTCATTGTTTTCCAATGCACAAATTATATAGTGCTTCGCCTATGCACAATTGGATGATGAATAGTATCAAGTTTATAAGTTGACATGATAGTAGATTTGTTTTGATGTAAGCATGGTATGACTTTGAAAAAGGGATGATGTAAGGCTTGTAATGCGGTGAGGCGTTTTTTTGGATTCCAAACTATCAATGACTCCATCAAATCCAAGGCTAAGTCGCTTGCATGAGGAATGCGGCTTGCAAGGTTGACCATTGGGAATACATTTTTGAGCTCGAAGTTGCAAGCTTTAGCAAGTCTACGTCCTTCTTTCCAATCTTGTTTCCAATAGTGGGGTGAACCAAGTACTGCACAAATTTGATCAAATTGACTTTGTTCACTTGTGCCACGAAAAAGGGGTCGAGATCGAAACATCTCTGCCATAATGACCCCTAAAGACCACATGTCTGTACTTGTTGAATAGGATGGAGAACAAAGTAGAATCTCAGGTGCTTGATACCATCGAGTGCCTATTTTGGTGGTGTTACATCCACATGTGCAACCTTCTTTTCCACAATACCCCAACTTATATGTGGGCATGGTGAGGTTATTTGAACAAAGGCCCATCTCCTTTGATAGACCAAAGTCAGCTAGCTTCAAGACCCTTTCCTTGCCTAATATATTCTCTGGCTTAAGGTCACGATGAACATATCGCTTGTTGTGCATGTAGGCTGTTGCTCGAAGAATTTGATGCATCCATGATTGAATTTCGACTTCAGATGGATTGGTTCTATCCCTAATCATTTGCAACAAATTTGTTGGCATATATTCAAATAAATAAAACAACTCATCATCATGTTTTACAACTTTTTTTAATTGTATAATATTAGGATGACCTTGTAAGGCCTCCAAAGCCACTACTTCCCCCAATTTTTTCCCCTTTTCATATCTCTTGGCAATAGATTTACTCTTCAATTGTTTTACAGCCATTACTTCCTTGGTGCCATTCTTAGTAGCTTTCCAAACACATCCACTGGATCCTTGCCCTACTTGTTCAAATGTATATCGAGATTCCATGACTTTGGGTTTTATAACAATCCTTCAAACAATGTTTGACTATTACATATATGCCTTTGTTTTATATTATTTTTGTTTAAGACTCATTAGAGATAATTGAATTCTATCATGTCAATCCATTCAAGCAAATTTTTTTGAGAGGTAATACATGTAATCTAAAAGCATGTGATTCTATGCTTATTGACGAAATAAATAACGACACAAATTATTAATTGAATAATGATAAATAAATAAAAATGTATCATCCAAACATATATTGGTTAGCAAAACTTTGAAGTATTAATCAATTACCTTGTACCCAAAAAAACCTTATATAGCCCACAAACTTTAATATTATCTTTTTATGCTTTTACTTTGTAACTTAATCTTTTGTGCTTGTAGTTTGTGACTAAAGTATTTCTGCAATTACTTTATTTCGTAAGTTTTTTTTGTTACTTTAACTTTAATGCTCATGCATGTATAGTATGATTAAATTTTTATGATTATTTTTAATGAATAAATCAATGTTTAACCCGATTACCTGAGTTCAACATTAAGTTCAATATTGTTTTTAATTAAGAAGAAATTTCAGATAACTACGATACCAAGAGTATTAAGGAGTACAAAGATACTCTTATAATTATCAAATTTGAAAAGCAATTAATGATTTCAAAGATTTCTAACACATAGTTATAACCAATAGTAATAACCAAGTAATTAATGCAGTAAACTGCATCTTTTGAGCTCATTGTCATTGTCATTGTGACAATGAGCTCATTAATTAATTTCATTCCTTAATTAATTACCAACCACCCCTAGCCCCCCCCAAAAAAATTCAAAAATTCAGAATTATTTTTAATTAAATTTTTACAGAACCTCCCCCTCCCCCCCTCTTTTGTAATTTTGAGAAACAAATGATCTTACAATCAATATGGGATAAGTCAATGTTTCCCAAGTACATATCCGTATGCATATTAGTATGTATCCGTATATGTATCTGTATGTACATATCTACATCCATATTTGTATCAACGTATTGTATTTGTATTAGCATAATGTATCCGTATCAGCGTATGCGTATGCATATCAAAGTTTTTTTGAGATCAACGGCTGTGGGGGTGGTTTGTAATTTTTTTTTGGAAAAATCAACAGCTGTCATTTTTTAGGAGGGGAGGGGGGGCAACTAATGGCAGTGATTGCATCTTTTGGGCTCATTGTCATTGTTATAACCAATAGTAATTACCAGTAGTTTGATTAAAATACTTTTATTATGTTCTTGTTCATAAATCAAATTCCCAACAAATCAAATTCAATATACATTACAATCAATTGAGCAATCAATATATAATCAATTGAATATACATTATTCTTAAAATAGGTAGTATATTCATCCAAAAGGGTCACTATCTTTTTTATGCCACCTATATTTGAATTTTGGATGGTTCACCCAAAACCACCATAAGCCCTACTCTTTGTCCCCACAAAGCAACCCAATGGGCATTGCTAAGTTCTTTGAAGCAACAAATGGGAGTTAAAGCATTTCTATGCCCTATACTTTTAACTTTGAAAATTCATAAAACAATATTGTGTGAATGTTAGAAAATTTTGAAAAGACTTTAGAGGTTGGATTTTTTCAAGTAGTCTAGCATTCTTACCAAAAAAACATTATTTGAACCACCTACCTAATAGGGGCAAAGAAAGTGGTGGTTTTGGATGTTTATAAGATAACTACACCTAATTTTGACTACTTTCTAAAATCTACCACAACAAGTTCTTGCCTAAAATGTACTACTATTTATGAAAATCTATGGTCATTTTTTTAAATGCCTATTTTTAGTACTTTAAAAATTTATAGTTTATTCATACAATGTTGAAATGCATTCTAAGAAAATCTAAAATTTCCTTTTGACCAACAACAAGACCTTACAAAAAGTTTTTCAATTTTACTAATAATAGGGACCATGCTAAATTGTTTATTTGTGTGATTTAATGTGTATTTATCTTATTTTATCGCATTATGTGCCATCGTATTGTACAACTATAACAATCAATGTGTTTATTCGAAGCAAAAATTTGCTAGATTTTCCGGTTTGAACTTGTTAGACTTTGTGCCTCCAAAATTGCACTAGTGGTAGATAATGTACTATTCCAAAAAGAAACCAAAAAATCTATTGGAACTAATGATCTTGTCTTGTCTAGCTCCGAATGCTAGAATCTTTGCTTGGTCTTTGGATTTTAGCTAAGGTAGAAGTACCTATTCTTGATAACTTAAGCATTTCAATTTGTACAACATAAGAAATTCATTGATAAACTAAGATCAATGTGTGCAAATATAAAGATGAGAAAGAATGCAAGAAAAGTAATTTTTTTTCCAAGAATGAATATTTTATTTGATATAAATGTGGATTTTTCATTTGGACCCATTTTGGTTTCATATTCACCTATTTTGGTTAGCTTTGGCACTTATCCCTATGCAAGGACGGAAGAGAGATGAGTGGATAAGAAGGTACAAACAAAGAATTTTTCTCAATGAATAGTGCATCTAACTATTGTTGTCAATAGGTCAACCTAAAAAATCATGACAAGAGGTTGTCCAAAATAAGTACTTCTATCATGTTTGTGACTTTGTCCATTAGCTAAGAAATATGTATCACCTCCACAAAATTCAAGTTGATTGACACGAAGTGCATCTTATCTATGGTAGAAGTACCTAATCCAGCTAGCCCCCTTGTCATGGTTTTTTAGGCTAACTATTGTGGACAATAGTTGGATGCACTATTCATTGAGAAAGATTATTTGTCAGTTGTACATTCTTGTCCATTCATCTCTCTTCCCTCCTTGCATAAGGAGAAGTGCCAAAGCTAACCGGAATAGGTGAGTCTATAAAATCAGAATGGGTTCAACTAAAAAATCCACATTTATGTTGAATGAATTATTCATTGTTGGGGGAATTTTTATTTTTTTTGCATTCTTCTTTATCCTTCTATTTGCAGATATTGAGCTCAGTTTCTCAACAAATTTTCCATATCGCATTGAAATGCTTAAGTCATTATAAATAAGCATTTCTATCTATCATAATCGATTGTTGACTTTTGAATGCTAGCTTGGCATTGTCTCATTGACAAGTTATAACCTTCTTTCTTTTCAACTTGCTTCCTAAACATTGGATCATGAAGATCAAAAGTTGTGATTGAAAAATGTACAACTAGTTATACAAGATAACCTATTTGCAACTGATGAGCCTCAGTTACCTAATATATACACCTTCAAATCCATCTTCAAAATCTAGTTGTGCAAATCCCCAGAAGAATTGTTTGTCTCTCTCTAATGGCTTATGCAGCTTCTGTGACTTTACATGTGTTATAACACTATAATCCAATAGATTTCAGGAAATTGAGTTTAATTCTTTCTCTAAAAAGCAATTGGGCCCAAGTTATTTTCAACTCCTTTCAAGAATGCTATGCTCTTCACCTTTTATTAATTCATCCTTCCTAGTGACTTAAAAAAAAAAATGTGCATTTGGTCCCTAAGAGCATCATCAAATTTATTTCTATTTTTTGCTTGGTGTAAAATTAGATCTTGTGATTATTGTCATGAGAATAGAAAAGCTTCTAAAAAATATCTCTTGAAATAGATACAAGAGAATTTGGATTAGGATTTTGGTCTTTAGACAATCAAAAGACAAAAATATAAAGAATCAAGAAAATGACTCTTCAAATTTTTAAGAGGAGAAGAAGAGACGAGTTTCTACTTAGAACGAATTTCAAGAGGTGAATAAGCATTTATTTAGTAGCCTACAGTAAAGATAGTTCAATTCTTTTTAGCTAGTATTCTTGGGCTACAATAGTGTTTTGAAGCCCATATACTTTGTTTAGTAATGTTATGCATGGCAATAGATTCATCCATTTTTTTGCAATTTGGAACACTTTTGAGTAACTATGCACATTAATCAAAAGGTCTACAAGGGGATTCTAGAAAAATATTTCCAAAAAGGATTTAAAGATTTTACCTCTTTTAGTGGCAATGATCTAACAACTAATTCCATTTTGCTCATTCTAAATGAGCTTCTAAGTTTAAGGAAATTGACTTTTATTCTATACCTATCAAAAGTTTTTATGCACCTCAAAAATTGTCATTAGAAAACTTTTATCAATTTTCAATGGAATTTGAAAATGTTGTGGCACAATATGTACAATGCCCTCAAAATGAGTTTCCAAGTGAATTTCAATTGTTTAAATCCCTAAAGACCTACAAGTGTTTTTCACAAAAAGTATCCCAAATTGCCACTTTCTAGTGTATTGAGCATAATTTAAATATTAAAATATTTTTCAAACTTTTAACCACATAAATTTGTACTAAACTTTCTAGAAAAGTATAGAAAGAATTTCATCCCATTTGACTACGTAGATTGCAACAAATAGTAATATTTGAAGTTAGAAGAAAATAAATATTGAACCTTGTTCAATAGGGTCAACATACACTAGTAGAAAATGGTGTTGAAACCAATTGAAAACCAACAAATCTTTGTTGTTTCAATCATAGGCAAAAGAAACTTGTGGAAGTGAACAGAATCAAGTGAAGGCTCCAACAAATGGTGCTTCGTTCTTGTTGGTCTGGGTATTGACAAATTGAATGAATTTATAAATGTGCAAAAAATGCAAATGTAGCTGATTTGACCTATAGCTTATCCAATTATTTAAGCATATGGTATTGACAGTAATTGCACCTCAATTTCATTACTTTTCAGTGGTCCAAGTGGTATCCTCAAATGTCTCTTATAAATACATTCATGTTGTAAATAGATCCTTTCTGGTACCTTCTAAGTGTGTGACTTTGGCAAACAATTGATTACAACTAGGAAGAGGCCATGGCAATTAAAAATGAGAGACTTGTCCTCATTCTCATGGAAATTATGGCAAAACTTGTTTTGTCATTTTTCTAGAACTTCCAACTATGAAATATTGTAATTTCATGCATTATAGGAGGAGCCTAAAAAAAATGTGCTGTCAATATTGGAAACATGAATATAAGAAGAGCTTTATTTCATTCAAGGAGGCCAAGTTGCAGTCACATCTCAATTCCTACCTTCTACTATGTTATGCAATGGAAGCACAATATCTCAATTCCTACCTTCTACTATGTTATGCAATGGAAGCACAATATCTCAATTCCTACCTTCTACTATGTTATGCAATGGAAGCACAATATCTCAATTCCTACCTTCTACTATGTTATGCAATGGAAGCACAATATCTCAATTCCTACCTTCTACTATGTTATGCAATGGAAGCACAATATCTCAATTCCTACCTTCTACTATGTTATGCAATGGAAGCACAATATCTGCATCATCTATGTCATGAGTGGAGAAAATGATTTGATGTCCACATGAAGCACTTCACCGACACCTCTTCACTGTCTTCAATTCAAATGTTTTGTTGTGCACAGAATGCACCTTGTGGCAATGATATCCGCCCTGGATTCATACACAACCTATTGATCAAGAACTCTCCAGAATTGCAATGTCATAGAGAAAATCATAACTTCAACATCAACCTCCATCCATATATTCAAATGCATTTTACTAATGCAGAAAAAAAAGTTGTCACTACTTCTACAATTGTGCAACACATTGCCGAGTTATACCTCCGCTTGAACCAAAAACATTGCTTGCCACTCAAACACTCTTTAGAAACCTGTCTTTTAATTCCTATGTTGTAGAAGTAACCGTAGCAACTACATTTAACATTACGTTTTCAAGGACAACAAAAAGTACAACAACAATTGGACAAACATCTTTATAACCTCTGTCTTCATTTACTGTCCATCCTCAATCAACCATCCTCCACCATCTCCACTATGTAGCAGCAACATTTTTTTTCCACGCCAATTCTGTAGTAATGTGGTCACACAAGCAAGGCAAACCAAAACAATTGTCACTACTACAAAAGTGTAAGCTAATCCATTAGTATCTACCTTTTCTTCCCCCAAACCCTAGAAATGTGATGCTACAAGAAATATAGAAGGACATTAGAAAACCTAATTAAATATCTTCAAAATTGGACATGTGAACATTAAATATGGTGTGAACTTAAAAGGATTTGTTGCAATTTCAATTGTTCTGATCTGTTGCAATTTGCCAAAAAAATCAGATTTTTTTTCACACAAAGACAAATGTGAAGAATGATGACATCAATTGAAATTGTATTTTTTAGACAAAGTATGAATTTCCTATAAATTTTGGAAGTGTGTTGTCCAATTAGCTCAAAAGAGTCTGTAGACTACCTTAAATCAACCAAAAGTGTTTCCATAATGGCCATCTTACCATCTAAATCAATCATAACATTTTCTATCATGGATATAAGATCTCCTAACATGGCTATCACATTGAAGAAATAAAAAAATAACTTTGTTTAACAAGTTTACACTAAAAAGGTGTAAGGTTCCTATGACAATCTCTAATAACTCCATGACCATCTCCCAAGACATTGATTTTGGCCACTAACTACCCTAATGAAGTCCTAATGTCATTTATTAGCTAAAATCTGAAATGGATTGATGTAAGATTGTAATGGGGTGTTTCTAAGATGTTTGCTACATTAGAGCATCCCCACCAATCTGTTTTGTATTCCTAAAAATTTGGGGAGAAGACCTCAATTGGGGATGGGGATACAAAAGCTTGTGCGCACCAATCTCGAAACAGGATCTCTACCCCAAATTTATAGGGAACTCGGTAAAAGTTGGGCCCAATTCTCTATATTCAAGCTCATATAGAGAACACGCGAGGTCTCATCCCTATAAAGTCAAGGTTGACTGGATTGAGGTCCCGAGTTTAGGGAAAGAGAACTCCTTGGTGGGGATACTCTTATTAGAGCATCCCCACCAACCTGTTCCCTATCCCTATCTCCCTTCTTCATCCAAAAAGGTGGGGATACAGAAGCCTCTCCCCACCAGTCCTTCCCCAAAACTCAACAGTTACTTAGTTCTCATGTCAAGTTACTGTGGTCCTTGATGACCTGATGGGAGAACCTTAGCTGATGGGAAAACTTGAGCTGATGGGTGACCTGAGTCTTAATTTTCTTTTTACTGTTTTGCATAAATGTTTAATTCATGCTCTAATTTAACTCAAAGAATTCACCAATTATTTATTTAAACTATTTTAGGAGGTGTACCCTCTACATTTACATAAAAATTATATTATTACTTTTTTAACCCCTAAACGTCAAAGACTATGTTTTCACCACAAACACTCCAAAACTGTCCTTGCATTTACAAGCACCAAATTCTAGATGAAAGACATTCATGAACACATGTAACCGTTGGATCTTGTAGTGAAATAGTTTGAAAAGATGTGGACAATATTTCAGAATTTTCCACCCTGTAGATTCCAAAAAATTAACTTTTGAAGTGACAAAAATCTGTTTCTTGACCCTATGAAAATATGGGCAGCCGCACTTCACAAGGTCACATTTGTATGATAAAATGTCCAAAATGGCAGTTACTCTTTGGATTCATTCCTAAAGTCAAGTTCTCTACATGCTTGAAAATTTTTAGATCATTTGGAATTGCACAACATATATGAAAAAAATAGTAAGTAGAAAGAAGTACAAAATGATTTAAAACACTAAATTGTTAAGAATTTTATTATAAAATTGAAAAAGTACAATCCCAACAATGGTAATGTAGTAATAAACAATCTACACCTAACGTTTTTATTTTTTTCCAAAAAATTTGAAATTGAGTTAAATAAATGACTTCCAGGTTCATTTTAGAGTAGAGATTCCAACTATCCACGAACTAACCCAAACTAAAATTCCTCACAACTTTCATTTCGTTAATCAAAATGGAATGATTGAAAACTCACCACATATATAAAAAACTAGATAATAAATTTCAAATTTTTATTTTTTGTAAAAATAATGTTCAAAGAATTTTTTTTATTCTAATTTTTTATATTCAAAAGTAATTGTATGATATGTAATTATTAGTGTTTAGAGGGCACCCCAGGTAGAAAAAAAACCTTCTTTGAAAATCAATTTTACAAAAAATAAAAATTTGAAATTGATTTTTTAGATTTCTATACATGTTGTGAGTTTTGAATCATTCCATTTTGATCAATGAGATGAAAGTTATGAGGAATTCTGGTTTGGGTTAGTTTATGGGTACTTATGGAATCTCTACTCTAAAATAAACTTAGAAGTCCTTCATTTAACTCAATTTTAAATATTTTTGGAAAAAAATAAAAATAGTAGATGTAGATTGTTTATTACAACATTACAACCATTGAGATTGACATTTTTCAATTCTATAAATAAATTGTTTATAATTTAGTATTTTTAATCATTCTCTACTTCTTTCTACTTACTATTTTTTTCCTAAGCATGTAGCCAAGTTGACTTGAGGAATGAATCCAAAGAATAACCACCATTTTGGAAATTTTTTCATACAAATGTGACCTTGTGAAGTCTAGCTACCCGTATTTTCACAGATTAAAGAAAAGGATTTATGTCGCTTCAAACATTAATATCTTGCAATGTACATGATGAAAAATTCTGAATTTTTTTCTACATCTTCTCAAACTATTTTACTACAAGATCCTACGGTTACATTTGTCCAAAAATGTTTTTAATCTAAAAATTGGTGCTTGTAAATGCAAGGGCAGTTTTGGTGAAAACATAGTCTCCAACATTTAGGGATTAATTCGATCTCAAGCACACTAATTAGTTGCTTAATTAGTAACTAATGCATCTCCACCAATTCTTCCCTACCTATTCCTATGCGGATTAAGAAAGATCAAATATGGGGATAAGGAATGAGAGTTTCCACCAATTCTTCCTTATACTTTGAACATTTCACCAAATTCAATGTGATTATCTTTGTTGTTACTAGTTTGGCTAGAATAAATATTTATAGTGATAAAATCCAATAAAACACCATGAAAGTAAACTAACTCAATACTGTTAGTTTTCCAATTCAGTTAGTAAACCATCCCAATTCCGTCACCTAACTTTGTCCAAAAAACATCAGAATTCATTCTTCTTATGACAAAAATTAAAGCGCTCTATGATAAAATCTAATTTTTATGACAATGAGGTATAATGTGTTACTCCATCAATGGTGAATATTTTGTACTTGACTTGGGCGGTTATGGGTTCATTAGGAAATGTTTATTACTCTAGTCTATTGGCGGTTTTGTAATTTCTGATTACTTCAAAAATTCACAACAATTACAGTTTTAATCAAAAAATTATAATTCTACTTGGGTTTGATTCGTGAAACAAGCCCACACCTCTGAAAAATATGTGCCCCTATTGGAATTAGTCCCAAAATATTCAGATTGCAAATCAAGGGGGTGATAGGTAGTTCTACCTTAGCTTTCACACAATATTTTGAAGAAATACATCACATGTAAGTTTAATGAAGCGGTAACATATATTTTCCAATCATTTCAATCATTGTACATTTTTGTTGGCAAAATGTATTCATATGCAATAAGTATAGTGGTTTATATTTCTTGTAACAAAAAAAGAGTGTTTTCATTTATTTCCAAATTTGTCCTCAATGTTTTTTTCTTTTAGAAAAAGGCCAGAGTTATCAAATAATTTCAATATCAATTTATTTTTAACTTATCATAATTAGGTTAAATTCCATTTAAGTACATACCAATCAATAAATTAATTAGTGACTAAACCTGCACATAAAACAATGTAATTGTCCACATCAATCACTATAGTATGTTATTAAATATAAGAACTAACGTAACTCATTTGTAGTACAATACAGGGCACTCTTGATGGTACGAGCACAAGTCAAGAAGGGAAAATCTGCAGATGGGGGTAATTAAGAAGGAGAAATGCTACAGAAAGGAGGTAATTGTGAGGGGGAAAAGGGATACAGGTTACCAAACCTGAATTCCCTATCCCTCATCTGTTTTGGGGGATTGGGACCCCTCCTCCCCCAAAATTTGGGGATACAGGATGCCGGTGGGGGCAAGTTCTTCCCTATCCGGATGAATTTCATCCGGATAGGGATAGGGAAGCAGGTTGGTGGGGATGCTCTTAGAGCATCCCCACCAACCCGTTCTGTATCCCTATCCCTATCCCCCTTCTTCATCCAAAAAGGTGGGGATACAGAAGCCCCTCCCCACCAGTCCTTCCCCAAAACCCAGCCAAGTTACTTATTAGTTTTCATGTGCAGTTACTGTGGTCCTTCATGGCCTGATGGAAGAACTTGAGGTGATGGGTGACCTGAGTCTTGATGAAAGACATGTGTATATGATATAAATTTTTTATTGTTTTGCATAAATGTTTAGTTCATGCACTCTAATTAAACTCAAAGAATTCACCAATTATTTATTTAATTAGTTTAGGAGGTGTACCCTCTACATTTACATAAAAATTACATTATTACTTTTTTAACCCCTAAACGTCGGAGACTATGTTTTCACCACAAATGCTCCAAAACTGTCCTTGCATTTACAAGCACCAAATTCTAGATGAAAGACATTCATGGACACATGTGAGCGTTGGATCTTGTAGTGAAATAGTTTGAAAAGATGTGGACAATATTTCAGAATTTTCCACCGTGTACATTCCAAAAAATTAACTTTTGAAGTGACAAAAATCTATTTGTTGACCCTGTGAAAACATGGGCAAACGCACTTCACAAGGTCACATGTGTATGAGAAAATGTCCAAAATGGCGGTTACTCTTTGGATTCATTCCTAAAGTCAAGTTTGCTACATGCTTGAAAAATTTTAGATCATTTGGAATTGCACAACATATAGAAAAAAAATAGTAAGTAGAAAGAAGTACAAAATGATTCAAAACACTAAATTATTAAGAATTTTATTATAAAATTGGAAAACTACAATCCCAACAGTGGTAATGTAGTAATAAACAATCTACACCTAATGTTTTTATTTTTTTCCAAAAATATTTAAAATTGAGTTCAATAAACGACTTCCAAGTTCATTTTAGAGTAGAGATTCCATAACTATCCACGAACTAACCCAAACTAAAATTCCTCACAGCTTTCATCTCATTAATCAAAATGGAATGATTGAAAACTCACCACATATATAAAACCTAGATAATCAATTTCAAATTTTTATATTTTGTAAAAATAATGTTCAAAGAATTTTTTTTATACTACCTGGGCTGCTCGCCGAACATTGAAAATTACATGTCATGCACAAACTTTTGAACCATGTAGTCAAAAGTCATGAAAATTGTTGTGCCTTACAGTTACTCCTGGGGCACACATTGTGTGAAATTTTTAAAGGAAAAAAATAAAAATAATGTAGTGAGCTACCCAAAATTGCTATGTTGCCAAAAAACATTGTTTGGACATTTAGGGGTTAAGTAATGAAGATGTCACGTACATCTTATTGCTATTGTCTTATACTTAATTAATACTATGACTTCAACCTCAACCTTGACCTACAAATTCATTCTTCCTTTCCTTGCCCAATGATGCTCAATAAGGTCATTTCTAAGGTTAAAGAATCCTGATTCATTCTTCACTTGCCTTGAACCTTCTCGATATTCAACAAATATTAAACCACGTTGTGCAAGTGCGGCATCACTCCTTTCATAATCAACAGGAAGAAGTCCATCATCCCTTTCATTTTCAATAATCATATTATGTAGAATTATACATGCCATGACTATATCCTCGATCATTGTTAATTTCCATTGCCTGTTTGATTGTTGTATAATCCCCCACTTTTTTTGTAGAACACCAAAACAACGTCCAAACAATGTTTTCGACAACATAGCAATTTCGGGTAGTACACTACAAACATTATTTTTATTTTTTTTCTTTAAAAATTTTACACAATATGGAGACGAGGAGTAGCTTTAAGGCCCAATAATTTCCATAACTTTTGACTACATGGTTCAAAAGTTATTGTATGATATGTAATTTTCAATGTTCATTGGGCACCTCGGGCAGAAAAAAAAACTTCTTTGAAAATCAATTTTACAAAAAATAAAAATTTGAAATTGATTTTTTAGATTTTTATACATGTTGTGAGTATTGAATCATTCCAAATTGATTAATGAGATGAAAGTTATGAGGAATTCTAGTTTGGGTTAGTTTATGGGTACTTATGGAATCTCTACTCTAAAATAAATTTAGAAGTCCTTTATTTAACTCAATTTTAAATATTGTTGGAAAAAAATAAAACCAGTAGATGTAGATTGTTTATTACAACATTACAACCATTGAGATTGACATTTTTCAATTCTATAAACAGATTATTTATAATTTAGTATTTTTAATCATTCTCTACTTCTTTCTACTTACTATTTTTTTCCTAAGCATGTAGCCAAGTTGACTTGAGGAATGAATTCAAAGAGTAACCACCATTTTGGACATTTTTTCATACAAATGTGACCTTGTGAAGTGCAGTTGCCCGTATTTTCACAAGTTAAAGAAAAGGATTTATGTCGCTTCAAATGTTAATATCTTGCAATGTACACAATGAGAAATTCTGAATTTTTTTCACATCTTCTCAAACTATTTTTCTACAAGATCCTACGGTTACATTTGTCCAAAAATGTTTTTAGTCTAAAAATTGGTGCTTGTAAATGCAAGGGCACCTTGGGAGCAGTTTTGGTGAAAGCATAGTCTCCGACGTTTAGGTGTTAAATCGATCTCAAGCACACTAATTAGTTGCTTAATTAGTAACTAATGCATCTCCACCAATTCTTCCCTAGCTATCCCTATGCGGATTAAGAAAGATCAAATATGGAGATAGGGAATGAGAGTTTCCACCAATTCTTTCTTATACTTTGAACATTTCACCAAAATCACATGTAATTATCTTTGTTGTTACTAGTTTGGCTAGAATAAATATTTGTAGTGATAAAATTCAATAAAACACCATTAAAGTAAACTAACTCAATACTGGTAGTTTTCCAATTTAGTTAGTAAACCATCCCAATTCCGTCACCTACCTTTGTCCATAAAACATCAAAATCTGTCCAAAAAACATCAGAATTCATTCTTCTTATGATATAAATTAAAGTGTTCTATGATAAAAATCTAATTTTTTATGACAATGAGGCATAATGTGTCACTCCATTAATGGTGAATATTTTGTACTCGACTTGGATGGTTATGGGTTCATTAGAAAACGTTTATTACTCTAGTCTATTAGCGATTTTGTAATTTCTGATTACTTCAAAAATTCACAAAAATTACATTTTTAATCAAAAAAATTATAATTCTACTTGGATTTTATTCATGAAATAAGCCCACACCTCTGAAAAATATGTGCCCCTATTATAATTAGTCCCAAAATATTCAGATTGCAAATCAGGGGGGTGATAGGTAGTTCTACCTTAGCTTTTACACAATATTTTGAAGAATTACATCACATGTAAATGATGTAATGAAGGGTAACATATATTTTCCAATCATTTCAATCATTGTACATTTTTGTTGGCAAAAAGTATTCATGTGCAATAAATATAGTGGTTTATATTTCTTGTAACAAAAAAAGAGTGTTTTCATTTATTTCCAAATTTGTCCTCAATGGTTTTTTCTTTTAAAAAAAGGCCAGAGTTATCAAATAATTTCAATATCAATTTATTTTCCACTTATTATAATTAGGTTAAATTCCTTTTAAGTACACACCAATCAATAAATTAATTAGTAACTAAACCTGCACATAAAACAATGTAATTGTCAAGTAGACTTCACAGAGAAAACCTGGAAAATGCTGCAGAAAGGGGGTAACTTACAAGCACAGGTCAAGAAGGGTTAGGGGGTAATTAAGGAGGGGGGAATACTGCACAAAGGGGGTAATATTGCACAAAGGGGGTAACTTACAAGCACAGGTCAAGAAGGGTTAGGGGGTAATTAAGGAGGGGGGAATACTGCACAAAGGGGGTAATATTGCACAAAGGGGGTAATTAAGGAGGCAGACAGGGGGTAATTAAGAGGGGGGAAACGGGATACAGGTTACCCAACCTGAATTCCCTATCCCTCATCTGTTTTGGGGAATTGGGACCCCTCCTTCCCCAAAATTTGGGGATACAGGACGTTGGTGGGGGCAAGTTCTTCCCTATCCGGATGAATTTCATCCGGATAGGGATAGGGAAGGAGGTTGGTGGGGATGCTCTTAGGTGGTTTGCTCCTCAGTTGCCTCTTGTTTAATATCCATCCCCTCAAATCCGCAGGTGTTGTCATCCACGGAGTTCATCCTCTTCCAGTCGAAACGACAAAATCCGATGAAGCAACATCGTCGTCCCCAAATCCGACACCCACCACACGGACCAAATGGATCAAGTGTTCACAAGAACGCCACCTCTACAACCTCTGCAACCGCCATTTGCACCGCAATTAATTCATCTCTTCACCTCCCCATTCCATAAGTTACATACAGAATTCCAGAACCATCCAAACGCTTCTCACTCTAGAAATTCCATTGTTTTCATCACTTGGTCGCACTACTAATTAAACTCCAGCAATGACAGAACTCACAGCATCCATTCGGGGATCCATTTGCTCTAGGAATTCGTCTTCTCCGTCTTGGGCATTGTTGTCTCGGAGCTCTGTTGCAAATCTACCATCCAGCAGTGGTGGTGCGGTGGTGAGAGTTGCAGCAATTGGTGGGTGGAGACAACAACTGCCGCTCGTGGCTGCTGGGACGAAGAAGCTCAAGGTCTCTCTTGGGGGGTCGAAGGCTTGGACGCCACTTCATCGCGGTAACTCCGCCATTGGCTCCATTGATTTCCTATTGGATTGCGTCATATTTTTCCTGGATCTATCGCACGTAGATGAGTCCCATGATTAAGTAATTGATGACTGCATTTTTTTTTTTACATATATCAGGTGAGTAGCAATGCTTCGCGTGGTTTTTTGGAGAAATCAATGTGAAAGGTTTCTCACTTGAGATGAGTTTATTAGTTTGAAAAGAGACTTGAAAATTAAGCCTTTTGTTCTAATCACTGGTGTATTTACTATGCAAGTTTTGACGCAGAGGAACTGAATTTGTTTATTGGGTAAATCTGTAGGTGAGGTGAGAGTCCAGAGGGGGAAGTCATTTGTGCGGGGCGGTGGGTTACTCGTGCGTGCTGCAGCTATGGCGGAGACTGCTGTTGGAGAATCTCCAAGCACAGGTGATCTGCTCGAAGTATGCTCTTGTGTTCCTTCCGTCAAAAGGGAAAAGATTTTGTGCAGCTGTACAATATGTGGATCTGATCTGTCTTATACTTCTGCAATCTTACTTTCGGAAATTGGGAAATTGCCAATTTAGTGAAGACTGTGTCCTTGCGAAGTGCTCTCGTGTATTCATATAGATTCAGACGATATCAATCCTATTGCAGGAGATGCACCCAATTTTTGAGATGAACTCTGCATGCTTGCAATTACTGGATATACGAAACTTAAATTATGCTGCCATGTTTTTGACATCAATTGTGAACAGGACTGGAACAGTTGCCATATAAGCAAGACGGATATAATTTCTGGACATGGCGAGGCCATAAGGTGCATTATGTGGTGCAAGGCCAGGGCCCTCCCATTGTACTCATTCACGGATTTGGCGCATCAGCTTTTCACTGGAGGTATGGGTTACTTTAATCCTAAAAACCTTGGACAGAATTGAACCTTATTTTCTTTAAGCCATTTGGAGTAGGTCATATATATGGGAACTTTCCTCGGTCCAGTTTTATTTGTTTTGTCACCTGCACATGCAACGTTTTCCACTGATCCTATTGCTGTATAATTTGGCCCCGTCAGAAATTTATTTTTTCACAATATGATCAATCAAATTGATACTTTTCAAATCATGAACCCGCGACCCTTTTTGGGTATTCATCTTCCCTTCAGTTTGAAAATTCCTCAACAATGATCTGAATAGTGTTTGTTTCTTTCCAGATATAACATCCCAGAATTGGCTAAAACTCATACAGTCTACGCCATGTGCCTTTTAGGCTTTGGGCTGTCCGAGAAAGCACTGATAGATTACAGTGCCGACGTGTGGAGGGATCAAGTGGCGGACTTCACAAGAGAGGTGGTGGGAAAGTCAGCTGTTCTCGCAGGCAACAGGTAATTGTCTCTTGGGACTCTTAGAAAATATTCTAAGCAAGGGTTTATAAAACTGCTCCCTGTCACATTGAAATTATGCCATTTTACTGCTGCAGGAGCTCTGATAGTCGTTCTCTTAGGATTTTTTGGGTTGTTCCCTCTTGTCCTGTGAGCTTTCCTCTCATAAATTTATCCGCGTGTGCAGTGTTGGGGGGTTCACTGTTTTGAGCACTGCTGCTAAGTATCCCGATCTAGTTTCAGGATTGGTGTTGCTGAATGCTTCCGGGCAGTTCGAAAGCTCATCTCCAGAAGCGAAGCTAGGCGATGAGACTCCGGAGAAGGAAGTCATTGAAACTGAAGAGTCAATTGTAAAGCGCCTCCTAATCTCGCCCATTAAAAACGTAGTTCAAAAGTACGCTATACTATTTGCCTTCTGGCAAGCCAAGCAACCAGCACGCGTAAAATCAGTTCTCCTGAATGTAAGTGCACCTATTTTTACATGGCTTTGCTACCGAGTGGATGTTCTCTTGCCAGTGGAAATTCACATACGGTAGCTGAATATTGTTCACACATTCAATTTACTCTTTTCGTGATGCATGCAGGTATACAAAGATCAATCAAATGTTGATAACTACTTAGTACAGTCCATTGTTCAACCAACATCAGATCCGAAAGCTGCGGAGGTTTACTACAGGTACTTTTCTTTTTTGCTAATAGGGCCACGTTTGATTGCGCAGGTTGAAGCAACCAGATTGAGATAACAAGAAATCCTCCAAATTAATTGGTGCAACAATCACTTTTTATTTGCTTTACCTTGTTTCGTTCCACGTCAACTTTACACTAATCCAAGTAACAAGAATGAGCACGTTTACATGGCTCTTATGTTGGCATGCTAAAGTATTTTGAGTTAACCCGGTTTCAAGCTACTTCAGCCAGATTGTTGGACATTTGTTACCTCAAATGCTTCATAAGGTGTCGCATATAGAATGGATGATCTTAAGCTTATTATCTCAAGGATGTTGCTTCGACGTATCTGTGAAATCTAAGGTGGTCCTGAGGTCTATTTCTTCTAATATTGGTAATTAAGCAAGGCAAGATGTCGTTGTTGAATCTACCTTCGAACTGGGTGTCTGTTGTTGGAACGGGGACCTGACACATTGATGCCGAATGCAGACTGATGACGCGAGTGTTACTCAAGCGGTCGAACCAGACAATCGACAAACTTGTGTCTCAGCTTTCCTGCCCAATGCTATTGCTCTGGGGTGATCTGGATCCTTGGATGGGGCCTTCGAAATGCGACCAGTTTAAGAAGCTGTATCCCAAAGCCACCGTGGTACGCCTCCAAGCTGGTCACTGTCCCCACGATGAAGCTCCTGAACAAGTGAACAAAGCTTTGCTCGATTTTGCAAACTCTGTTTAAATGAGTCATTGGCAGCCTTACACAGAAGACTTTAACATTGTAGATCTCACAGATGTGTGTATAAATTCACCGCGACTTGCATCTATTTTCACTTTATCCAGAAGAGATTTGCATTATATTCAGCGAGTCTCTTCAGAATGGACAGTAGTCTAAATTGAGATAACCGATGTATTACAGCTTACAGAACATTGTCAACGCCACTTTTGTAATGAGCAAATCTCTTCTACGAGGTTTAGAGCCTCATCACATTCCATGCTTTTGTCACATTGCTCTCTTCAACTTCTCTACTTTTTTCAATTGTTTGTGAGGTCTATATATACAGCCTGGAAAGAGTCCCATGCATCTCGTGACATGCTGTTGGAACATTCCTCTCTTCGACTCATCGACTTCTTCCACATGTTTGTGAGGTCTTCACAGGGATTAGAGTCCTATCACATTAAATGCTTTTGTAACATTCGCTAATTATACTGATCTGATTCTTCCATTGTGAGGTTATTGAGGCCACTGAAGTAAAGCCAGGATTCTACTTACAAGCAATTAACTGTTGATTGAGTTCTCAACTCCGCTTGCTTCCCAAAGTTGCTGAAGCTCAGTTGATTTAACTCCGGAGCTAGCCTTCTCTGGCCTAATCAGGAGGGAGGCATCATGATGTTGTTGTTGTACCGATGCGAATTGTAATCCCTCGTCTTGTGTCTCCTAATGAAAACAAAACTTCCGATGAGGACAAGGGCAATGAGAACTACCAGGAGTCTATACATCTGAATTCTGGAGAATTGGTGGGCGGAGTGGGCTCGACTGGAGTTGCTGGGAGTGCCCTTCTTGTTGTTGGAACTCATTGCTGGAGCGCCGTGAAGCTTGGGTGGCCGGGGAGAGACATGGTCTTGCCACAGCATGGCCCCACAAGCCAGAAAAATGACCCCCATGCTCCCCCATTTTTGCCAAAACTCGGAGTTGAAGTCGACATGCCATCGGCTTGTCATGGTGCTTCGGAGATGTTGTCAATGTAGTGGACGTTGTAGTGCAAATATTCTTCATTGCAGAACCAGCAGCTGAGTGTGGACCATGCATGCGCCCAACACACTCTTCCCCTCAAACTCTCATCACACTCGCAGTTTCTCATTCACTACATTGCCAATTTTCCAATCAAGTTAGACTGATTCTTCTTTTCAAACTAGGACAGATCTAGATCCAAGTTGTGTACAGCTGAACAAATTAATCTTTAACTCTTCCAATACATGTCCCGCACGCTCAATGATAGACTGTAGCTCCCTCGCTGCTACAATGAGAAACTCACAGATGATCTGATCTGTCTGCAGATGTACGACACAAAGTGCTACTTATGCTACATTGGTTGAATTCAACAGCTTTCTCAATTGCATTAAAATCCTTGGTGGTCGTGTGATTGTGTGTGTGTAGATCCAGCCGAAAACGTGAGTGCTTGGCGTAGGGGTCTCAGAGCGTTGCCATGCGAGCTTCAGCTGTGGAGCTCAAACGTTGTTTCCCTGCAATTCTCCTTCAGATCTTGCACGCCACAAATGGTGAAAGGCTGCGTCCCTTGATTGGCCATGGAACGTAATTGCAGACTTTCTTCATATTAGGAAGTCCCATTGTCATCTAGTCCGTAATAAGACTCTTATTTGTTAACCCTTAAGTGTTCCAATGTCCACTTTCTAGACGACAAACAAATTGGTATTCTTGTTTCTTTCTCATTATTGCTTGGATGAAAGCCATCTTAATTTGTGGAGATATTTTATCAAGTTGTTGTCCTATCCAATGGTTGGATTTAGTGTTACTAGCAGGGTTGTCTATCCGGACAACTTGACAACTCGACAAACTCGACGTCGAAGTAGAGGGTCCCGTCCATCTAATAAAGTCAACTTTATCCATTGACTTTTTCAGAATTTATCCCCCATTTACCTAGGCTTACTTGGCTGCCATGTGGCAGCCACATTACAAATTTAGGGTGACTTCGGGTGGGGGCGACTACGGGTAGGGGCGACTGCGGGTCGGGGCGAGCGTGGGTAGGGGCAAATTCTGTACTACAATTCAAAACTGTCACTTTTGATGCATTCATCCAAAAAAATAGATTTTTTTCTTCTTATAATCTAACCGTAAGATCTTGTACTTCACTTGTCTAAAATCACGTGGTAAAAATTTCATGAAGTTTGACCATATAGATTGGAAGATATTAACATTCAAAGTTGGAAAAAAGTTTTTCTGAACTTTGACTTGCAATTTCAGTTGACTTTGACTGTCATTTGTGGAAATTTTTTGCACTACAAACTTTGAATTAAAAGACACATATGTTGAATAATCAAGTTGAAAGTCTAGGGAAAAAAATTCACTAATAAAAACACTTGATTTTCATTCTTTAACCCCTAAAGGACCATTGTCCCTTTGGATGACAAATGGATTTTGGGCATGTACCTACGGTCTCAATTTTTGTCATAATATTTTGAAACTTTTTTTAAAGATAGAAAAACTAATTAGCTTTGTTGAAATATAATGCTTTCTCAAGTGGTGCCTATGAACAAAAGTTATGCCCAAATAAGTTCAAAACAAAGGAGATTGGACAACCAAAAAAATTTCAAAAATTTTAATTTTATTTTCTCATATATTATATTCTTTTTCTCAATAGAAAACTTTGATTCATTTCATTTGGATAAGTGGTGTGAAAGTTATAGACAATCTTGTTTTTCTAGCAATCTAAGAATCATCTTCAAAAAATAACTTGCAAGATTCATTTCTGAATGCAATTTTTACAATCTTAAAAAGAAAAATTCAACCCTATTTTAGTTTGCTTGCTAGAACAATCTCACCATTGGGATTAGTGCATTTTAATTCCATCGTAGAGATATTAATAATTTAGATTTTCTTTCTATCTTGTACCTACTTCTACTTAAATTTCTTTTTAAGAATGAATTTAGGTTTTTGAATTTTTTGTCCTCCTAGATTCTCAACACAATTCTCCAACATAAATTCTTAAACCTCAAAACTCTGTAGTGCAAAAATTTAAGTTAAGAAGGTTCAAAGTCAAATAATCTAGTTTAGCAATGTGCAAAAAAAACTAGTTTTCTTCACTTTAAACATAGATATCTTGCAATTTGTGCAATCCAAAAATTTTAAAATTTATTCCACACATTTTTATACTAGTTATGTATAAGATCCTATAGTTAGACGGTTAGATGTGCAAACAATTTTCAAATTTTTTACTCTTTGCAATAGAAATAACAATTTTGAATGTTTTTTGGCAAGAAAAAGGCCTTGGTCCTTTAGGGGTTAAGAAATTTTAAAGTAGAAGTAGGTCCAAGATTGAACAAAAAAATTAAATTGTTAAGAGCTCTAAGATGGAATTAAAACGCAATAATTCCAATAATGAGATTGTTCTAGTGAGTAAATTTAACCTTGTCAAACAATTTTTTAGAAAAATTGTGAAAATTGCATTAAAAAATGAACCCTCTAAGTTTTGTTTTCAAGAAAATGCCGAGTTTGCCCAAAAAACAATATTGTCCATAACTTTTGCATTACTAGTCCAATTACAATAAATCAAAGCTTCACATGTAAACAAAAATATAATATTTGAGGTGTCCACTGACCTCCATTTTTGACTTTAGGGTGGCATAATTTTTTCTTTCAAACACTAATTGAAAAAATATTATATTCCTACAAAGATGATATATTCTTCTATCTTCAAAAAAAGTTTCAAAAAATCATGATGAAAATTGAGACTCTAGGCATTATGTAAACCGAGATGAGAATTCCTTAAGAACTCTTGGTCCTCTATGGATTAAAATTCAACTTCATTTTTGTAAAATTTCTCACACAATAGTTTAGAAGCAAACAAACTATAATTAATTGTTTGACAAAAATTACAAAATATTTGCACAAGAGATTCTTTTTTTAAATGTCACACCGTATAAAAAGTGGTTAATATATTTACATTGCTTTTCAAAATTTGGATGCATGCAATGTGACCTACGTTTCTATTCATACTAATCTAGTAATATCATGTCCTATTACAAAAGCATTGGTGCAAAAAAACTACTTTAAGGGGCATCATCAACCATGGTTTATCAATGAGCAAGTTTGCCACCTATCCACATATTAATTGCTTCTTCAAATTAGGCTCAATAAGGTCACCTAACTTCCTTACAAAGTACCTCATTGTCAATGTATTTTCAAATACTTCATTGTTGTATTTCTCCATATCATTCATATTCATTAAGTGGTCAATTTTTCTAATAGAATACGAGATGGATTTCATCGTATATTTATGATTTTCTTGCATGATCTCTATGGTCCTCTTTGAATGTTGCAGCCCATATACATAGGTTAGAGCCACCCGCCAACAATTCTTCATGTTCTCCAACTTTTTTTCTTTAATAGGTTATCTGTAATGAATCTTAGGAGACTCAAAAATGATAGCAAGGCACTTAACAGTAAAACCATACAGTTAGTCAATATGCCCTTTTGGTGATAATCATTCATTCTTGAATGACATCAAAAGTTTCAATTGAACAACCAAATTGATTATTTTCAATGCATAATTACAAGAAAGAACTTGCAAATGATAATAACAATTTTTGCATTATAATTAGGGAAGATTCAGCAAACAAGGGAAATTTAAAAAGACCCCACTTTATAAGACCCTAGGAATCAAGAAGAAATTCTATGAACATTCCCAACAGAGTTCCTAAAAATTAAACCATATATATATATTAGCAACTCCAATGTAATGAAAGAAATCAAGGGGAAATAAATAGTAAATGATTTTTACTAATTTAAAAAATATGTATTTTGAGATTAATATGAAATATCAAGACTCTAAGAAAAAAATATTATTAAGAAACTTTCAAAATCAAAAAGAAAAAGAAGAAAGATGTTTAAAATCTTTTCTTTATGTAGAAAATTGTGAAAAAAAGATATCCTAAAAGCAATGGCTCCCACCTCCACCCGCGGTCGCACAACACAAGAGGTCACTCTGATCCGCGTTCTCCTCCAAGAGAGGGCGCCCAAGACCAGAAGTCGCCTCTAGAATCCCCCCAAAGGCCCCAATTTGCCAATTTTTGGACAAAGGGAGGGCAATTCTTTCCACCTCCACCCGCGGTCGCCCCTCACCCGAGGTCGCCCTTAAGAGGTTGCCCTAACTTAGGTTCTCCTCCAAGAGAGGTTGCTCAAGACCCAAAGTCACCCCTAGAAACCCCCAAAAGGCCCAAATTTGTCAATTTTTGGACAAAGGGAGGGCAATTCTTCCCACCTCCACCCACGGTCGCCCCTCACCCAAGGCCGCCCTCAAGAAGTTGCCTTGACCTGCGTTCTCCTCCAAGAGAGGTCGCCCAAGACTCAAAGTTACTTGAAGAACGCATTGGATTGCATTTTTTGGGTGATGAAGGTAGAAATTGACAACTTCATTATAGTCAATTACTTTTGTTTTAGTTTGCTAGGTATGTTAATGGACCTTCCTTGTTAGGTGAGCCAAGTAAATGGACATTAATGAGATCAGATTTCATAGCTTAAACACCTAATCTCATTTATTAAAAATGAAAGCTCCTCTTAAAATCTAGTTGCTTTGGATTCTCTATAGTACAACTTGAATTTGACAATATCTTGTTTGATCTATCAATTTGCTCTAGTATATAAATTTTATGACAAGATGTCATCTTCCATTGAACACTCAAGTTTTGCAAACATGCTATTTTGTTAAATATATATCAATGGTTCATTATCATTTATTTGATTGTGATTACATGATATGAAATAAATCAAATAAGAAAGATCATACATATCTCTCCATCTATTTTTTTGTATTTCAAAATTCATTTGAAAAATTATACACTTGTAGAATGACTATTTGAGATTTGTTTAAATCCATGGGAGAAGTTTTCATTTAAATCTCTTCCCTCTAATTTTAAGTTAGAGGTGAAGATGGTAAATAATTCATAAGTACAAAGATGCTTGGAGAATCAAGAAAATTAACCCCTAAAGGATTTGGACTATGTTTTCACCAAAAACGCTCCAAAACTGCCATTTCTAATACAAGTATCAAATTTTCTTAAAACTACATCTTTGGACACAAGTAACCGTAGGATCTTGTAGTACGCTGGTTTGGTAAGATGTGGAGAAAATCTCAGAAATTTTCACCGTTTAGATTGCAAGATATTAGCGTTTGAAGTGACAAAAATCTATTTTTTGTCCTACGAAAATCCGGGCAGCTGCACTTCAGAAGGTCATATCATCATGAAAAAATGTCCAAAATAGTTGTTACTCTCTTAATTCATTCTTCAAGGCAAGTTGACTACATGCTTGAAAATTTTCAGATCATTTGGAATTCTACAACATGTAGGAAAAAATTAGTAAGTAGAAAGATGTAGAGAATGTTTCAAAATACTAAATTGTTAACAATTTATTTATGGAATTGAAAAATGCCAATCCCAAAGGTTGCAATTTTGCAATAAAAAATGTGCACCTAATGTTTTTATTATTTTTCAAAAATATTGAAAATTGAGTTAAATAAAGGAGTTCAAAGTTTATTTTGGAGTAGAGATTCCATAACTACCCACAAACAACCCCAAACTAAAATTCCTCATAACTTTTGATTCATTGATCCAAATGGAACAATTCAAAGCTTTACACGTAGATATAAATCTAAAGAATCAATTTCAAATTTTTTTTTTTTTAAAAGTGATTTTTAGAGAAGTTTTTTTGGCTGCCCAGGCTGCCCGTTGAGCAATGAAAACTACATATCATACAATAACTTTTTAACCGTGTAGTCAAAAGTTATGAAAATTGTTGGGCCTTAAAGCTACACCTTGGGAAAATGTTGTGTGAAAATTTCAAAGAAAAAAAATAAAAATTCTATCCGTAGTGAGTTGCCCAAAATCGCTATGTTGCCAAAAAAAGCACTTTGGTCCTTTAGGGGTTAAATGGGGAAGGTATTGCAAATATCTTCATGCATTATTTTGTATTTTGAAATACACTTGATAAATTATAGACCCGTAGGGTAAATCTTTGAGATTTGCATAAATTAAATCAAAAGGAGAAGTTTTCATTTACATCCCTTCCCCACTAATTTTTTATGAAGGTGGTAAATAATTTATGAGTATAGAGATGCTTGGAGAATCAAGAAAATTAAATGGGGAAGGTATTGCAAATATCTTCATGCATTAT
The DNA here is from genome assembly GCA_947034895.1 of Rhytidiadelphus loreus. NCBI lineage: Eukaryota > Viridiplantae > Streptophyta > Bryopsida > Hypnales > Hylocomiaceae > Rhytidiadelphus > Rhytidiadelphus loreus. Next base: position 3,169,603 of record OX344762.1, read on the forward strand.
TTTGTATTTTGAAATACACTTGATAAATTATAGACCCATAGGGTAAATCTTTGAGATTTGCATAAATTAAATCAAAAGGAGAAGTTTTTCATTTAAATCCCTTCCCCACTAATTTTTTATGAAGGTGGTAATAATTCATGAGTAAAAAGATGCTTGGAGAATCAAGAAAATTAAATGGGGAAAGTATTGCAAATATCTCCATGCATTATTTTGTATTTTGAAATACACTTGATAAATTATATATCCTTTAGTAGGATAATTTGTTGAGATTTACATAAATTAAATCAAAAGGGGAAATTTTTCTTTCAATACCTTCCATCTACTTTTTAAGTTAGAGATGAAGGTGGTAAATAATTCATGAGTACAAGAATGCTTGGAAAAGAAGAAGAATTCAAATGGGGAAGTTTTTTATACAAATCTTCGTGCATTATTTTGTATTTTAAAATCCACCTCATGAATAATCACTAGAAGAGAAAGGAATGTTTTAGGTATGGTCTTAGCAATATAGTTCTATAATTTATGACCTTTTAGCAAATTTTAGTAAATATTTATTAGAAATACATTTGTTTTCAATAAAAATTTACTAAGAATCTCCCTAAAGGTCATATATTGTAGGACTATACTACTAGGTTATACTTAAAACACCCTTTTCTCTTGTAGAGAATACATTGTAAGGATGTTAAGCTCTAAAGTCTCAATTGTCTTTGTAGCTTGCAAAATGAATTTTGGGCAACTTCGTATAAGGTCAATTTTTTATGAAGCTTTTGATACCCCGGGGAGGACACTCCCTATGTTTTAGCAAACTACGTGCGGCGGAAAAAGTAAAACAAGTAATACACCTTAAAATTTAATTTCTTTTTCAAAAAAAAAATTATGGATAGATTTTACTACTTTATAAGTTTATGTTTTGAATTATTGGTATTTTTTTGTGCTAATAGTAATTAGTTATAAATTTTTGAAGAAAAAAGATACACTGTAAAGCTGAAAATAACTTTCACACCTCTATATTATATAAGAAAAAAAATTTGAAAAATGAAAAAAAATTTATATAGAATAGCTTTCTATTGAAAGTTTATTTTGGTTGAATATTGATGCAATAGTCATCTTCATGTGAGCTCTATAAATATTTTAGTTGGAGAACATGCCATTTTAGTTCATTTTTCAACCCTTTCTAGACAATATATCTTATGTTATTTGGAATTGAATTTTTTGTCAATAGAAACCTTTAGTCATTGTTAAACAAAGCTCAAAATTTTAGAATGAAATTATAGTTTATTCAAGGTGAATTACATGAATTACTTTTTCCACCGCCGCACGTAGGTACCCCAAATGTAGTGAGAGTGTCCTCCCCTAGTTTGATACTTTTTCATGATATAGATAAACTTACTAGTTTTATGGGATTGTAATTTGTATTTTAATTGGTTCCAAAGAGCAAGAGTTATACCGCAATAAGCCTAAATATAAATTAGGTGAACAATTTCTTTTACAAAAACTTGAATTAAAAATTAATTTTTTTGTTCTCATAGATTGGAATTTTTTTGTACTTCAAAAGTTTTAGTTCATTTTTGGGGGATTGATGGTGTGAAGGTTATAGAACATCTTCTTTTGTGAGCAATCATAGTATTATATTTAAAAAAATTAGGTATAGGATTCTTTTGGGCCACTCAAGTTTTAAACTTTTTCAAAACAAATAAGTTCAAAAAATTAACTTTGATTGATAGAACAATCTCACCATTGGGATTAGTGTGTTTTAATTCCATTTTAAAGCTATTAATGATAAAGTTTCTTCTCTCCATAATGTACTTTCTTCTACTTAATAATTTTTTAAAGAATGAAACTACATTATTTTTAAATTTTAAATTTTTTATATTTTCAAATCGATTTTGAGTGATGATTTTTTTTTAATTCAAGACTATAATGCAAACTTTTTTAAATTAAGAAGATTCAAAGTAGTTTGCTAATATGTCACAAATGTGATTTCTTCACTTTGAGCACATTTACCTTGCAATCTATGTGGTGAAAGTGTTTGAAATTTTTTCCACACATTGTCATACTATTCTACTTTAAGATCCTATGGTTACATATTTAAAAACACCATTAATTTTTTTTCTCTTTGTACTAGAAATAGTAGTTTTGAGAGGTTTTTTGGACAATTGCAACAAAGAGGTCGCCCCTAGACCCACGGTACCCTTGAAAGGACCAGAGGTCGCTTCTAGACCCACAGTCGTCCCTAGACCTGTAGTTGCCCCTCAAGAAGAAAGCCACATCACCTTAAGTCACAGCCACGTAGGACAAACTGTTTTTACCGAGGGGAAAAAAAATTTGAAATCCAAAATCCATACGCAACAACAAAAAACGTCCATACTCGACAACTCGACAATTCGACATGCGACATGCGATGTCTATTAGACGCCAAAACACAAAATCTTGTCAAACAAGACAACCCTAGTTACTAGAGTACATATATTTTTCTAAAATTACAAATGTAGAAATATATCAAGTTGGTTTGACCAAGCCAAAATTGCATTGACTCTACTATTCAAAATTGGATTTGCAAAAATGAGGTCATAGATTTAAAGAACAAAAAAAATTCAAAAAATCGCCTTGTCAAGAGAACCTCATTTCAAATCCACACCAACAAATTTTACTCTGATAACGATAATATTGTGTTTGTAAATGAATTTAGAAGTAATTTTTGAAATTTTCCTTTCAAAATTTATGGAAAAATATTGGTGATAGCATTGGTGAATCTAAGTATCTAACCATATGGATGAAATCTAAAACTCAAAATCTAAAACTTTTATTTATATATGAATTCAAAAATACTCTTCCAAATAGTACTTTATGATGATTTTTCTCAAATTGTGAATTTTTGAGAAGAATCTAGGTTAAAGGGTGAATCACTCACGGCAAAATCTTAAAAATCATGTGAGGGTGAAGATAGGGTTGTTTTAATTCAAACCAAACCAACTAAACTAGAGGTAGTTTAGCATATTCATTTTTCTAAAAACTAATTTGGTAAACAATAAAAAAAAATTGTAGTAAAGACTATTTCATATCAATTAACTTAGAAATAAACAAAAATAAAAACTTTCAATTGATGAATTAAATTTTTAAATTTTTAATTAAAATATATATAAGTATCTTAATTCAAAGTCTCAAAATTTTGAGATTGTAAAAATTCTCAAATACAAATAAAATTAAAATTTCAAAATACAAAATTTGTATTTAGATACTTCAATGTTTTTCAAAATCTCCAAATTTTGAAATTGTAAAAATAAAAGATATTGTATCTTGAAAATTTTAAAATTTCATAATTATAATTTATAAGTTGATTATAATTGTTGCCAAAGAGAGCAATAGCAATAGCTCTAATGTAGTAGCAACATTAATCCTATTATCTAAACAAGACATACTATTTTTTTGGCCTCATCACATTTGTAATAATCTTTGGTATTAGAGGTAGCCTTATCAAATATAAAATATTCCACAAAAAGAAACTACATCATTTTCAAATAAAAAAATATATCACATTTATAAATTTTAAATATTAAAATGTAATAAAACATCATATTTAGGATTTTCAAATTTATAAAAATTGAATTAAATTGAAAAAAATGACAAATAATTGACAATATTAGAACTTGCAATTTTAAGAAATTAAAAATGAACATAATCATAATTACAATTTGAAGATTTTATTATTTCAAACAAAAGGAAATAATTGATAGTAGTGTGAAAAACATTGAAGTTTTAATTTAGTGTTGATATAATACTAACTCTTCTTTCTCTGCTAAAGACATAAATAACCTTTCATGTCTTTTTCCACAATTCAATCCCAACTACTTTTCTTTGTCTCTAGGTTGCTTATTTTTTCTATGCCTTGCAACTAGGTTAATAAAAAAAATGTAAATAATCAACTATTTAGAAAGACAAGTAGCTCCAAAATAGACTTGTCAAAAATAATGTAGACAACATTTAAAGTTTATCCTGAGAATGTTCTCTCATATAGTCATGTGTTCCAAATTGATGGAGTGTTTGTAGAATATGTGTATTGGATAAGGCCATGGTTAAGAAGAGATACGATGATCAAGTACTACATATTTCTTTGAAGATTTAATCAATTAGGTACACATATATGACAATTTTAAAGTGGCATACACAAGATTGTGCTCATTGCAATCTATCAATTCACATGGCCTTCATTTCTTGACGCCAACCCATGATTTAGATTTTGATATTGTTTGCTTCATCTTTGCAAAGAAGGAAATGACAACTTAGAATGCCCTAGCTTTAAGATCCATTTTTGGGCTTTTTAATCTAATTCATGTAGCTACATTGTCTCCTTCCGCATGGATTGTACAAAAAAAGCCACAATATTTGGTTGTAGCTGACCATAGCATTTTTGTTTTGTTTTGGAGGATGTTTAAAATTGTGGTTTAGTTTTGTTATTGGAAAATGCTTGAACAATGTTTTTGTCTTCTATAGGAATGATATTTATTCCCAATGATTTTAAGCCGTGTATTACAAATATTAAAAGACATTTGCCAAATTTTATAGCTTTTGCCTAACTATTGTTATTCATGCAAATTTAGAAACCATATTCCTCATAATTGTATAATATTTGATTGTATATGCAAATCAATACTATATTGTGTTGTAAAAAAACAATTAATATATTTTAGAGTACAACATGAAGTATAGGTATGAACATCTAGAACGCTACACACATATTCCATTCTATTTTAGACGATGATTATAGGACAACCCCTTCACTTGGCCACTTGGGAAAACAACATTAGAAGCAAGTACTTAATCAATGTTTAGATTGTTGAACTTTGTTTTTTCCTTCTACGATGTCTTTTTCAATAGAGATATTGTTTAAGATCCTTGTCAATTCCTCATATATTGTTGTTTAGCAAAAAGAACATTGCTAAAGAAACATCATTAATCTTGAATTGTTTGCAAAAAAAGGTCCCTTAGATTACCTTTAGATTTGACCCCTAAATGCCCAAGGCTTTTTTTGAGCTTCTAGGAATTTGCTCTAAATTGAACAAAAAGACAACATTTTGATAAGTTGTAGGATTTTTTTTTGAATTGTAACTGTACAAATTCAAACTAGACATGTTAGAGATCACATAGAAAAATAAACACAATAATATCACATATGGATTGAAAGATTATAATGTTTGATCACAAGGGTGTTAAAACTGTAAAAGTGATTTGAAGTCTTTCAATCTTCTTTTCACATGTCAAATCTAAAAAGTTGGTCACCAAAAAAATATGAGGATAAAGGGCCTAACATGCATAACTCCAATCAATTTATAGCTTCTCAAAATCTATTCTACCATTTTTTTAGATGAATTTCTAATGTGATTTTCCCTCCAAGATCTAGTGTATTTGAGGCTCGTATCCAAAAGTCTTCAACACTACAGAAAGTCATGATTGCAATGGGCACCCTTGCACAAAATCTAGAATAGAAAAATCATAATCAATCAATTTCAAAATCAAATTTTTGATGCTAAAATTAGGATTCAAAAAGAATTTAAAAAATATATAAACTATTGAAAATAGAAACTTGGTTAGATTTTATTTAACTTCAAAGTATTGTTGACACCAAAATTTGGTGCCTCGAGCATTTTGGGGTTAATCCTCAAGCTCATGACACCTAATTTTGGCAAAAGATCCTCCAAGAAATGCCTTAGTCTATACACAAAATATGGAGTTTGTAAGAAGAATGCATTGGAGCTAACCTCCTAACTCGATCTCCATTCTTCATACAAGAACACAACAAAGGGATGAAGTTTACAATTCAACAAGTTTCTGGAAATTTAATGGACTCTGGCTTGTTGTCATACATGTAAACTTGGGGTTGGTGTAAGCTTAGTTGCAATGGCCTCCATCATCATGAGAGAACATTGGATGGACAACTTCTGCGCAACCCAATTTTGAAAATGGATTTGAAGTTGTATGATAGATATGATGCACTTTTTGTCATTGAATTCGAATTTCAGGAAACCGATGGGTATTTCTTAGTTCTTCAACAATGCCACAAATAGTTAATTTAACATTGTAATGAAGCAATGGTCTAAAAGTGCCCAATGGATGACAAATAATCCTTTTATGAAAGACACAAGTAGAGATGTTCATCTGTTTGAAATTTGATGTGAAAAGGGGAGGTTTGTATAATAGTTTGACCTCCAAAATGTATTTTTGGTATTTTTTTAAGCAAATGATTTACACATTACCCAAAATGATGATGTCCCTAGTGACCAATCTAGCATTCCAAAGTTAAAGTCCAAGCCCAAGCAAAGATTCTAGCTTTGAGGGGCTAGACATGATCACTACAATTACACATCCGTACAAAACATAGTAAATTGGAAACACCTAAAAATAAAGCTATTTTTTTGTCCCTACTAAGTAGGTGGTTCAAATAATTATTTTTTGGGTAAAATGATCCACAACTAAAAGAAAATCAATCCAAAATTTTTTAATACTCACACAATATGAATTTTATGAATTTTCAAAGTTGAAGCCATAGAGCATAGAAATGCTTTAACTCTTACAATTTGCATCAAAGAAACTCCTCAACTCCCATTCGGTTGCTTTTGAAGGTTTCTGGTGCTTCTGGTGGAATAGGCATGGAAGGCTTCTGGTAGTTGAATGAATCCATTGCTCTGCAACTGATCTCAAGCTGCAATTGCAAGCACACAGAAATGTAATATGCAAACACATCACTTCAACAAATGAATCTTTCAAATATACAAATGCCATAACAGAAAACAGAAAACTAAATATATAATAATCAAAGCTAGCTGCAGCCTAGCTAGGAACTGTCACTCTCAAAGCTCTATGAACTCGGAACTGAATTCCAGAAGCACTTGCACCTAATGCATGTCCCAAAGCTGTGAATGGGTACATTAATTACCAGTAGACATGTAGCAAATTAACAAATCTGAACATACTGTATGTTGTATAGGAGCTGACCCATACCTTATCACTTAAGCAATTACACAATTCTGGAGTGCAGATTTTTGAGTGTCAAATTTTCCCCATGTATAGAAATAGAATTTGGAAGGATTGCATATTTTTCCAGAATTTTATTACACTAAATATAATTACTATGAATTTTTTAGTGAATCAACCTACAATGGTGATATAGACCTTTATATTTTCTAACCACAGGCTCATTGCAAAATCGACCAAGGGCTGGTTGCAATATTGATAGCCTTGCAGCCAATCATAATGTGCCATAACTGCTCTTCAAACTATGCAACAACTTCACATAACTACAACAGTCTATGGTTGATAATACAACAGTCTATAGATTAGGTGTAGGAGGTGATCAGATATGACTCGGCTACCATAGATAATCTAATTTCCAAAGCTCACAGAAACACAGTTGCTTACCCCTCGCGCACCGGAACGCAACTGCATCAGCATGCGCTGATCGAGAGTTGCAAGAACTAATTTAACTCACCACCCACAATTAATCAGCTGTTCAAGAACCCAATTGAAAGCCCGTTAGATTCTGGAAGGAAAATGCACAAGAATGTTCAGATGATGTAACATCTCTGACTGCACAACGACGAGAATGACTACACACCAGGCTCACCACATGACGGTCCACGTACAGCACAAATCAGGTGCATAAAAAAGTCCATGAAAGGACAAAGTAAAAGTGTAAAAAATTAAATGGCAAAGTAAAAGCATAAGGAATTGAGTAACAATGTAAAAGTACGGTCATAATGTAAAAGTGGTGTAGTCCACAACTTTTACATTATTGTGCACTATTATATAATAGTGCATGCTATTGATTAACATTTCAAGCTTTTTCTTGTCAAGAATATGTTTTTGGTGATATACCTTTATTTATTTGTTTTTTCACCATTCTTCCCAATGCATCATTTTGTCATGTTCTTTACCTCGTCAACATGCATGGAATCACATGCTTGTAGTTTATATGTACTATCTACCCAAAATCTTTGTTTGAATGGATGGACATGACACAATTCGATCATTTTAAATGAGTCTTAGACAAAAATAATAGAAAGCAAAGACTTATATGTGATAGTCAAACATTGCTTGAAGGATTGTTATAAAATCCAAAGTCATGGAATCCCAATATACGCCATTGGAACAAGTAGGGCAAGGAACCTATGGATGGGTTTGGAAAGCTCTTGAGAATGACACCAAAGAAGTGGTGGCTATAAAACAATTAAAGAGTAAATCCATTGCCAAAAGATATGAGAAGGGAAGAAAATTGGAGGAAATAGTGGCTTTGGAGGCCTTACAAGGTCATCCTCATATTATACAATTAAAACAAGTTGCAAAATGCGGTGATGAGTTGTTTTATGTATTTGAATACATGCCAACCAATCTGTTGAAAATGATTGGTGATAGAACCCTTCCATCTGAAGTGGAAATTCAATCATGGATGTATCAAATTCTACAAGCAACGGCCTACATGCACAGCAAGCGATATGTTCATCGTGACCTTAAGCCAGAGAACATTCTAGCCAAGGAAGGGACCTTGAAGCTAGCCGACTTTGGTCTATCAAAGGAGATGGGCCTTTGTTCAAATACCTCTACCATGCCCGCATATAAGTTGGGGTACTGTGGAAAAGAAGGTTGCACGTGCGGATGTAACACCACCAATATGTGCACCCTATGGTATCGAGCACCTGAGATCCTACTTTGTTCTCCATCCTATTCAACATGTACAGACATGTGGTCTTTAGGGGTCATTATGGCAGAGATGTTTCGATCTCGACCCCTTTTTCGTGGCACAAGTGAACAAAATCAATTTGATCAAATTTGTGCAGTACTTGGTTCACCCCACTATTACAAACAAGATTGGAAAGAAGGACGTAGACTTGCTAATGCTTGCAACTTCGAGCTCAAAAATTTATTCCCAATGGTCAACCTTGCAAGCTGCATTCCTCATGCAAGCGATTTAGCCTTGGATTTGATGGAGTCATTGATAATTTGGGATCCAAAAAAACGCCTCACCGCATTACAAGCCTTACATCATCCCTTTTTCAAAGCCGAACCAAGCTTGCATCCCAACAATTCTACTTTAATGTCAACTTGTAAACCTATAACTCTTCATCAACCAATTGGGCATCAACAAGGCATCAACAAGGCATCATATGACTTATACAATGAAGAAGAATGCCTTGCTTGGAACATGTTGCATGATCAAACAAGCAAGCAATTTCATTCAACTAAATTTGTTAGTAGCGAGTTAGTTGCATGATTTAGATGTTAGTGTGATCTTCAATTTGTATCATGGACATAAGTATATTATTTTGGTTCATTGAACCATCTTTTTGTTAAAGAAAATAAAAGAATTGTGTACATTGGTTTTGTTAAAAGTGCATGTGACATAATTACAAATAGCCTATTGAAAAGAGTATATGTGTGTTTTTGGTTGCATTTGTGAAATCAATTACATTATTGCAATGAATGTTGTATAAGTTCTATTTAAGATTCAAGGATGGAAAAACATGTCTATGACATTAGATGCATGCGTTTTTTCAATATTGCAACAATGGTGAGCAACTTTTTTATTTGAAAAGATTAGAATTATTTATTTTTGAGGATGTGAAAATTTCAAATACACATGAGAATTGAAGCTTTGAGGTTTGTATATGTGGCATCCACGAAAATATGGTCCAGTTGTAGATAGATCCAATATTTGAACTAAAAACAACACTAATAAGGGTGGATATTCACTAATGTTACTACAAATTTTTTCCTTTGAGGTTCGTATATGTGGCATCCATGGAAATATGGTCCAGTTGTAGACAGATCCAATATTTGAACTAAAAAATCCACTGATAAGGGTGGATATTCATCGATGTCACAAGACAAATTATATATTTTTTTCTATTGTGTGTTCAAACGTGTAAAAGTTATGTTTTTGGATTGATTTTCTCTATTGTGTGTTTTTGGATTGACTACTAATCTGTACTTCAACTTTCTCAAGAATCTAATTTTTTTGGACATCCAATAATTACTTTAAAAGTTATATTTTTTGTGTTGACCTTGGACCCAAACTTCTTTTCTTTCATTTTTTTGAGATTGGAAAATCAAATGACTTTCTTAAGAGTCTAATTTTTAGATGCATCCAATAATTAATTTAAAAGTTATATTTTTTTGTGTTGACCTGGACCCAAACTTCTTTTCTATCATTTTTTTTGAGATTTTTTTGAGATTGGAAAATTGAATGACTTTCTTAGGAGTCTAATTTTTAGACGCATCCAATAATTGATTTAAAAGTTGTGTTGACCTTGGACCCAAACTTCTTTTCTATCATTTTTTTGAGATTGGAAAATTGAATGGCTTTCTTAGGAGTCTAATTTTTATATGCATCCAATAATTGATTTAAAAGTTATAATTTTTTTTGTTTTGACCTTGAATCCAAACCTCTGTTCTCTCATTTTTTGAGATTTTTTTTGAGTTTGGAAAATCAAATGACCTTTTAGGGAATCTAATTTTACAAAGTTCCAATAAATAATTGGTTTAAAAGTTATGTTTTTTTACATGCATTATTTTCAAAGATGTTATTTGAAGTCTTTAGATTCTTAGTATTATTTTGCTTTGACTTCTTCTTAAGTCAAGTCTCTACTCAAATTTAAAGTGTTTAGATCTTTTGCAAAGTGGAGTTTGAGTTATGGGACTCATAAACTTGACAAAGTCACAAACTTGACAAAGCCACATTGCCAAGGGTATTTAGATCTTTTTGCAAACTTGTAAAGTCACATTGTCCAAAGGTCTTAAAATCTTTTTTCCAAAACCTTAAAATGAAAAATCATGGTTTTGCTCTTTACTTGGTCATGTCTCACACATACATTACTTTTAAACCCCAAAATTTTAAGGCAAGAACCTGTTACAAATCAAGAATAAGATCCTACATTATTTTACAAATTCTCAAAAATGGATAAATTTTGATTTGAAAATCTATTTTTAGAAGGTTCTATATTTGACAATTTTCGGAGTATTCTCTAAATTTTGACCCAAGAAACATCAGGGGTTAATTCTCATTCCATTTTTACATATGGAAAAGTAATTGGCACTTTCACGGAAATTCCCTGCCAGGTCCTGACAACTAGCTGGGCGTACGTGACTGCCGGCGTGCGTTTAGGCCGCTGATATTCTTAAATTCCTCCTTCATTGCTTAAATTGCTTAAATTGCTTCATGTTCTATGCCCAAAATTTCGTTCGCTTTCTTAAAACATCGATCGGAGCTTGCTCCTGCACAGCTTCAAATGAAACCAGGGTACGTTCTACTTTAGTATTTGCAGCCTAGTCAGGGCCATGTTGTGTCCATGATCGATCTGATATATTGCGAAGGATCGATTGTATCCGGTTGAAGCGTTCTAGCTTGGCAAGAGAGTCATCAAGGCAGTGACAAAATTCGAATTCTTGTCTGTGCAGTTCTGCAAATCACATGCATTGCTCTGCAACTGATCTCAAGCTGCAATTGCAAGCACACAGAAATATAATATGCAAACACATCACTTCAACAAATGAATCTTTCAAATATACAAATGCCATAACAGAAAACAGAAAACTAAATATATAATAATCAAAGCTGCAGCCTAGCTAGCTAGGAACTGTCACGCTCAAAGCTCTATGAACTCGGAACTGAATTCCAGAAGCACTTGCACCTAATGCATGTAGCAACCACCTCCCCCAAAGCGGTGAATGGGTACATTAATTACCAGTAGACATGTAGCAAATTAACAAATCTGAACATACTGTATGTTGTAGATAATTTAGTTTCCAAAGCTCACAGAAACACAGTTGCTCACCCCTCACGCACCGGAACGTAACTGCATCGGCATGCGCTGAGAGTTGCAAGAACTAATTTAATTCACCACCCACAATCAGCCGTTCAAGAACCCAATTGAAAGCCCGTTAGATTTCGGAAGGAAAATGCACAAGAATGTTCGGAATGTAACACCTCGGACTGCACAACGACGACAATGACTGTACACCAGGCTTATCCCTGGAACTCACCACTCACTAACGAATGACGGTCCACGTACAGCACTAATCAGGTGCATAAAAAAGTCCATGAAATGACGAACTGAAATTAGGTACCCCATTCATCGACCAAAAAAATGTCGAGAAATTACAGACGAGGATATATCAACAGAGATACTGCATTTGGAGCTAGCATGGATGGAAAAATTACAGAGAGGTTGGAATCAAGTAGAATGCTAATCAAGGTCTCGAATTCAAAGGCAGACACTGTCGACTTACTAATCATGGAAACTGGAGGCTAGCTAGGGCAAAGAAAAAACGCTTTGAAATGGAGAAAAGGCTAACCTTTGTAGCTGTCAGTTGCAGCCAGCCAGCCAGAGCAGCTCTTGGGCTTCTCGTCCCCTTCCTTCCGTTTCTCTTCCTCTTCTTATGCCAGTGCTTGTGTCTGAATGCCTCTCCATCTTCCTCATGGCGGCCTTCCATCCATCCCCTCAACTTCCAACTATTTGGAGTACCACCACTTCTTGTCATCATCGCCCGCAGCCGCTACTGCGTAGGGCTATGCTGGAGGCAGTGGCATCATCAAACTCATCCACAGCATCTCATCATGGTTAGCAAGGTCTTTGATTTTGTGGATTATGTGGATTGAGTGGATTGAATTGAATGTGCTGATTGATTCTACCGCAATTTGTTTGTTTTTCGTTTGGGTGATCTTGTTGTGGTTGCATTTGAAAAAATCAGGGTTCAGGTGGGGTGGGGTTGCAAATGGGATTGGAGGTGGAGATCAAGGTCTTCTGTGTCCTTGAAGCTGCTGTAAGAGATTCAAGAGTGAACCTTTGATTGATGCATGCCAGCTATGGCGTTTGAGGAGCCTTTGCACAGCATGCATGACCAGGGGCTGCGGCCCAGGCTGTTGCATTCCGTCATGGCGAACCATCTGCCAGATGACAAGCAGGTGACCAGGGCTCCCGGGCAATTGGCTATGGCGGTGGCATCTCTTCGTCGACATCACTTGCTGTGGGAAAGCTCCCTGGTCGCTGGCCCGGGGTTGCATTTTATGCCAGGCGCCAAGTGCTTGGATGTCAACAAAGGAGCTGTGGACGCATGGGTCGAGAAACTGCTGAATCTTCTCTCCAGCACTGTAGTATGTACTACCCCATGTGCCTTCAACCTTGCTGCCTTCCAAGTTCATAAGTCTGTCCATTAGGTTTTGCAACAATTGTCATTGTCCGTGAGCGCAGTTTCTGCTGTGAATCGACCTTGCGGAGAGTTCTCTCTCCGTTCAACATGACGAGGAGGTTTCAGTTATCTTGTTACCCTTCTTTAGCAATTAGGTCAATCTTTTGGAGTTACAGGAGATTGTGGCGTTGGGGTATGGCAGGCAGAGAACAGGTGGGCTGGAGCGTGTCTGCTTGGCGTGACTTGCCAAGAGTGCACTCGGCAACGCTTCTTGGAATGTTACAGTTTGTGGTTTACGAAGTTGTTGTTGCCTCTCAAGGTGTGTGTCTGAGAATAAATTCTGCCCTTACTGTTTCAAAATGTAGTAACACGCTTGATCCTCATATCGATGATATAAAAGAACTATATCATTCAACTTTGTGAGTGTGCTCTGTTCATCATGAATTGAAAATAGTAGATTGCTCACTTCGTAAGCTGGATCATGATTTCCAAATGCAGCAACCAACAGATCCTATCTTTGTAAGAGCATCTGCCTGCGCTTCGCTTACTGATCTCATTGTCAGGTATGCTCACAATTCTTTCCAGGATGAAGGCTAATGTATGCACTGGAACCGTGAATTTTACTATTGACAAGACAATTTTGAGTCTTTAGGTTAGGTCATGTCCTCGGACAAACGAATCATATATGTTTGTGTCAGTTAAACCCTAAAAGAACAAGAAGCCCAAATTGGGCCTTATGTTCAGCAGTTTTGAGTAGGTCATATGTGGGCTTCTTATTTGTTCAATTTTTAATGTACTTTTGACCAACACATACATTGATCTTCACTGATCCTAGTGATACAGAATTTGACCCCATCTGAATTACATGGTGCTATTATGATCAATTAGTCGCTTTAAAACCATGAATCTTTGGTCTTTTAGGGGTTGAGGTCACGATGATGATACAGTCTGCGTGCCACCTAGTGCAGATTAGGAGGCCTGATTGAATTTGCTGGCGTGCGACGAGATGGTGCCAATCTCATCTCCAAGTTGGTGCAACCCTTGCTGCAGATACTTGGGGACAAGGACTCATGTGGCATTTGGGTTTGTACCCAGGGTGGCTTGCACTTTGGGGTAGTTTGATGGATTATCAGACTCAACTCATGACTGACCGTTGATTATTGCTTTCAGTTATCACTTGTTTGTGAAATTATTTGCATCTCTGATAAGTTACGGTCTAGACTGGTTGTTTTGCAACCTATCTTGCAGTGGAATCCTAAGATGGCTCTGTTTGCAGAATGAGGCGATGGACCTGCTCTCTGCTTTGTTGCGATATTTTCCGGCCTGCCTGCGTCAACAGTCTAGCAGTGTATGTGCACACACTCACCATTTGTTTTTCGCAACCTGCAATGTATGCGCTCATGTGCACAAAATTTGGTTAGATTTTGCTGATCTTTTTTCCTTCTGCATTCTGTCAGGTTCCCCAATGAATGTTATTGAACTATAAGGTAGTTGTTGCTGTGTGCAGTTGGAGGCTTTGCTGGTGGCACGGATCATGGATGTGGAATGCTATACAACCATTCCTCAGGTATGGGCTTGCTGCTGACTGCAGATATTGCATGATTTTCTTCGCAAGTAATTCCTCACTTCTCAGTTTCGTATCAAAATTAATTATGGGGATTAAGGTGAAGGATGTTAAAGCATTTCGATATGTGAAGGAGTGTGATTTGGGGAGATGTCTAGTGCTGTGGAGATCTTTGGATACAAGAATAAAATCTGCTGAGGTCAAATTTTAATCACTAAGTATGAATTTCTTATGCAATCATTCAAAGTGGGAGGTTGCAGATCCCAAATGAAGGGATAGTAGGCAACCCCATTCCATTCAAATATGAGTGAACCTGTTTCAAAAAAAAAAAAAAGTGTGAGTGGACGTAGACATTAGGCAAGTCAAGCTTACAGCACTCGATAATTGAAGGCCAACCAAGTGTGTTGGAAGAGATGAGTTGCTGCTGATAACAATGGTCAGTCAATACGAGATCGGATCAGGTCCCCAATGGTTCTAGTATCCTCTAACAAATTTTATGGGATTGCGAAAGAGCTTCACCATGCACCGGAATGTCACAAAGAAAACCTCGCATAACATTTTTTTCTGAGTATGTCATAAATTGACACAGATGAGAGCGAAGCTAATAAATAATACTCGTTTCAATTATTTTCGACAGAAATGTGCCAAAGCATTGGCGCTTCTTCCGAAAGCCCATGGAGACGCTACAACTTGGAGCTCTTTATTGCGCCGCATTCTGATTGCTACGAACTCCGAGCTTGACTTTGCCTTTGCAGGCATGGAAGATGGTGGGTAATTCGGTGGAACTTAACACCAGAAAGTTCCCAAATCATCAAATCTCGTTACAAATTCAAGCTTCAACCTCCCATAAATGTATCAAATCTAACATTTTGTTACAGTTTCCACTGCAGAGGACGCTATTGCATCCTTGTTGCCACGAGGGCAAGAGCCTCCTTGGCCACTAGGGGGTCGGGCAGTTCCTTCAAACGCCTGTATACAACCGGGGAAAAGCCTCTGGCAGCAGCTGGTACCCCGAGTTTCGAATTTGCTGCAATGCTGCAACTACCTGTTAACTAGTCCTTTTCCAGTACCGGTATGTATGCTCACATCTATGAAATTTTTTTCTGTCAGAGCCATAGAAACTATCCATCATGCGAATCGGCAAGGACTCCAATGAGGTGCTTTAATTGGCAAAAACAAAAGGCGCCTGGTTTCTAAACTGATGGCTGTGCGTCTGGTGTTGTGACCGTTTGAGCACATTGAAACTCCGTAGTAATTTGGCAATGGATGACATGCTTATCGCGTGCAGCAACATTATGACTAAGAGGTAACGATAAAAAGAGAGCTCATTTTTATTATTTTTGGGATTGGGAAAGGTACCGGCTCCCTTGGGTCCATTGCTGGCCCTCAGTATGCGTATTCTACGAGTGGATGGCTCCAGGTTATCGTCAGCTTCACGGCTAGGACCGCCGATACCCTCTTCACATCAAGCTGCTCTGTGTTCTGAACTCCCCGCCTTGCATCTTACTGCTCTAAATCTCGTAGCCTCAACATTGCGTGGCATTCGCAGGTATTATCTACCTTCCTCATGCCTCATTCTCACATTTAGAGCAGCTAAGGGTCAATTCACAGTATGCAGGTTCGTTTCCTTATAATAGATGGATGTACACTGAATCCTCTCTAATGACACACTTTGGAATTGCACATTCCCTGAATATCCTGAGAATCTGTCACGGTTTGCGCACATCTGATTGGAAAACTTCCGCATGTAAAAATGTGGACACGTGAGAGTGCATTTAGAATCCCCTCCCCCCGTTGTTGAGTCATTACAGAGGGTTGAGTGTACATGCGAAAAAACTGAAAGAGGCATTGCTTACATGATTTAGTTATTCTCGATCTTTGACAGTCAACTTCTACCACGAGCTGCTGATCTTGTGCGCTTGATCACCGACTACTTCCGGCGTTGCGGAGGGGTGCATGCAACACTGCGCATCAAGCTTTATTCTATTGCTCGCCATCTCTTCGTGGCAATGGGAGCCGGTAATGAGCAGCATACTACTTTTATCTCAGGTCCTACTGTTTCGTTGTATTTCGTTTTGTGATTGCAAATATACTACAGTTGAAAATAAAGAGGTAGTTTTAACCCGAAAAGGACTCAAGGGACCAAAACTTCCAACTTGGGCCTCTTAACAGTTTTGAGTAGGTCATAAGCAGACTTCATCTAGTCCGATTATTATTATTACTTCACCAACACCTGCAATGTTCTTCGTTGATTCTGGTGATATATAGAAGAGCCTCACCTGAATTCTTTGTTTCACATTATATTCGACTGAATTGGAATCTTGAAAACCGTAAATCCTTGGTCCTTTGAACGGTTACTAAATCCGCTTCGGAATTAATTAGTTTATTGACCAACGGACATGCCATCGACGTAGGAATGGCGTCTGGATTAGCACCAGCCATTGTGGGCAATGCACTTTCAGACTTGAAAGGTTCCACTTCGGGGGTGAACATCTTGTCTCCCAAGTTTGGCCGAGGACCTCGCATCAACAATTCTGTCTGGGCTTCGAGTGGATGGAGTGGCGCCCAGGTTCCCAACTCAAAAAAGCGAAAGGAACCAGGTGGCATGCCAGGCGAACACCCAGGCAGTGGTATGGTGGAAGCAGCCATGTCGACAGGGGAGGGGACCGCCCCTATTGCTGTTCAAATCGCTGCTCTCCAGGCCCTCGAGGCTCTTCTTACATCAGTGAGTTTTCTTGCCCTCGCGCCCCACCAATGCTGTGTCTTGAATTGAAAAACACAATCTTCGTTCACTAAATTGGCAATTTTCCATTTGTCAAAGTGAGATGCACTAGTGGTTCTTCCTTTCTAAATAGGGCAGGTGTAGATTCAAGTTTTGCATAGTTCAAATTTTTTGCCAATTTAATGGAAATCCCCTCTAGCCTTGTCAAGTCAGAAAATATCAGAACGAATGACTCCGAGAAAATGCTGGATAAGACTTTTCTTGTGCAACTGCAAGAAGTCTAAGTCCGGCCTCTGTTTGAGGATCAAAAGTGAGAATGTTCTTTTTTAAGCTTCAATTTTGTTTCGCTCCTGTGCAACTGGGTTTCAATGCTTCAACTCGCCAGGATTGACGTTACTTAATCTTCGTCAATCTGCTGTTAGGGCGGGGCTTTACTTCCAGACCGCTGGAGAGCAGAAGTGGACGCAGTTCTAGCCAGTGTGGCGATGGCTGCTGCAACGGGAACCATATCGGCCAGTCTCACATTGGAAGAAGAAACCAACTTCATGGAGGGGACCAGTATTACGAGCTCCTCGTCCGGAGACTTTCAGGTGGCCGCGTATCAAGCGCTTCTGGCATCCCTCCTCTCTCCCTGCTGTCATCGGCCTCCATACTTAGCCCAAGGACTGGCAGTATTTCGAAACGGTAAATCATCACCCTGGCATGCTCTTCTCCCCAAGGTGGACGATACCATTACGTCGCTTCATTACGATTGCTGTCAATGCGGAGATCACTCAATAGAGCTCACTGGAGATATCAATTTGGGTACAAGAGCCAAATCTTCTATAGATCAATTTTTCCTCACTCAATGAAAGATGATTTCTTAAGTAATTACACAAAGGGGGAGGTTGTAGACTACTATTGAAGAGACAGTAGGCAGCCTCGTTTCCATTCAAGATCAGTGACCGTAAGTAGACACATAGCCAAGTCATGCTTACACCAACGGTTGTTAATTGAAGGTACCAAGTGTTGATTGGAAGACACAAGTTACTAGTGGTAACAGGGGTCAGTCAAATGGGAGGGGTTCAAATAGTTAGTCCTTGACCTTCCTAAGGAATCGGTAGTTCAATTAATCGGTGTCCTGATCCCCTCCCATTGACTGACCAGTTGATACATTTCCTAAGGCCATTGGCTTCAGGCAATCCTAAGACCTTGTTTTGTGATTGTTCCAGGACGTCAGGAGGCAGGCACGGAGGCGGCTGCAGTGTGTGCACACGCTCTTCTAGCCCTGGAGCCCCTGATCCACCCTCGCTGCCTTCCACCTGCAGGCACCCCTGCAGCATTAGCAGCCGGCATGTCTGCAGGCCGAGCCACGAGTGCCACTCTGGTGCCGCACATACAGAGACCCAGCAACAAGCCTACGAACATTCCAGCACCGAGTCCCCAGCTCCCAACCAACAATGGATTTGCTGTTCCAGCTTCAGTGTCAGCCTTGAAGATTGGGCAACTGGCAATGGACCCCTGGGCCGAGGTGGATACATGGCTGGGGTACGGGGAGGATTTCGGGGGTGACGACAGCTTGTTTTACCCCGAAACAGATGGCATTTTAGTTGAGGATTTTACTGGCGCTCAAGGCTATGGAGTCTCTCTTCTCAACGGCTGTGAAGCAAACGTACCCCAGGTCAGTTTTTTTCCTTTCATATTTGGATGAGCTAGGCTACAGAATTTGGGTGAGGCTACAGACTTGCGCATTATATTATTGGTATCTTCAATACAGTTTCACTGATTTCTGGCTAACTAATTACATCTTCCCTTTTTCAATTTCCTATAAGCTTGTAGCTAGAACAAAATCATTGTCAAATTCTAGAAATTTTTAGCCAAAAAAGAGAATGCCTGTCGCAGGTAGCAGCCCCTTGCAGTGAAGCCAATGGGGAGAAACTGGCGGAGGGCTCCATGGACTTGAGAACCCAAAGGGAAATGTTGCATACTCTGCAGCAAAGCATGGACGGAGCTCAATCCAGCCCCTTGGAGAAGCATGCGAACCCTCTGGAGGGGTCTCAGTTTCAGGAGCAAACCAGGGTGCTGACCTCCACTACCCTGGAATCCTCCTCACAAGGGCAGAGTGTGCAGGACAATATTGCCAGACCTGGTCAAGACGCGGAAGCCATTTCTATGTGTGTAGATATTCCGGTGGCAAAAGCTTCAGCTGTAGGCATGGGTGGTTTCCCTGATAACAACCAAGATGTAGAGTTATGTCCCAGCTTGGCAAAGTTCGCTGCGGGAATCAGTCTCCCACCCTCGGAGGCTAATGCTTCCTATCCTGCTGCTGAGGATACATTTGCCTATTCCAATGAACCCGTGGACATTACAACCGACTCGGATTCCGAAGATCCTCTCCAGGACGTTGTGGATGGAGATGCAGACCCCGAGTCAGATTGAGTTTTTCCACTGTGAGATGGAGAGTGCAACTTTAAACCCGAATGATTATTATAAGTCTCTTAATACAATTATGATGGAAAAAACGTAATCTAAGTATCAGTAACAGGCCTCTTTAATGTCACAAGCAAGGCACCCAAAATGCACATGATATAATGGAGTTATGGGGCATTGTGCCATTGGAATAGCAAGAGTCAGCATGGTGGTCCACTGATTTATCCTATCAGTAATTTACCAAGGTCAACTCGGTGTCAGTCTGTGCATTAATTTCCAGAAAAAAGAAAATTTGAGGAGAACAAATTTGACACCCTCACTAATAGGACAAATCAGTAGTCCAGCAAGCAAGCTGTGACGAAAACTCCACTGAAAGCAGTGCAGCGGCTGATGGGCAAGTCCAAAGAGTGCACCATGTCTGTTCTTCCGAACTGATTTTCCAGAGTAATGCAGCCGACATCATACAGTTTCCCAATTTGCAGGGATCGTATCACAGTAGTATAGATTATTATACAGAAACTCTAGTGTACTAAACTCGCAGAGTAGACCTTTCGATGATGAATAACCTAGACGTTTTCAAGTACATACAAATGTTTCACGCATTCCTTCAAATATTTCTCTCTAAAAAATCACAGATTCGCTCCTCCATGTACATCCGATCTTTGAGCCCGCGCGGCATGTGTCTTTCGTCCGGGAACACCAGCAGCTCATAATCCTTGGATGCCGCAGTCAGCGTGTTAATCAGGCGAGCAGTGTGCCGGAAATGTACATTCTCATCGATCATGCCATGCACCAACAACAGCTTCCCCGTGATCTGATAGACGTGGTGCATGACCGAGCTGTATTGGTAGCCGGCGGGGTTGCTGGACGGGGTGCCCATGTACTTTTCTGTGTAGTGGGTGTCGTACCCATCCCACGACGTGACGGGCGCTCCAGCAACTGCACACGAAAAAGTCTCGGGACAGCGGGCTAACGCCATGGAGGCCATGTAACCGCCATAGCTCCATCCGTAGATTCCAATTCGGTTCGGAAGCGCAAGACCTTGGCTTACCAGCCACTGCACTCCCGTTTGCTGATCCTCCACGTCGATCTTCCCCATGTTGTGCTTAATTGCTCCCTCAAAATCTAGACCTCTTCTGGCACTACCTCTATTGTCCAGCTGCACATTCCCACCAATGTCCAAGCACACACAACACAATCAGAACTTCTGTAACGCTGGAATGGACATTAGAGCAAAAACGAGCAACCGAAGGCCTATGAACGGATCCAGCATCCACAAATTACAAATGGAAGTTCATTTGCACATGATTTTACCCCCAAATGCCCACGCTACAATAAGAGAGCTATTAGTCGATTTAGGAACTTTCAAAATATATTCCTATCGTTCAGAAATATAGGGTATCATTTCTTCTTTCTATTGGTACGATATGTTGCCGTATGGCCATTCGGGGGCATTAGGGGTTAAACATAAGTGCACAAATAAACACGACGAAAGAGTTCCAATACAAGTGCAAGAGGAGGATAAAACGAACCTTCCAAACAAGGATGCCTCGACTTCTCAGGTACTGAGCACGCATATCCACCGTGTTCATCCAGGAATTGCATACTATTTGCACATTAGGGCCACCATAAACGCTCACTACTGTCCTATAGGGTGGACGCCCGAACTGTTTCGAATCTGGGATGTAAACAAGGCCATGCAAGACTGTTCCATCACTCGCAGTCAGTGATTTGAACTCAGGAGGGGTCAGTTGCAACCTCCGTGCGTGATAAGTGGGCACGGGTTGCTCATATATCGAGACCAGCAGCTTCCCAGTGTCTAAGGACCGCAGCAGTAGCCTGGGTGGAGTGTCTAACGAGTCGTGAATATCCACAAACTTTTTCATCTGGTGATCTAGTACCACAATATGCCGACCTGCCCCTTGTGTCAGCCTCTTGGGCTCCGTCAGGGGTTGCGTACAATCCAGGCTGGCGCTGTACAGATGGGTTTCTAAAGGGCTATCATACGTTCCTGTAAAGTACACCAAGCCGGCCTCTTCATCCACTCCTGCCACTTGTTCCACCATCCAGCTGCCCTGCGTGAGAGCCCTCACGCAATTGCCGAACTCATCCAGCATGTATAAGTGCCGAAATCCTGTCTTCTCACTTGCCCAGATGAAGCCCCCTGCAAGGACGCCATAGCATCGACGCAGAGGAGTGAAACAGTCGTGCAAGTTCACCCAAATGTCGCTCTCTTCCGTGAGCAACACCGTTCTCTTGCCGGTCAGTGGATCAAACCTCAGCAGCTTCAGCTTGGTTTGCGACCGGTTCTGCACTTGAGCTGTGAGATATCCATTGGGCAACCACGAAACTCTTGCTAGATACTCCTCATCGTCATGGCCTTCCCCGCAGAGACCAACCTCCAAATCCATCCAGACTACACTACCACCGTGGGATGGAACCACCCCTAATCGCACGCTCACGTTCGAATGGCCTGCAAACGGATAGGCATGATCTTCTTCAGCCTCCCCTCCTGTTGTCGCCTTTCCCTGGTGCATGATTCTAAAAGGCGGGATCCTTGATGCGTCCACTTCCGCAAACGCTATGTAGCGACTATCAGACGACCACCAGAAGCCATTTCGTCTGTCCATTTCTTCCTGTTGTGCACAACAACTCCCCTCGTCAGTGGGACGTTTAACATACCTTCATGATATCTGTTTAGTGCAAGAGAACTCGGATCAAATTAGCCTGTACTAGCCGGGAGTAAGAAAACAGAGTACACTCAGCCCTTTCTAATGACACTGCCTCGGGGGAGGGGTGTTGGGGCAAATGGGCTTCCAAATGCACTCACAACTAGACATGTGGAAGTTGTCCATTCAGATGTGTACACAACATAAGACATTCTCCGGATATACAGAGAATATGCAATTTGAATGTGTCATTAGAGAGGATTCAGTGTAGATAAATGCACTCAGAAGGGAGACTTTATTGTCACTCAACAGCAACACCACTCTCAATGGCCAAAAGACAAAAAAGCCAACAGAAATAGAAAAACATCACAGTACCTGCGCTATATACTCGGCAAGTCCATGAACCTGCAACAAGGTGAGCACCAATAGAATGAGTAAACACATCTTCAAGCGTTAATTTCACAACTGCCAATTATAAAGACTGGTAACCAAAATGAAGGTAGACCAAATCACGATACGGTAGTCGAAAGATAGATCAAATACAGGTTAAACACAATCACGATAGACCAATATATAACCATAAGAAACAATAATTGATAGGAGAAGCAAACAAATTAATTCTTGACGTACAAATGAGCATAACAAAGACCTGGTGCCAATAAGGGAATGCAACGAATAAATGCAAATACCAACCTTGCCAGTTCCTCGAGCGCCATATGTGATTTGGACGGGATCCCCAAAGGCTACTGGAACCACATATAACTCATCATCCCTCACATAAGCTACGGAGCATCCATCAGGTGCAAGCTGGGGATCCAGAATTGGAGACCAAGACGTGCTAGCTACCCGCCGTCGCAGCTCAGCTCCCAAGCCTTCTTGGACATAAATCTGGCATCATTCAAAGTTCATATCATAACCATATCAGGCAAAGTATCAACGGAGGCACGCCAAACCTAATTCATCTTAACAGAAAAAATCGAACCTCATGAAGGTCTTTCCACGGAAGTTGTCAGTGATGTAGGACAAAATCCTGAAAACTACTGGCATCAATATTTCCAGCGAATATATTAGAAAAATAACTTGCCACTTCACAGCACTATCAGAGCTACACAACACCTGACTCTCAAATTAGGGCAGTAATACACGTCCTAGAAACTAAAATAATGGTCTCTTCCTGAGACTTCAAATGTGAGCAATTCCTTCAAGACGATTCCAACTGAAAGACATGATGAATAGAACTCAAGCAAAAGTGGACAACAACCTAAACACTGCTGTCATCACTATTCCCAGTCAATACATTCGAACAACAACTTGCCACACCACCGCATCATCAGAGACACAACCCCTAAATCCCACTTAGGGCAAGGTGAATGATTGCAAGCAGTGCAAAACGCAACCGAGACCTAAAGTGGGCAACGTCCTTGACACTAAAACAATGGTCTCGTCTCTGACCCTTCAAAAGTGAGCAATTCCTCACGACATTTTTCAACTGCAAGACGTGAATAGAGGAAGAATTCGACCCAAGTGGCAGAGCAAGCATTTCTACTGCAGGGTGGATGAGTTGCAGGCAAACAGGATGGATCCATGGACATACCCCACCCGGAAGCGGAACCATGAGCCGGGACGGCACGCCTTTGGCCCACTCATAGCGCGTCACTCCTAAGCCTCTCTCTCGCAGTCGCTCCCGTCGCAGCTTCTCCAGCGTGGAGAGGTTGCCCTCGTCCACTCCACCGCCCGGGGGACTGACCAGCAAGCGCTGCTGCCGGGCGGCGACGTCGAAGGCGTAGATTTTGCGGCTGAGCGTGCTGTCGGGGCTGTACAGGTAGGTGATGAGCTTGTCGTCGGGGCTGAACTGCACCGACGCCGGGGCCACGTAGCCGGGGAGCGGGTACTGCACGATATCCTCCACGGGGAAGAGCGTGTACTCGTCGCCCAGCGTTTGGCTATCCGTGGTGGGCATGGTGCTGCTGGTGGTGCTGGTAGTAGTCGTCTGCTGCAGAGGAGGTGGGGACAGCGAGTGCGAACTCAAGTGGGGAGAGGGATTGGTGCTCGAGATCGTCGTCGACTGCTGGGGGGACAAACTGCCACCGAGCATGCCACACCATCCAAGGAACGAGAAGCGGTCAGAATGGGGGAAGGGGGAGGGCGAGGGCTTCAACGGAGAAGAAGACGAATTCTTCGTATCGAGGGCTCGATGCCGTTCAAATCCCGATTCCGCCGAGGTAACGTCCGCGACTTGATACCCAAATAGTGACATCCAGCTTCACGCACATCTCGAGGGATCATCTGCCCCGCAGCCAATCCCCTGGCTGCTCGATGTTACCCCGACACTGTCGTCCCCAAAGAAGCAGAAGCAGAAGCAGAATATGATGATGATAATAAGGATGCACCACGCAACGGGTTCACGAACTCGCCAACCTCCAAGTGAATTCCTGCTATCACAAAAGCAAGCAAGCAGAGATTCGTAAACCGCGGCATTCATAACACGATATCGGTGAGCGATGCAATAGCCAACATCCCACATCCCAATTCCCTGCAAATTGACGAGCGATCGAGCTCATAGAGCTAGCCCTAATAGCCTCTCCCACGGTTTCGACCTAATAAGATACGACACACACACGACATCCACAACGACGCAATCAAAACTGGATTAAACCACCGAAATTCCTTCAGATTCCTCGACCGACAAAGTCAGCCAATGTCCGATTCCACGCCATATCCACACAACTCCATAACGCCACGCGACTCAGACTCGCACCACTCCCACTCCCACTCCCACTCCCACCCTTCCCATGCAATTGCCGCCATCCAATTGCGCCACCAACAACACGTACCTTCAGCAATGTCCCAATTGGGAACGTAAAAACTAAGAAGCGAATCCCGATGCCGCGCTTCGGGATCCACATGCCCCGGCACCAACCAACACCACAACAAGGCCTTCCCCCGCTCCTTACAGCTCCATGGCCAATTCATTCATAGCTCTACCCTGCCTTCGCAAACCCAAACCCCAGGAACCAGAAGAAGAACCAGAAGAAGTAAACGGAGAGAGAGAGACAGAGAGAGAGACAGAGAGAGAGAGAGCCCGGAGAGACGATGGATCTCCTGCAAATGACAATCGACCAACGCCGAAACCTTTTTCTTGTACTGAAAAGAAAGCCTGCGACGACTTGTTCCACTTCTTCTTCTTCTTCTTCGTGTTTGCGGTCGTCTTCTTCGTTTCCGTGTTTGTATTCGTGTTTCTAAAGAGAGAAAGGATCTAGTAGCGTGTTGTGATCATGTGATGTGATGGCAAAGGTGGGGGATGGCGATGACGATGACGATATTGGCGTAGAAGCGCTGGGACGTTACCTTAGCGGGATCTCCATAGCCAGCAGTCCAGCACCAGCACCAGCAGGCCTTCTTTTGCGGCAGCTTGTTTCTTTTTCTCGGGGATTATGTTTAGTGTATTTGGGGGAAGAGGCGAATTTGCTAAATGGTGGAGATTAGCGATACCTATTTTATTATTGGCTTTGGACGGGACAGCCCAAAAAATGGTGGGCAATTT
This sequence comes from Rhytidiadelphus loreus, assembly GCA_947034895.1. Lineage (NCBI taxonomy): Eukaryota > Viridiplantae > Streptophyta > Bryopsida > Hypnales > Hylocomiaceae > Rhytidiadelphus > Rhytidiadelphus loreus. Next base: position 3,195,684 of record OX344762.1, read on the forward strand.
TGGGCCAGAATCTTACTTCATTTGGGGTCTAGCTCTTTTGACAATTAGAAAAATGGGTGGAAAAATAGACAAAATCGTCAAATTATTCTCCATGAAATAGTAGCTCTAAGAAAGAAATAAGACAATTAGATTAGCCAATATTTTTTAATGAAGGTTAGTAATAATAGAAAATTTTGTGGATGAGCGTACTTGTGTGGGTGATTCTCTCTATTTTTTGCCATACGTGCATGTATTTCAAGATGCAAATCATCATACCATCAAAATAAATATATATGTATTTTATTTATTTATTGGTAGGACCGATAGTAGTGTACCTCGAGGAAATTTGAATAGCTACCTTACGCAAATAGTAAGCCAAATGAATGCTAAAGGGACAAAGTCTCTTGTAGTCGAGCTACTTGATTTCAATGTTCCAACAACATTTTTAGTTATTGTGGAACATACCAATTTTGAAGAGATTAGTGTAGTACCTTGGCAAATTTGGCATTATTTATATTATTTTTAAATGTTGAAGTTTTGAGGGGGGGAAATGGTCAAACAACAAACTAGATGTTTGTGTAGAAAAATTTGTGAATTTCATAGGTTAAGTTATTGATGAAAATTGAAGTAATGAAGATTTTGTAACTAACAATCAATGATTTAATACTACTCATTCTTCCAACACATTAGCCTTGTAACACCATGCAGAACTTAAAGTGTCATATGAATGACATTGAAGGCTCCTTGAGAAACTCCTCATGTCATATGAATGACATTCAAAGCTCCACAAAGAGCTCTAAAAAAGTCAAATAAATTGCATTCAAGAATGTAACTATTCATCATGTTTAAGGGCAACTTTGAAGTTAATGATGACAAGTGGAGGTGTTGAAGTTAGGCTCTTGACATTCAAGGCTCCTAGAGAACCTCAAAATGTCCTATGAATGATGTTAGGGCTCTGTAGAGAACTCAAAATGTCCTAACATATGGCATTCAAGAATACAACTACACAAATAAAGGGTAAATCATGTTGGAAGGCAACTACAGTGATAAAAACCAAATTCATCATGTTGGAGGACAGCTTTGAGGTTGATGATCACTACCCAATCAAGGTATATTCCCTTCCATTAACATTCCGTACCCTAAAGTATAGTATATGTGTTGAGGTCAAGTTGGTGTTTTTGAATGAATAGTCACTCAATCCATTTGTCAAGACCTCAATCAATAAAATTAAAATTGGATACCCTAGTTTTATTTTTTAATTATTTTTTCAAAATCCAGAAATTCAAATATCAATGTCAATTTTGGTTATTAACAAAAAGATATGGAATAAACCGCATCTCTGTACACGTTTTAGCCATAAATCTATATGTATCTACATTCAAATATATATATATATATATGATTTTCACCCACTCGGACATGCGCAGGGAGAATTGACCCCCTCATTGCCCCGGTCAACTTAAGTTTGAAAAAAAAGCCCCCTATGTTGTGCCAATATTTTGGTAATTCTTGCATCTCCCAAGAGTTATTTGGGGCCTCTGATTGCAAATATGAATTCAGAATTTCAAAAAAAAATTAAGCCTTGCAAATAAAAAATTCCAGGGTTTGCCCTGGAGGGGCAATGAGGGGGTCAATTCACCCTGGCCCTCAGACATGGAGGGAATTTTTCAATCCTCCATGTCCACGTGACAAATGAAAAAACAAACTTTTAGGTGGATTTTTCGTTGATGCTGACGGAGTGCCTGGGCAATGAAGATTGGAGGATGATGATGAATGCCACCTCAGTTTGGCAGTTTACCAACTCAGTTTGTCCCATCTCTCATTCAATTTACCTCTTCACTTTGTCTCAGTCAGTGAGTTACTGAGTGCCCAGGTGGTCATGTCATGACCTTCAGGTCAAGAGTTAAAAAAAAAAGTAAATGTCTTGGACACTCGGGGTTTCAAAAATCATATAAGTTTAGGGTGGATTTATTGTGTTCTTAAAGCGACCTTTTAAGAGCTGATTGCATTTGTTTGGGGAAGCTAAACTGACTCCTTGAAACAATTTCCAGCAAATTTTTGTAGGAAGAAAAAAATGGAATTGGTCATGTAATCCAAGTGGTTTTGCATTTTTTGGACATTCATAGAATTAGTTATAAAATTTGAAGTTGAAACACAATGGTCACTAAAAGTGACCACCTCTTGAAATGTATACTTTTGATACATTGAAGGAAACAAAATGTACTTGTGAGTTAGTGGTCGCTTTTATAATAGGGTTGCTTTTAGAGCACCCTACCTTAATCTTCATTGTTGCCTAAGATATGCACACCAAAAATCATAAAATTGTATAAGGGGAGTTATTAGTTAATTCAAGGGTTGGGGGTAGATGAGGAGTTAAGGTAAATCAACCCATTGTGGTCAGAATTTGGAGTTTACCCTCATGCCATTACTGAAATTTTTCAAATTTTTTCCTACACAAAGATAAGTGTGAAAAATAGTGAGAGCAATTGAAATTTTATTTTTCAGACAAAGTGTGAATTAGTAATGTATTTCTGAAGTGATCTTCCCAACATGGTCTATAGGTTGCTCCATAATGAACAAAAAGTGTACCCAATATGCTTATCTTAACCATCTAAAGTGGTCACAATAATTTATAATGTAGAATGCCATGAAAAGTAACTTCTGACAATGATTTAGAGTATCCCCACGACAGGGCACTAAAGGCAACCAACATGGGGAGTGGGCTTCTTACTATGGGACAAACTTGTAGTTAATACATTATTAATTAAAATTGAGTTTTAGATGAGAGGAAGAGTTCATTATATACACGTGAGGTAGGAGGATGTAGAACAACATATGTGGGATAATGTAAATTAAAATTAGTAGAAACTCAACCGCTCATAGTTAAGTCAAATGTAGGTTTTGTTTCTTAATAGATTTTCAAACCTCATTTAGGCATAGTAGAAAAAAAAGTTCAAAACACTTTGAACTAAGGGAAGTTGGTAAATGAAGATAACTTTCATTTCCAAAAATCCGTTTGAGATTTAGAATCTCCGATCAAAAGTTATAGACAAATTTGAGAGAGGGGTTGGAAGGGAATTATTTTTTACAATTTCAAACTTCCTCTCTCAAATTTGTCTATAACTTTTGATTGGATGTTCTAAATCTCAAACGGATTTTTGGAAATGAAAGTTATCTTCATTTATCAACTTTTCTTAGCTCAAAGTGTTTTGAAAAAAAAAATTCTACCATGCCTAAATGAGGTTTGAAATTCTATTGAAAAACAAAACCTACTTTTGACTTAATTATGAGCGGTTGAACTCCTACTAATTATAATTTACATTATCCTATATGGGTTGTTCTACATCCTACCACTTCATATGTATATAAAGAGTTTCTCTACTCAATTTTAATCTCAAGGTAAGATGGAGGTATTTTCCAACAAATGTGAGATGGTTGGTGGATTTAATTCTCTTATTTAACTAAAAACAATTTTTTGTGATTTGGTGCCCCTGTTTGGCGAGTTTGCTGTGAGAATGCTCTTACATTGGAAAAGTTGCGTGTTCCTAATGCGGTCACTAATCACTCCACAAGCGTCAGGTTAGATATTGATTGTGGTTTGAGAAAAAACATCATGGGGTCATAAGGTGTCCACTATGGGCGATCTGACCATAATGGGCTGTTTTACCTTATATAAGACAATTTTGTTCACTATGAGGGGCCTTTTTCAAGGATGCAAAATGGATCCTTGCCTCATTGGGAATTTTTTTTATGATTGTCACTAATTAAAATTGAATATATGACTAGTACTATTATTAAATATGAATTAAAGTTGGAGACAAAAAAATTCATTCGTCATTGAGACCCTTCACCCATAGTCAATTCCTTACCAAATTTAAAACTAATAACATATTGTAAAAGTTTCTGAAGAGAAATAAAAGGTATTAAATTTTGAGGCAAATAAAAAAAATAGTAGAAAAAAGAAGCTAGAAACAGTAAATTACAATCATGGTTCAAAGGCTCTAAAAGTTGCATTAAGTCCACCACCAATCTACCACCAACTTATCACAAATCTATTATGACAAACTACCACTTTTCCAATTAATTGATTCATTATGGAATGAATGAATTATTTAATTGTGTTTTTGAAATACTCCCTCCGGCCCCAAATAATCTTCTTGTTGGTGATATAATGTTCTAGAATAAGGTTGAAAATAACATTTAAAAAAATTGTCTTGCACTATAAGTAGAGTTCAAAGTCTTTTTCAAAGTGCAATCTTGGAGTATTGAGAAGAGAATTTTTTTGGAGATTTTCAAAGAGCACCTGTAGGCACTTAATTATTGAATGTGAGGTCATCATATTGTAGTTAGTTAGTGTGGGCCCAAGACCAAATGTGGACCTTTGTTCCACCTTTCAAAGCTTCATCTCCTTTAAGTAGGCAATACTCAAAGAGATGTAAAGTATAAGAATGAATAGTGTTGATTGACCCCTTCAGTCATTTCATTTGTCTTTCGATTGATGACTACATGGATGGAGGAGGAACTACTACTCAAAGTTGTTTTGTTGGCCCCAGATAGTAATCAGAAGTTGAATTTGACCAATTCCCAATGTCACACAGAGCAATAGAAAGATCATTTTGAAACATAAAATTAAGGCTAATATGAAGATCATTTTGGAACGGAGGGAATACATTTTACACCCCACCCCACATTTATATTTTTTGGGAAAACTATTGTGACTACAATCGATATCATTAGTATTAGCATTTCATATTCCATATCAATATCCATGTATTACATCATATCATATTGAGTATATTGTATACACTATCCATATATATTGAGTATATCATATTCTATATATTGTATTCTATAAGTATTTGTAATATATCCATATCATATTCATAAACTCTAATCTCAACGGTCAAGATCATCTTTTAAGATGGCACGATCAACAACAATAGTTTTTCTCTAATAATCCAAATTGACAACATTGGAAGGGGAAGGCATTTTTTTCATATGTAGATGAATGGTTTCACATTTAGGCGGGTTTTTTTTATTAGTATTGGGTAAAATTGTTCACATCTCTTGGATACATTGTCAATTGATTAGACACTTGCTTGACTTAGGGTTTTTTAGGTTTAAAAGATTAATTATGATTCAAAACAATGTTGATAGATGTTGGTAAGTATGGTACATTTCTTAAGAGTCATAGATGCAAAATTGTGCTTGGCAAAGTTAAAGGGATGGTGAAACAATAGTCTACCCCTCAAATTTTAATACCTTTTGTCCTTCTTTCTTAGCTTTTAGAATATGTAGTTAGTTTTGAATTTGGTGAAGGTCCAAGTGTGGGAAAGGTCCAAACAAAGAATTGATCTATTTGTCCTCAAGTTTTTTAATACTAAATCCTAAATACCCTAGCACCTTATTTTTGTGTCGACTAAACTTAAAAGTTATATAAAATCTTACCAAAGTAAAAATTTGGGTAGTTTTAGTACGGGCCCCTTTAGAAGACGCGGACACTCCTTGAAGGGAATTTTGGCATCACTAGGGAATGTTGGGGAACGAATCTGAGAACATGGGAACAAATTGAATTAGGATTTAATGAAATTGAATTAGGGTTTAACAATGACATTTAGAAGTGCAAGTGAGTGTACTAATCCGTTGACAACATGGTGATCTCAGGGAAGAAGATTATGTTTCCGTAGGAGTTCTCATGGCAGTCAATTCTTCTTCAAGTGAAAAATAAGGGAAAATATTTGTGTGCCTCTGAAACACATCAAAAAGTCCTAACGCCCTTAAAGTGTCCCTTTTTGAGCCACCTACCTTAATCTGTCACCAACATGGCGATCTCAGGGAAGAAGATTATGTTTCTAGAAGTTCTCATGGCGGTCCTCCTCGTCGTTGTAACAGAGGGGGCTGTAACAGTCTACAACCCAGCAAGGATTCCCATGGATGTCTTGAATGTGTGCAACCCTAAATTGGCAGTGCATAGTGCAGCCCAATGGATGGAGTCTAGAGACTGTGAGGGACAAAGTTCTTGTTTGGTCAGTGATTGAGAAGCTTTAATAATTGACCCCTTTTCCTTACTCACCTGAGAGAGAATGTTTGTTGCACATCCCTGAAACAGATGTTTGAAACCATTAGGAGCCAGACTTAGGCGGGCATTTTGATTTCATTGTGGCGCCTCTGGATCACAGATCCCGAGTACCCATCTCAGAAAATTGAAGTACGTACATCTTGCCTCCACCATTCACTGGATCAGATTTGGTGCTCAGCCTTTTGCAATAGAACTCCCATGTCATGGCAAGCTGAGCACTTGGACTCACTCCCCAGACTCTTCATCCCATCACGACACCAAATGTCGAGTCCCCTTGAGTGTGCCAAATACGCCAAAACCCTAAACCAAGTGCTGCAGGGACTCAAAAACTTGCAGCTATGGTTGTGTGCATGCCAATCATGTCTCCCCATCTTCAATCTGTCGAGGGCACTCATGAAAAAGAAGGTACGAATGTTTCTCAATAGCGACTCAATCTTGGAGAAGCTGCCCAATGATTCCTGGGAATGGTGGAACATGTTCCGCTCTTTGTGTGAGCACCGGAGCCAGCTTTAATTCTATTGCTTTGGACATCACAGAGTCTTTTACCTTCTCCCTTGTCCTTGAAGCGATGGGCAGAGGAGACTTTACAGTCTTTATTCACACTAGTCTTTGGGCTAGACTCAAGGCTCATTTTTTTAAAAGATGTACAGGAGATGGCGACAATTGCAATCGAGTGTGATCTTTTGAGTATAGGCTCTCGAAGTTGGCGACAGAATGGAGTATCACGATTGAATTGTCTTGTTGAATCATCATCAGGTCGAAAGCTGCAAAATCTGCGAGTAATTTTAAGTGTCGAATTTTTTCCCATTGCTTTGGATTCACACTGCCATGCTGGGATTATCCATTCTTGTGTACTTTGTTACCAAGCTGGTGGCCTAGGAGTTCAAGAGAAGTTCAAATTTTAGAGCCCAGATGGAGCTGATTTGTGGTTCCTGGAAGGTAGTGTGCTCATAATCTGTCACTTTAAGGGCTGCTGGGCTTTTTTGATGGTTTTCAGATGCATGAAAATATTTTCACTTATTTTTCACTTGAAGAAAAATTGATGCGAAATCTAACACAAGTGGTTTCATATTTTTCGGAGCATTTATGAATTACTTATGAATTTTCAAAGAATCTTATGGTAGGCACCTATTCTTTATCCTAGGCCTTGCAAAACCCACATACACGCAGTCTGAGAAAAGATATGGCTAGACCAAAAACAAGCAGTGAGGCATTCAAAAAGTAATACACAAGGTTTCTAAATGTGACCCTTACTAAACTTAACCCCTTGACGCCTTGATCCTTTTTCTAATTTTGGCACATTTTTGCTTATATCTTTCTACAAAAATATCATTTACTGCAATTTCATGAAATTGATCATTAGGAAAGGTTGTCTTTTCAAAATCCAAATGTTACATTGGATGAATGAAAAGTTCGGTGGACAAAACAGTGCCTCGAAGCCCTCTATTCATTGTCGAGAATATGGACGTCGGAGCGCTTAAGGGTTAAACTAACCTTGCATTCTTTTAACATGTGTAAGAAGGCAATTGGGCAATCAATTCCTATTTACGAAAATTAAGTGGACATACCTTCGCTTTGGAATGGACCCTCCCCGGCTCTTATTCCATCTATTAAAGAAGTATGAACAAATCTCATTAATGCTCTGACATTATGAGCATTCCAACTCACATCCATTGACTATTGCTTTTGAAGTCACCTATGGGACAATTTGAAAAGAGGGTCTGAATTAGAGCCATCTACCATAGTGATCATGAGAAGTTAGAACGTGGAGTTTCTCCATGTCAAATTCCACATTGAGTGTGTCTCCAAAAATCTTGGTATGTAAGGGTCTTTGAAGTAATGTGCACGTTGTTCAATTCTCGGTTTTTCAATTTGACAATTGAGTGGTCTTTTGAATTATTTGTAATATGCTTGTGTTTTGCTCAATGTTTGAGGAAGGTTTGGAGTTGTGTGATGAATTTGAGTTTTGGGTTTGAAGTACTTGAAGTAGTGCGATGGAGCACTGTTTTTTGTGTTCATGTTTGTAGGGGGTAATGTGATGGCATAGATTAGTTATGGTTATGGTATGGAGAGTTTTAATGCAAAGTCTCCATTCACCATACATGTAGGAGAGGCTCCATTCACCATGTAGTTGAACATTGAGCCTTTAGCTATAACAATCTAGAAACTTGCACCATCTCAAAGTTTGTGCATTTATTTGTGGTTAGCTAAAAACCAACTACAAAAATCAAAATGTCTATAGATGAGGTGTTTTTGCAATTAGCATAAATCAAAGCTTACCTATATGGTGAATGGAGCCTTTAATGTATTGTATCAATAATGGATTCTTTACCTTATTTGTGTCCCAAGACGAGAAGACATAATGAATTCCTAATTTGAAAGAATTCAATAGTTTTCTTAGTGCGTCACATTTGTTTGGTAAGTTGATTATTAGACTTAGCTAATTGCTTGCAGTTATGTGGGATGGGATAAGGTTTCTATCAATAATGACCTCATCATTAGGGGAGATTTCATGTCCTTGGGAGATTGTTTCAGGATTGTTCCCATTGTTGGGAATCAAAATATAATAATATTAAATAAAAACTAAAAACTAATTAATTAATTAATTATATTTGACTTGGCAATTGCTTGGCCACGTCAAAATGGCATTTCCAAAGTGTTCCCGGAGTTCCTACAATCCACGAATTCATAGTCTCCTAAAACGTAGAAATCTCTTCTAATGCATGCTTTGTGTTTGGCTTGTTTACAAACGTTGAAGGGTGTTCAATACTTATCTTTGTAGTGCATTAAGATAAACCAACCCATTGTGGTCAAATGATCCATAGTGCAGGGTTGCTAGCGTGCGAGCCTGTGAGCATGAGCTTGTGAGCATGTGAGCGGGAACTTTTTTTCATAGTAAAAAACAAGTTGGGACCTATGACCATGGATTTATTACATTCTAAATTTCAAGAAATATGAAGTCATTTTATTGAAATTTAAGACACTTACAAATGTATTTTGAAGATTTTTTTTGAGACAAGCAAATGTAGTCATTTTTGTTAGACATCATGATATACAAAATCCAAATGAAAATAGCAAATGTCCAAGATGTAGCCATAAAACACACAAATCCACTCATAATTCTAAAATCACACATTATAATTCAACTCAATAGAGATGTCAATCTCAAGAGTCTAAGTCGTAGTGGACTTTATTGCAAAACCCTCAGTTGTTGATGGCTTTAAAATCTCTCTATCCTTGGAGGCACTATTATCTATAAGATCCAAAATTTTCAAAGCGTAAGTATCTTTATAGCGTTTTGGTTGAGAGTAGCCAAAGTCCGCAAATGTTGATGCCATCTACTTAGCAAACATGGAAAGGTGAAATTCTTCTCCAAATTGAAGACAAGACTTTGTGCCTTCATCATCCCATCTACTGACATCAATTCTATAAGACTACAAACAAATATTAAACAATGTTAAACTTGCAAAACTTAAAACTTGACATAAAATAAGATACAAAAAATTGCTTGCTTATTTGTAGAATTTTGACTTATAAGCAAATTAACTTGAGAGGCGCCATGGTCGTAATGTCCAGATCTTGGGATATCACAATTGGTAGTGGTGGTTGTGTTTATGTCATGCATGATCTACATGATCAATTCGATCTTGTCTTTGGTATCAAGAACTATATAGTTTACTACAATAAGCCAAGACGCCTTTGTTAGATGAAGCCTAGATATATGATTCATCCATATCAATAGACAATGATTTCTATCCACTCAAAGAACTTCGACTTCTTCAAAAAATAGAATAGAGAATATATGAATTTAGTGGCTTTTTTAGTTGATTTGTCACTAGAAATCTCGATGTTTATATTTGTCAAAGTCATTGGTTGCAATAAACTTGCCACATCTGCAACAAAGACTATGTTACGATGCATCGTTGAGGCTGAAGCTTGACCCTCATTTCCTCCCTACACTTGAACAATTAAACCATCTTTGATCCACAAAAGTATCATTGAATACTAATGACCTCAAAAAACTAAATTAAAATTTGAAAAGCATGATGCACCACATGCATGACGCACCATGCCTACAACAACCCCGCTGCGCCTTGCCAATTGACTCCAACATAGAATATTCCTAAATTATTGAAAAATGTACAAATTCTAGGGGCCTAGCAAAGGTTGTCTAAAGTCAATTGGATCCGACTGACCTAGGAAAAGACTTCAATGCACCCCCAAGAATCGGTAAACAATTGGTTTTTGTTTAAATTTTTATATATCCATTACATTTCATTTTCAAAAAAATATTAAACTTAAATCCAAAACTGCCAAGCTTCATACTCTTCAATTCAAGTCAAAATCACTAATTTGAACTAAAATTTGAAACTAGGAATTCAAATTCCACTAGCCTTGAAGCAAAACAAAGAGGCATCTGTATTGTTTTATTCTCTCAAACACAACTTTGAGATCTACAACAAGGATAACAAACCTTAACCCAATTTCAAGAGATCTAAGAGAGACTCTTCCAAGGTCAATTGGACCCAACCGACCTTGTAAAAGTCTCTACTTGACCTTTTGAAATCAAATCAAATTTGGGTTTTATTAAGAAATTAAACAGGAAATGCATTATTCAAAATACCCATCTTAAAACTTGAAATTAGGAAAAGACATTTCCAAATTTGTTTGTTTGTTTTTCAAATACCAAAAATGGAAGGTCCAATTGGTACATCCAAGACCTAAAAGGATTCAACTGCAGTTTTGGGAGTGCCAAGTGATAACCTTGTTTTTGGTGCTCAAAATTTAAATTTAAATTTGATTTTAGACAAAAAAAAAAATCCGGTTGGTACCTCCAGAACCACTATCAAGTCCAATGGTGGTTTGGAGAGTACCAGTAGTACCCCCGTTTTTGATACTGAAAAAAAATTTGAAAAAAAAAAATTTGAAAAAATTTTGATACTGAAAAAAAAATTTGAAAAAGAAAAGAAAAAGACACGACAGTGATTTTGAGGTGCCAGGTAGTACCCCCGCTTTTGGTACTGAAAAAGAAAATTGAGAAAAAAAAAAAAAAAAAAAATTATTTTTTTTTTCAGTTTTTTTTTTCAGTATCAAAATTTTTTTAATTTTTTTTTTTGACCAAAAATAGGGGTCTAGCTCGTACCTCCAAAACCACTGTCGGGTCCGACGGTGGTTTGGAGAGTACCAGGTAGTACCCCTGTTTTTGGTACCGGAAAATAAAAAATTTAATTTTAAATTATTTATTTATTTATCTTCTTGAACCAAAAATATGGGGTCCAACTGGTACTTCTAAAGAATTTTTTTTTTTTTTTTTTTTTTTTTTCTTGAACCAAAAATAGGGGGTCCAACTGGTACCTCTAAAACCACCATCGGACCCAATAATGGTTTGGGGAGTATCTAGTAGCACCTCTGTTTTTTTACCAGAATAAAAAATTTTGAAAATAAATTTTGAAAAAAATAATTTTTTATTTTATTTTATTTTATTGATAAAAAAACAGGGGGTCCAGTTGGTACCTCAAAAACCTTAGTCAGGTGTAAAATAGGAACATTTAAATCAAGGTTGTTTGTCAATGCTGGATAGGATGTTTGTTTTGGGTACAACGACAATCCACCACTTTTTTTCATCTCCACACATTGTTTGTGAACAATGGTGTTACATCTCTTCATCTTTGTAATCTCCCTCCTCAAAATTTGAATATTTCATTTTGCTCTAAACTACTTTATTTCAATGTCTTCACTTTTGATTGCCCTCTGTCAATTAGACTTTACTATTGATTGACAACCATTCAACTTTCTTTTAAGATAATGCATGTTACTACTTAAGACACTTATGTTTTTTTTTACTTTTCATGCTCAACATAGCCTTCAAAAATGCCAATAGCTTAATCATGAATCAACAATGATATAGTGAGCTCTAAAAAAATATTGTTAACCCATTACAAAATTTAAACAATGGAAACAATCCAAATCAACACATGTGGAAAATTAGAACAAGTAAATATGAAAACCTACCTGCATCTTCTATTCAAGTAGTGCATGTGCAACTCTCTAGAACATTAGTTGGAATTGTACTACCTTATCTTCATTTTTTTAATTGTACTATGACAATCATCCATATTAAACTTTAATCCAAGAAGCTTGTTTGTGATTTTTATAGTCTATTTCTATGACTTTATGCATTTAACTTAATCCTAGCAATCACAAAAACCTCACTTTTAATTTTGACAACATTCCAAACTAAATCTAAATCACTTCGTAATACCCAGTAAGGACAAAGGTTGTTAAAGAGATCACAAGACCTAGCGTTGCTTGGCATAACCTTTGTTCCTTCTTTTTTTACTATTGCTTCTATACTACTAAAGCTAACTTTGTGTTGTTGGGATGTAAGGTAACTTAGCCTATAAAATGACAACTTTGGCCCAACAAGCAAACAAATTCTTGTGAAGTAAATTTCTCAAGACACATGTAAAACTAATTAATTTTTGGGCCTACATTAGGCTGATCCAAGGTTGGCTTGTCACAGGTTGAGTAATCTTACAACTACTATGGTTGTCACCCAAAGTTGTTGTATCTCCATTAGTGTATTTGAAAGCCAAAATAAGAGTTGTTGCACTTGATAAAAAATTTCTAAAGTAGTTGTCTAAGCTACCAATGTCCAATTAATCTTCTTTTTTTGCATATAGTATATAATAATATAACAATACAACTCTATGAAAATAAAAATTTGCATCGAGATTTAATAATGTGTAGGTTGTGCTCAATTTGAAGCACTTTCCAAACAAGTCCTCAACATTTGCGTCAGTAATGAAGGCAATATTTTCAGCAAATGTACGGTTAAGTCCTCTACTACCTAACCAACTTTTTTCTTGAAAAAACTTCTTTGTTTGTGCATTGTGAAAGGTGATCTCCTCTTCACATTGATTGGGACAAACTTGAGTTTATTCAACATCTTCTTTTTATTTCAAATGTTTTGTTTATTTTGTTTCCATTTTTTTCATTTTTTTATCAATATTTTTCATTCATTTTTCATTTCATTTTTCTTATCATTAAATTTATTTTCTATTTTTTTCATTTTCAATCACTATTTTCCATTTTTTCATTTTTCTCTCCATTTTTTTTATTGTGCTCTCGTTTTTTTTCCTTCATTTTCTAATTTAGGAGACATAATTTTTTTTAGTATTGATTTCTTTACATTCCATTACATAGTCATCACTTTTATTTATTTATTAGTCTACTATTTGTTTTTCAATTTTTTTCAATTTTGGAAAAGATGCCTTTTTGGCTTCAATGCATGTCTTAAATGATTGACAGTAATGAAGTAGTTCATGACTTTATTAAGAACTTTCAATTTTTCAGTGAGAATTCATTGTAAGAATTGACTTTTTAGGCCTTCCATATTACAAAAGACTTTGATTGCTTTAGGTGAGCCAAATGAGCATGATGGATTCAGATTTTGGTGGTTTTAAGGTAGTCTACAGACTCTTATGGGCAAAAATGCATTGAACACTTCAAAAATTCATAATAAATTCATACTTTGTCAAAAAAACTTAATTTCAATTGCTCTCATTGTTTCTCACACTTGTACTATTGTGGGAAACAAATTGAAAAATTTCAATAACCACATGATGTCAAACTCCTTATTCTGACTACAATGGGTTGGTTTACCTTACATCTACTTGATAAGTTGATTGCTGATTGTTTGTTGTTATATGGGATGGTATAAAGTATACATCAACTGTGATTTGATTTATACTTCATGTTTCCCTTGTTTACAATGTAGAAGGGAGTTCAATACTTATCTTTGGTACATTACATTTGCTTGATAAGTTAATTATTAGACCTTGCATTGCTTGCAATTATATAGAATGTATCAAGGTATCCATCAACGGTGACTTTATCATCTTCATGTTTGACTTGTTTATAATTGCAAAAGGGAGTTTCAAGTTCTAGAAAACCCTATAGAATTGTGTTCATTTTCTTTGGACTTTCAAAAAAAGTTCATTTAATTTTATCCCTTGCAGATCATTAATGAAAATTGTGTCTTTCACCATTAAACTATAGTTGCATGATTTTTGTAGTACTTTTTAGGATTTAGCTTGAATTTGGTACTCGTAGTCAATAGGAAATATTTTTCTACAATGCAATCATTTTCCAAAGAATTATATCCCCAAAAAATGTATTTGTATTTGTATACACTAGTTGTTTAAGATCAATTTTCTTATAATGTCTCTTTGTGTTCATTGATTGTGAAGACGTAGCTTAATATACTTTAAAGTGACTTTGAGGATGCATATGAAAATTGCACTCATGATTGATAAGAACCTTTTAACTTTCGTTGGTATAGGTTGTGATGCCCACTTCAAGCTAGAAGTGACTTCTCGGCATGTCACCTATGCCACTTGCAACCTTGGAAAGGTGAATTGTAGTACACTAGCTTCTATGGAAATGGTGAATCTCATCCAAACAAACCCTTTTGATGAATTAAATCCATTCTGGAAAAGCACTCCAGTAGGGAAAATGTGTATGTTGCAAAGAAGGTAGGTTTAGATTACATATTTTTCTAATTTCACCTCCTTTCTGTCACCACCCCTATTGCACCTATATTGTTACTTTTAATGTTTTACAAAAGAAACTATTAATAAAAAAATCCAACTTTCTTCAATGTATGATTTTATAAGTGATTCTCTAAAAAACACATATCTTGTTTAATTGAATACCATTTTAAGCATCAAAATTTTGATTTAAAAAAAATTGTTCGTAGTTTTTCTATTGAAGATTATGTCCAAGGGTGTCCATTGCAAATCTTGATTTTTTTAGTGTTAGAGGCTTATGGAGATGAGCCTCAAATACACTAGGTCTTGAAGGAAAAACACATTAGAAATTCATTTAAAAGAATTCATTTGTAGATTTTGAGAACTTTAAATCAATTTAAAATCAATTGTGCATGTGATATCCTTTAGCCTCATTTTTTTTCATGACTTCAATTTTAGTCTTTTAGATTTGATATGTAATAAGTGGATTGAAAGATTTCAAGTCACAATCACAGTTTTAACACCTTTTTATCTTTCAATCCACAAGTAATATTGTTGTATTTTTTTCCTATGTGATCCATAATATGTATAGTTTTAAAGTATTAGATCTAATGAATCAAAAACCTATACCGGTAGCAGGCTCTCATAGACTTTTAGGTTTTGATTGTCTAAATCATGTAATCAATACCTAGGATAAAGTGACACTTTGCGGGCCAATTGTATGTGTCATGTTTCAACCAACGGTGATTATGGGTATAAAAAACTTATAGCAATTCTACCTATGGGTACCTCCTAAATGCTTGAATGAAAGATAATAATAGTAGTATGGATATTTTTGAAAATTCATATAAAGAAATTAAATCTCCTGCACTCAAAAATTTATATTGTCAACTCATGTAGAGCATTATTTTTTCTTTCTATTGATATATTACATGATTTGTCTTGAATCCCTCAAGATCCAATCAACTATTTTAGAACTAGTGTTCAAATTTAGGCATCATTTTTTAGTAAAATAAACAATTTTTTCAAAAATCCATATTTTGTGAGCAAATTAGATTGGTTTGTATTTCTATATATTCAATTAAATGATAAGAAAATAGCACAAAGTGTTTAGTACTTGAGTAGTGTTGGAAAGTTTAATATTTTGAAGAAGTGTTAGCCTAGATTTACTTGTAGTCCTAATTATTGTTGTACTTGATATTTGAATAGTGGTGGTAGTAATAGATGACATTTAGAAGTTCTATATACAATATATAATAACTATTTGTATAATTCTAGTTAATAATCTTCAATTTGAAGATCCAAGAACCATTCTTATGTTTATACATTGATGTATGTAGGGTTCAATTTTTATTTTTTGAAAGATTTTAGGGACATTTTGAGGTTCTTTTTCAATTCTAAATTCCCTTTAAAAAAATTTGGACAACCATTGGTTGCTCTAAAGTAATTGTATCTAATTGTGATTTGTTTCTAAAACCAATCTCTATTGATTCTTGTCTAAAATGTACAACCTCTATTCATGAGAATCCTATGTCGATATTGCATACATCAATTTTCAACACTCTAAAAATTCATACATTTGGTATTAAAAAAATGCGTGCCAATTAACCCCTAGATGCCTAAGGCACCAAATTCTAGTACTGACAATATTTTGAATTTAAATAAAACTTTATGAAGGTACTAGTCTTAGAAGTTTACAATAGTAAAAATTCCTTTTTGAAGTCCAAATTTAGTGTCAAAAATACAATTTTGAAAATGAAGGATTATGATTTTTCTATACAAGATTTTGTGCAAGTTTTTCCATTGCAAACCTTGATTTTCTAGTGTTGAGGGCTCTTGGAAATGAGACTCAAGTACACTAGATCTTGGAGAAAAAATCACTATATAAATTCATTTAAAAAAAATTGTAGAGTAGATTTGGAGAAGCCATAAATTTATTGGAGTTATGCATGTTATGCCCTTTATCCTCATATTTTTTTAGTGACCAATGTTTTTTTTTTGACATGAGGAAAGAAGATTGAAAGACTCCAAATCACTTTCACAATTTTAATACCTTCATGATCAAACATTATAATCTTTCAATTCATAAGTGATATTGTTGTATTTTCTTTTTCCATGTGACATCTAACATGTCTAGTTTGAATTTGTACGGTTATAATTAAAAAATAATTGATAAACTTATCAAAATTTTGACTTTTTGTTCAATTTAGAGCAAATTCCAAGAAGCTCAAAAAAGGCTTTGGGCATTTAAGGGTTGAGAGCATTGTCAATGCATCATGGCAATTGGTCTAGAAAAGTAGAAAAAATTTGAACCATTAATATGGTACTCCATATTAGAAATTGAGATTACTATCATTAAAAATATATCCAAAATTTGTATAAATAGATATAGTTCTTGTAATTGTATCTTGTCATTTGTGTGGTTTTTCTTTCTTCAATAATGTTTGGGTTGATTGTCTATGATTTTTGTCTTTTAATTTAATTCTAATGGAACGTATTTCAATTGTCCAAAGTCCTAATTGGATCTTTCTTATGTATGTATAAAAGTTATTGATGCATTTCCAATGATAATATTTACCAAATCTATTCCTATAGCAAACATTCAAATATTAATCTCAAATTTAACTTCCTCAATTGTTTGCCAAAATGGATTGATGATACTCAAGAAGCATCTCAAACCCCATTTTGACTTCCAACAAAACTTAGACAATTGAACAAATAGCTAGGAACAATTGACCCCTTCATTATTCTTGTCTCTACACTTCACAAATAGTACGTGCTTCATTTTTGGAGTTCTAGTTTTTGGAGTCTTATTGTCATTTTTGAAAATTTTAAATTCACTTTTGAAATTTTTGACCTCAAATTGGTTTGATTGATCCCTTTAGATATTTTTAGCATATAAAAGAGAACTTAGATGAATACACTAACTTCAAAAATTGAGTCTATGTTTTGTTTTGATTAAATCTAGCATGTGGCGCACTAGTAGAAAATCTAAAATTTCTGTCATTTTGGATGCGTTGTTTTGGACAAAATCTAACAGAAATCTGTTGTTTTCTACAGGTTTCTATTAGATTTTGTCCAAAACAACGCGTCCAAAATGACAAAATTTTTAGATTTTCTACTAGTGGGCATAATTTGAAAATGAGTGAATACAAATGATGTAGTATACTACAAGTGAATCCTAAAAAGATTGAGGCAAAAAGCAATTATGGATTGGAAGTAAATGAACTTCAAAGCTAACCATCCACTCAATTGTTTGACCAGTTTTCAAAATCATTCAAAAATTGATCAATGTTTCTTTTTTGAGCCACAATGACTTCAACATTTTATTGCATGTTGTTGTACAATACACTATTAAAGACCCAGCGGTGCTATTTTGTGAGCCTGTGAGTAGGAGCCTAGAGCGTTGAGCAGGAATTATGTGAGCGTTGAGCTTAGAAATTTGTAGAAGTACAAGAAAACTTTAAAATATTTTTAATAATAAACTTTATCTTAAAATTTGGCCAAAATTTACTATTATTAGTAAATTTTAGAACCTATTACTAAGGACCTATTATCGTGGACCTATTACCGTGGTTATATAGAATCCACATGAAAATCATAATCTTCAATGTTGTTTAAAATATTAGAAGTATACATTTTGGAAATGATGAACTTAATTGATGTAAAAGATGAATGGAGATGGAAATAAGTTTGTATAGAATATTGGTTGATCACTATCCTATAGCAATGTAGGTCCTCTTGGGGCTAATAAGAAAATATCAAAAAAATTCTTTTGATGCATTGTTATTGGACTTGTTTAGATTTTAGAAAAAAAAATTGTTGATAAGAACTACTATCTTGTAGTAGCGTGGGTCTCCTCAAGGCTGATGAGAGGTACCTACACTTCTACTTTGATGTGTTGGTAATTGGACTTGTTAAGATTTTGGAAGAAAGAACTTGGTTGACAAGAATTATTTTTGTAAGGAATGAACTCACTTACACCCAATTGTTGATTAGTTGATCATTGTCTTCTTATAGGACCTTCAAGGGTCCAATTCTTCTATTTATCGATCAAATGGTCTCCCCTCTTGCTGCTTGGGTCCCCTCGGCGCCGAGGGGACCCAAGTAGCAAGAAGAGAGTGATTATAATCTCAATGGAACAACCTTAGTTGATTTCAAACAAATCTTAATTAATAACCGATTTTTCTTCTTCTTAAAATCTAGCAAAGTCTAATAAGTAGCACATCAAGGTTGTTCAAAGGACCATGGTAATAGGTCCACAATAATAGGATCATGGTAATAGTTACTTAAATTTACCAAAAATAATAAATTTTGACCAAAATTTTTAGATGGAATCTCTAAGAAATTATATACTTACAAGCTCATAGGCTCACAGGTTTACAAGCTCACAAACTCACAAGCTCACAAGCTCATGCTCACAGGCTCACAAAATAGCAACCCTGATTAAAGACCCACCCCCATTGATATTGCAAAAGGTTGACAAATGTATGCTTCAAAAAATAAAAAGAGAAAAGTGTACATAATCTAAATGCTCGGGGGGTGCACTTAGTTCTACTATAACAAACCATGTGCAAACAAGTGGTTTCTAATAAACTATAATTTCAACCTAAAATTTTGAACATTGTTTAATAATGACTATAGCTTTCTATTGCCAAAATTTCCAACTCAAATAAAATATGAAATAATTTCTAGAAGAGGTTGAAAATGAACTAAAATGGTATGTTTTTCAACTCAAATAATTATAGAGGACACATTTAGATGACCATTGAATCAATATTCAACTCAAAATGAGCTTTCAATAATGAGTTATTTTTAGGAATTTTTTGTTCATTTTTTAGACAATTTTTTCTTATATAATATAGGGGTGTGAAAGTTATTTTTCAGTTCTACAGTGTATCTTTTTACTTCAAAAATTTGTAACTAATTATTATTAATAAATAAAAATATCAATAATTCAAAACATAAACTTTCAAAGTAGGAAAATCTATTCATTTTTATTTTTTATTTTTTTAATTTAAAATTCAAAAAGTATATAGGGGGTCCAAAGTTTTGTTTGCACGTGGTTTCTAATAGACACTCTAAATGCCTCCCCCCCGAGTCTAAATGTGAAAGGAATTTGAAGAATCTTGATGAATTACAAGCTTGAGACCTCATTTACTATCATCAATGATCTATAGGTAGCAATTTGAAATGTTGTTGCATCCCTTTGAATAGATTTGAAGATACTTGTCTTATTACACAATTAACACAAATAATTTTAATTTAGCAATCAAAACTAATTTTTTTGCCACAATCTTTTTGAATCCAAGAAATTTGTTTGTAAGGGCATTTATTTATACAATATATTTGTTGGATTGTCAATATGTTGTATATAACTACTTTTGGACTTTCAAGGGATCCATAATTAACAATAGAAAAAAAATGGTCATTTGGAGATAATGCAAAATATCAAGAGATCTATACAAAACATTAGGAGATCTATGCAAAACATTGGGAGATCAATACAAAACATTTAAAGATCTATATAAACATCTGAAGATCTCTAGATATTATTATTTAGAGATCTTTGAATGTTTTGTCTAGAATTCATTCAATAGTCCAGGAGTAGTTGAATGTGATTGAATAAGATATGACAATAGCCATATGATACAAAACATTTGACAATATGTCATAATTTTGACTCTATCATACCGGTATGCATTTATCAATAATAGTTATTTGGTTTTAATGAAAGGTATTTATTCAAATAAACTCAAACATTTTGTATCATATGGTTGTCACATCTTCAAATCTATTCAAAGTGAATATATAAACATTTAAAATTGCAACCTATTGATCATTGATGATAGCAAATTAGGTCTCAAGTCTTTTATTCATCAAGATTCTTCAAATTTCATACACATTAATATTATCTACACTTTTCTCTCTCTATATACATTTGTCAACTTTGTGCAATATCCATAGAAGTGAGTCTTCAATGATGTACAACAACATACAAAAAAAATCTTGAAGTCATTGTGGCTCAGAAAAGAAGCACTGACAATTTTTGAGTGATTTTCATAACTAGTCAAACAATTGAGTCTATAAGGGTGGTTAGCTTTGAAATTCATTTATTTCCAATCTGTAATTGCTTTTTGCCTCAATTTTTTAGAATTTATTTGTAGTATATGTAGGATACTACAACATTTATATTTGATCATTTGGACTTTGTTTACTTATTTTCAAAATCAATTTGATAAAAAAAAAATATAGACTCAATTTTTGGAATTATTGTAGAAGACCCCACCAATAACAAAATAGTAGTAAGTTTTTGGGTGGAGTATAGGAGTAACAAGGAGGTTAGTTCTTCTATGCTTTAAATATCAAGAAACATTCTCAAATCCATTTTCACAGAATTGAGGCGTAGTTTCTTTATTATAGTTTTGAATAAAGAATGGCTACACTAATTTTCCCTCTTGGTATGAGTGCAAAATGAGTGTCCACATGAAATTATGATTTTTTTAGGATATTGGTACAATAGAGTAATATTTCAAAATTGCACTAATTTTAAATAGCATGACTTTAGTAATAAGATATACTATTAGCACTCCAGGATGCCACACTTATTGTCACCAAAACGTCTTCCTACAAAACCGGCGGGAATAACGTTGACATTAGATGAGATTTGAGGCCAAGGGAGGGCAGAGTCTTTTCTGGACCTAGACGAGAGGCGTTGGTAGTCAATTAATTTGAGAACTTCATGCTCGACAAAATGTAGGCGTAGAAATATATCGATATGCGTAGGAATATATAAATGTTAGCTATGACTGTGAGGGATATTCTTGGAGGTTGTTCAATGAAGACTTGAATTAAATCTAGAATCCTTACTTACTTTGCTTTGACCAATGACCAACTAGTTGTATGCGTATGTGATGCATTGGTATATATTGGAGGCTCGATCGTTGCGATTTCTAGACATACGATCAGATTATCCATGGATGACTATGAAAGGATCAAGGGTCTCAAGATTTTGAATGTCGTGCGTAATTGAATTCGGTGTAGGATCATTTTGGGTATTTGAGACGTGGGACGAATTTCCAAATGTGGTGCCAATTTTCTGTTCCTAACAGTCCCTGCAACATACTCTATTCTATTCACTTCAAAACTCACGAAAAGGGTGAGGAATTTACAATTTGGCCAGCCAATCTGTAGATGTCTTCCCTGCACACCCAACAATTGAACACCGTCATCATATAGATGACCCTGTAGTACGTGATCAATGGGGCACATTTAACTAATTACCAATAGATTTGTAGCAACAAATCTGAATTGAACATACTACATATTTGAGACAAGTTTCATGGTGTTGACAAAGCTCACAGAGACACAGTTGCCTATTTCTCACACATCTGAACTATACTAGTATGCCCGTTAGATTTTGGAAGGAAAATGCACAAGAATGTTCATAATCTAACATCTCTAACTGCACAACAACGACAACAACTACACACTAAACTTTAGTTACCCTTGGAACTCATCACTCACTAACGAATGACGGTCCACATACAACACTAATCAGGTGCAAAAAAAGTCCATGAAATGACAAAGTAAAAGTGTAAAAAATTAAAATGACAAAGTAAAAGCATAAAGAATTAAGTAACAATGTAAAAGTATGATCATAATGTAAAAGTGGTCCACAACTTTTACATTATTATGCACAACTATATAATAGTGCATGCTATTATATATAACTATATAATAGTGCATGCTATTACTTCAAGCTTTTATTTGTCAAGATATGTTTTGGTGATACACTTCCATTTATTTGTTTATTCACCATTCTTCCCAATGCATCATTTTGTCATGTTCTTTACCTCGTCAACATGCATGGAATCACATGCTTGTAGTTTACATGTTCTTTGTTCAAATGGATGGACATGAGACAATTCAATCATTTCAAATGAGTCTTAGACAAAAATAATAGAAAGCAAAGGCTTGCATGTGATAATCAAACATTGTTTGGAGGATTGTTAGAAAATCCAAAGTCATGGAGTCCCAATATACGCCATTGGAACAAGTTGGACAAGGAGCCTATGGATGGGTTTGGAAAGCTCTTGAGAATGACACCAAAGAAGTGGTGGCTATAAAACAATTAAAGAGTAAATCCATTGCCAAAAGATATGAAGAGGGAAGAAAATTGGAGGAAGTAGTGGCTTTGGAGGCCTTACAAGGTCATCCTCATATTATACAATTAAAACAAGTTGCAAAATGCGATGATGAGTTGTTTTATGTATTTGAATACATGCCAACCAATCTGTTGAAAATGATTGGTGATAGAACCCTTCCATTTGAAGTGGAAATTCAGTCTTGGATGTATCAAATTCTTCAAGCAACGGCCTACATGCACAACAAGCGATATGTTCATCGTGACCTTAAGCCGGAGAACATTCTAGCCAAAGAAGGGACCTTGAAGCTAGCCGACTTTGGTTTATCAAAGGAGATGGGCCTTTGTTCAAATAACTCCACCATGCCTACATATAAGTTGGGGTATTGTGGAAAAGAAGATTGCACGTGCGGATGTAACACTACCAATGTAGGCACCCTATGGTATCAAGCACCTGAGATCCTACTTTGTTCTCCATCCTATTCAACATGTACAGACATGTGGTCTTTAGGGGTCATTATGGCAGAGATGTTTCGATCTCGACCCCTTTTTCGTGGCACAAGTGAACAAAGTCAATTTGACCAAATTTGTGCAGTGCTTGGTTCACCCCACTATTGGAAACAAGATTGGAAAGAAGGACGTAGACTTGCAAATGCTTGCAACTTTGAGCTCAAAAATTTATTCCCAATGGTCAACCTTGCAAGCCGCATTCCTCATGCAAGCGATTTAGCCTTGGATTTGATGGAGTCATTGATAGTTTGGGATCCAAAAAAACGCCTCACTGCATTACAAGCCTTACATCATCCCTTTTTCAAAGCCGAACCAAGCTTGCATCCCAACAATTCTACTTTGATGTCAACTTGTAAACCTATAACTCTTCATCAACCAATTGGGCATCAACAAGGCATCATATGACTTATACAATGAAGAAGAGTGCCTTGCTTGGTACATGTTGCATGATCAAATGAGCAAGCAATTTCATTCAACTAAATTCATTAGTAGTGTGCTAGTTGCATGATTTAGAAGTTAGTGTGATCTTCAATTTGTCTCATGGACATAAGTATATTATTTTGGTTTATTGAACCATCTTTTTGTTAAAAATATAAAGAATACTAAACATTGTTTTATGTTAAAAGTGCACGTGGCATAATTATGAATAGTCTATTGAAAAGTGTACATGTTGGAAAAATTAGTTGCATGTGAAATCAAGTACAACATTGTAATGAATGTTGTATAAATTCTATTTACGATGAAGGATGGAAAAACATGTCTATGACATTAGATGTATGCATTTTTTTTTAATATTGTAACAATGGTAAACAACATTTTAATTTGAGAAGATTACAATTATATATTTGTGAGGATATGAGAATTTCAAGTAGACATGAAAATGGAAACTTCAAGCTTTCAATAAAAGTTGTTTGTATATGTGGCATCCATTGACATGGTTTAGTTGTAGGTCATCCTTGAATAAAGTATTATCCTTTGAAGATGATTAGGTGACCTTATTACTACATGACGATTTGTTCTTATTAATCGAGGGACTAATTTTCTTCCCTTTTCATTCGGTTGAATGCTCTTGAAGAATTGGCATTGACCAAAGTGAAATCAAACACCTTGTGCTCAATTTTTACCATGATTGTGAAACTTGCACGGTTAAGATGCATTATTTGGACGTTGTATGAATAAGTTTTTGTTTCTAGGTACACTATTAAAAACCTACACTAGACTCTCATAGCCAAGTCTCCAGCCAGCCTCGAGTTTCAGGGAGGGCTCATGCAATCTGGGCCCTCCACGGCAATCAAGCGTCCAGATTAACAATTGTTGTCTCCAGTGCATTTAGCCTTCAAGTATGGCAAGACATAAGCTTAATGAGCATGCTGGCATGCTAGCATGCTAATTTGGGTTTGGGGCATGCTGATTTTCAATTTTTAATTTGTTTTTTTGACACAAATGGTAGGAGGTTCATACATGGATTTTGTAAGGGGATAAAATTGAATTTTGGGTAGGTGAAACATCTTAAAATATTTTTCAATAATTTTTTCCTAAAAGACAAGTGGAATTCCCACCTAACCCAAAATGTTTCATATTTTTTGGAGCTTTGTGTAATTAGTTATAAAATTTTGCAATTGAAATGGCATAGGGCCCCAAAATGGCTCACCTCCTAAAATGAACACTTTGGGTACATTACTAAGGGCTATGAAAAAAAAGCATGTACGAATAGTGTACATTTAAGA
Organism: Rhytidiadelphus loreus; assembly: GCA_947034895.1. NCBI lineage: Eukaryota > Viridiplantae > Streptophyta > Bryopsida > Hypnales > Hylocomiaceae > Rhytidiadelphus > Rhytidiadelphus loreus. Next base: position 3,220,656 of record OX344762.1, read on the forward strand.
AGGTGGGCCATTTTAGAAACTATGACATTTTAGGACCTCCTACTTTAGTACATCTCATCCTCAAATTGTCAATATCTTAACTCTAAACCCCTATGTGTATTGATAAATGCATTTTGAATACTTGATATATCACATTGTAGGATTCATAATATTTCATTGATAGTCATCAATATTGAAAAGGTATGACAAAAATCACAATACGGTTTCAAGATAGTTAAATAAATTATAAACTTTATCATCCCCCGCATTACTAGACTTTCTATTCCTACTACAATTTAGAAGATTTTCTCCAATGCTCTTGAATATTCTTGAATATTCTTGAATGTTCTTTTCTTCACATCTTAAGACTACCTTTTCTTTTATTGATTCTTACTAAATTTAATTGTACAATGCCAAATGTCCTCACTCTTTATAGTTCCATTTTATAATAAAATTATACTAATGTGTATAAATAATGGAAGAAATAAAATCTAAGATTGAAATATGAATAGTACTATTTAATTAGGCAATTTAATTAACTAATAAAAAGTTTGTATAAAATCACTATACTTAGAGTGTTACATTTCAACCCATCACAATAAATTTCATACATAGTTAGTCAATATTGTATTCATTATCATGTAAAAATCACGTGTACTTAAAAAATTGCGATTTTATTTTTTCCATTATATCAATTGTGATTAGTGTTAGTGACTTCTATTTAAGAAGTCAATGACATTAATCAAACTTGACATTTACTTTTAAGCATAATGCTTAAATGACTATCTACCCCAACACAACATTGTAATAATACAAATTTGTACCTATTCAAAATTAACTAACATGCATTTACAACACTAGTGTCCTAATGCAAGACCATCTTTTGAATAAAGAATTTAAGCAAAAATTCTTAAAAGAAAACCCCAAGTGTGCTTGAGGTGTGCATGAGGTGTGCTTGAAGTGTAGCTCAAGCATACCTCAAGCTCGCTTTTCAAAATAAATTGAGTAAAGAATTTCAACAAACTTTTTTTAAATTGTTATCTAAATTCATTGCAATGACAATAGTAAAAGTGTGCTTGAGGTGTGCTTGAGCTAGGCCTCAAGCACCCTTGAAGCACACCTCAAGCACACTTGGTTTTTATTTTCTGGAATAGTTTGTTGAAAATTTTGATTCAAAACTTTAAAAACTTTAAAAATGTGCATGAGGTGTGCTTGTACTCTAGCTATTTCAATTGCAAAATTTTATAACTAATTACACAAAGCTCCAAAAAATATGAAACATTTTGGGTTAGGTGGGAATTCCACTTGTCTTTTAATAAAAAAAATTTGAAAGTTTTTTTAAGATGTTTCACCTACCCAAAATTCAATTTTATCCCCTTACAAAATCCCTATATGAACCTCCTACCATTTGTGTCAAAAAAATAAATTAAAAAAATTGAAAATTGAAAATCAGCATGCCCCAAACCCAAATCAGCATGCCAGCATGCTCATTAAGCTTATATCCTACCATACTTGAAGGCTAAATGCGCTAGAGACAACAATTGTTAATCTGGACGCTTGATTGCCGTGGAAGATCCAGATTGCATGAGCCCTCCCTGAAACTCGAGGCTAGCTGGAGACGAGGCTCTCGTAGACTTCCATTTTCAGATTGTGCACATCTTGTCTAATCAATATTTAGGAATAAGTTACTCTTTTTTGTCCAAATGTAGGTGTCACAATTTGGGCAGTGTTGATTGAGGATGTACATATTTTAGTGTCACTCCAGTGTAATACATTGTACATCGATCGTCATAGGAATTGAACATTTCAAAACCTAGGCACTCCTTCACATCCTTTTTGTCTGCATGAGCTTTGAAAATAAAATTCCACAATGCAAGGTTCCAACTGCCTCTGCTTCAGTTGCTTTCGTTCTGTATTCTAAGTTTCTAACCCTTGTAGCAGAATCATTCACAGCAGCTGAGCGGTTTCCCCATTTCAGGCACGACAATCACTGCAAACAATCAATTGCAAGCCTTGTGTAAGCACACTTACACAATGGAACTGACATTGAGCTCACAAGGCAAGATTTGCTGATTTGAAACTTCCACACTAGGAGCTGCAGTATAAAGGTTTCGTAGTATATTCCATTACCTACTCTAAATTCGACAATGCGATATGTTTGAATCTCATCCCTCAGCTGATCGCAGGTTCCTTCTATCATTACACTAGTGACAGATTTGACAGAGTTCTGATGTGATTTCTTTCTTAATTTGGTGGCCGAAAGTGGAGGAGCTACTTAAGGTGCGGAGGCAGAGGCAGGATTAGGGCATACAGAAGAGCGAATGCAGCAGCTTGTACCGCAACTGGGACGGAAGTTGGTGACCACTATGGCCACGCTCAAGAACTCTGCAGGGATGTCGGTGGATTCCTTGCGGCAGCAGAAGAAAGCGCTCCGCACCATTGTGCGTCGGGAGCTTCGCAATTTTTCGCCCGAGACCAAGCGGGAAGAAGGTGAGCAATCAATTGTTCAAGGGGTTTGTTTTCCCATTTGTTTTCCGTGGTATCAATCTTTCGAAAACGACGGGTACTTCCGACCTGCGCTTGAAGTACCAGCAATCGACCCTAGATCTTTTTCTTTACCTCAATTTTGGTCACTGGGTTGACATTGCGTGGAGTGATTCGCTTGTCATGTGGGATTGTTAGGGTTTGTTTAGCAGCAGTGTATGAGATTTGCGGAAGCCCTAATTTGGGGATTTGGTGTGAATACGAGCTGATTGAGTTTGAATATGGCAATCAAAAGTATGTGCTATCTGCGAAATGGTACCAGAACAGTAAGAGAATTTGCGCTTCTAGTTTTTTTCACACTGGTGTAGTATCAATAGTTGGGACTTGGGAAACGAGGGGTACTTAGAGAAGTAGCAGCAATCGGCTCTAGGCGCAGTAGACGTTTCTCGTTTGCTTGCTTGTGGTGGCTAGGTTGCCATTGCGTGGAGTGATTTGTAGTGCTTGTAGTATGGGTTTAGGGTTTGTAGGATATCCTCGGAAACTCCAATTTGGAGGTTTGCTGTGAGTACGAACTGATTGAGTTGGGAAGTGGGCAGATGAAGCAATCCAAAAGCATGTGCTTTCAGCGGAATGGTTTCAGAACAGCAAGAGGATTTGCGCCTACGTGAGCTGTGCTAGTCTTCGCGAAGTGGAAACGTCGCACATCATGGCCAATCTTTTGGAAAAGCAACGACGCTTTGCAGGTGTGTGACGCCATAGCCACCCTTCGACATGTAAATTTGAAAAAAGTATGCAAATTGCTGAACTTCAGAGACAGTGTCAATTGATAGGAAAATATGTCACAAAGTGTGTGTTGGTGTGATAGATATGAAAGTTTATGTGCCACGAATTGAGGACAAAGAAAGCCACATGCGGATGCTGCACATCGCCAACACTGATGATGATCTGATCGCCAACTACATGAACATTTTGGAACCTAAACCTTTGGATTCCTTAGGAAACCCTCGGGAGGAAGGTAACTTCAGCTCTCACTGCGCATTGTAGTGCTATGTCCTTCTGCATGGGAGGTTAGAAAAATTCTCCTACAAGTCTCGTCTGCTTGAGATTTGCAGCTGCATACGTGTTTTATGTTCGTGAAATAAAACTTAGAACTAGATTATTGCAGCACACTGGTGAAAGTTGGAACTGCAAGATTTGGGGATTTCATGGTCACAAGGAAACTTGAATCATCTTTTTTAATGGTGGAAGAATGTACACTCTCAATGCTCTTGCAGATGATTGCTGTGATTGCATTGTTTGTGTACGGTAGAGGATAGTATTTGTGTCACTTTAAGCATTTTATGTCTGAGTGTGCATTCATTACTAGATCAGTAAAGAGCTGTGGAGAGATTACTTCGGATTCAAGAGCCGAATCTGTTGAGATCACATTATTAACAGTATCTATGAATTTCTTATGCAATTTCAAAGTGGGAGGTTGTCGACCACTGCAAGTGACAGGAGATGCAACCCCATTTCCATTCAAAGATCAGTGACTATGGACATTTAGCCAAGTTTTGCTTACGCCAATAAGTTCAAACAAGCGTATGAATAGATGAGTTGTTGTTTGTATGAGATTTTAGTATAGGAGACGAGATCTGGTCCCTAACAGTTTCAGTATCCTCGACCTTATTGCTAACACAAGTTTGGATGTTGGCATGCAACAGTGATGCAGACAACTGAGCCCCTGGACCTGTTCTTACTGCCAGGCACTTTTCTTTCTTTCACTGTCCTACTTCAGTATTTATACTTGTCCAGTCAATCGAAGGGGTTACCTTCTTATGACTAGAGTTGCACGATACTGGATTCGTTGGGTTGTTTGAATGCGATTCATAAGATCTGGGATTTTACTCGGGTACTTTGCTCTCACGATGGGGATCCGTTGGTCCTGGATTGGACAGGATTGGCGTTCGATCGAAAGGGAGGTCGTCTTGGACGTGGTGGAGGGTAAGTTTGACATCCTAAAGTGAGTCTCCATGTGGGTCCTTTAATCAGAGGACTGTGTTGAAATGTTTGATGGCCATGTAAACGTTGAGCTTTTATTGATATGGCCTATGGATAATTTGTCAGTTAACTTACAACATATATGTCTACTCATAACAGTCTTTTCATGACGACATTTGCCTGCAATCATGTGAATATACTTAGAAGCTATACACTAGGTTCAACGTGTTAACAGGAATATAAGAAGTCTTTGGCATGAAAAACTGGAAATGATGTGTTAAACCAACTATTTTGGTAGATTTTGCAGACACAATCAGGACTAATTTGTGTGTGAGCTCAAGGGGATATAATCGAATTCACTGCAAGAAAGTTCCCATTCTGATTCTGAATCTCTTTAAATTGTTACCAATATGCAGATACTATGACCTCTTTCTTCAGAACTATCTGCTTCTTGCGAAGAACAAAGGATGGAAGTCCCCCTTGCTTGGTGAGTTGAGTCGTTGAGTCATCCAGGATGTTGTTAAGTTTACTAGATGCTGCGGATAACTTCGCTTTAGAATTCTATTTTATACATCCGTGAGTGATGGAGCTCAGTTAACGTCTTGGTTTATATGTTATTCAACATATTTGGATGCTCGATTTCCTTAAGGACCTATCAGATAAAACCTAAAATGATAAAGTTAAGGATGTTAGAAAGAAGGGTTTGTTATATCATATATTCTTGGGGTGTAGTTATTTTTATGTGTTCCTTTGTGAAAGAGTTACCTGTGTTTTCAATAGAGTGTTTCAGGAATTTTTGGATAATTTTCCTCATGATAAATGGGGAGGTTTATCCCATGGTGACAAGGATCATACAGAGACCTCCCCATGATACAGTGGGAGATCTTCATATGATCACTGACTATAATGAAACCCCGATGAATCATAAGGAAAGCTATCTGAGTTTGTGAAACGGTCTACGTTTACCGGAAACCCTGTTAGTGATTCTCAGTCAGAGTTCTCACAATAGGTGTTGAAATTGCAGTTGCATTGTCATATAGTCCTCAGATTCGGGACGACGCTGTGCCAATGGATGCGACGGATGTGAAGATAGATGCTTTGGTTAGTAGCAATGGAATACTTGCATTTAGTTCTCAAGCTAAAGAGCACATAAACTCATCATAGTGGCCTAATGTTCTAACAAGCACAGAATGGCACAGATGAAGCTTCTTTGCGAGGTTGAGGCCCTTAGTGCATATTAGGGGATACTCACTTTTCATGTAGCCATTGTGGAATAAAATGGTGTCCATTTTTTATTTGTGCATCACGACCTGAGTCTGCTGTTCAAGACAGCTGTGTCACATCCTACTGATTTTGAATGCATTTTTCAACCAGTCATGAAATTCTTAGAATCCATCATGTTAGCTTGAAATTTTTTCATCTAAATAAATAAATAATTCGTCTTTACAATGATGAATGAGAGTCACTCCTATGATATTAGAGATTTGCCTTTGATCTCCAATAATTAAGTATAATTTCTCCTCAATGTCCAAGGCTTTTTTTAGGCCTTTTTTGAGCTTCTTGGAGTTTGCTCAAAACTAAACCAAAAGAATCAATTTTGATAAGTTTCATCAATTAAAAAAAAATCATAACCATACAAATTCAAATTAGATGTTGTGGATAATGTAGGAAAGAAAACACAACAATATCACTTATGGATTGAAAGATTACTATAATGTTTGATTAAGATTGTGTTAAGATTGTTAAAATAGTTTGAAGTCTTTCAATCTTCTTTTTACATGTCAAATATAAAGTTAAGGTCATGAAAAAAAAAAATAGGTTAGAGTACATAATGTGTATAACCACAATCAATCTATGACTTCTCAAAATGTATCCTACAATCTTCTTATATGCATTTTTAATGTCATTCCTCCCCCCCATCCAATGTACTTGAGGCTCATCTTCAAGATCCTATTAAAATACTAGAAAATTAAGATTTGCAATGATTTTCCCCTTGTACAAAATTTCCAATATGATAATTATAAACAATTTTTTTCAAAGTCGGATTTTCATGCTAAGAATAGACTTTTAAAAGTATTTATTTTTTGAAAAAAAATAGTTAAACTAGTATATTGGTAAGATTTTATTTAACTTCAAACTTCAAAATATGATGCCTTCAACATTTAGGGGTTAATAATCAATGGAGACTAATCAACCATTCTAGAATTATTGCATCTCTTCAAACTCAATTTTTTAATTGATTAAAAAACTTTGGAGGTACAAAGCTATATATAGAGGTTTAAAGATTATCATAAGTTCATTCAACTTCAAATGCATATTCCATTTCAAGCCCTCCTAAGGTATAGGAATTGTTTATAATCCATCTTTTGTCCAAATGAAGAATATCAAACAAAACAAAGCATAAAACTCAATTGAAGTTCTTTTGTCTTGAATTTTGAAAAAAATAGCTAAAATATCAAGTCTCCTACAAAATCATCCTACTCCTACTTCAATTATAGGAGTAGGGCAAGGAAGATTGAACTAAACAAAGCATGAAATTCCACATACATTCTTTACACTTGAGTGTTGACAAATTGACTAAAAGAATATGAGATTCAGTCTCAAAAAAATTCTCCTACTCCTACTCCTACTTCAATTGTCTCCTTCGATCTGCTAAAACCACGACGGAGATTAATAAACCCTAAACCCTATTACGAAGGCTTGATCAGCAATCTAGACGAGAGTGTTACAATCCATCATTGATTGTAGAGAATCTGATCATCACCATCTTCCCCAAGTGAGCCTAAGAATCATAAATTCAATCAATTCAATCAAATCCTACACTGAAACTAAAACTACCATATTCAAGAAAACTACAACTATCTATTGTCCAGAGATGCAAGTGAGGAGTCGGACAAGCTCCAGCGGCGCCGAGAAGAAGACGCCGTGGTCGCCATCGGGCATGCAGAACACTTTCTCCGGCGGATTGGCGGCGATCATGGCGTCTTGATCTTGAGGAGAGACGCCCTTGTCCTTCCCCGTGCGAATGTAGAATCTTCTCACGGTGCCGAACTTGGCTGCTGTCAAGGGAAGGACTTCGGTGCCTGGGACGTAGGGCGTGTCGGTGACCAGAACCTTCGACAGATTGATGTACTGGGGAAACACGTGCACGCAATTAGATGAGAAATTTTGGTGTCAGTAGAGGCGGAATTGGTTACTTGCGTGGGGGTGAATTTTCACTGGAAGAATTCATACCCTGCAGTAACATTTGTAGCAATGTTTGAACGTTTGTTGATAATAGTCAAATGTTCTAAAGTGTACATGAATTTGGAGGGTTTAACGACGGTTTAGCAACGTGAAACAGTTTGGAACAGGCTTGAAGAGTTCACAAGTTTTGACAAACAATCTAATTTTGAACCACGCTTCAGCAACCATGCAATGTTTTTCAGCAAACATGGTTCAAATCGCCTTGTTCACTATGGGCAAGGTTTAGTGGCAACGTCGAATGTCAACTTTAGATTTCAGCCCCCGCTAAAGTTGGCATTCAGCGTTGCCACTACAAGATGTCTGAACGTTGCATCTTTGCATCTGGAAAAGCATTGCACGTTTGCAGAAAAAAGATGCATAGTTGCTGAAGCATGTTGCAAAGTTTACGTGTTTGCTGCAAAAAGTTGCTCCAGCATGATCCAAAACGTTGCTGAAAAACGTTGTTAAAGTCTCCAAATTCTAGTAATACTGGTATCAGGGAAGGGAAGAAAATGAATGTACCCTCTTTGGTGTCTCGCTCATGTAAAATTTGTTGAGGCTGTTCTTGTCGAGACTTGCCGATGTGGGAGTAGGGGAACCGTTTGCGAAGTTGAAGCTCAAGTAACCGGGAGTCACCAAGTTGGGGAACGTCTGCAAGTAAAGGAATTGAGTCGATCGTCCCAGTCAGCAATCGTATAAAATATTAACTTGATTCGACATTATATATGATAACAAGTGTTGCAGCTACTAATGATAGTTACTGGAACCTTGATAGCTTACACATAAGACCACTTCGTTTCAATCAGCAGCAAAAGAATCTCAAATAACAGTGAATATTTTTTCTCTTGGCATCCGTGTCAAAAAATAAAATAAAAAAATTGAGTAATTAGTGCACTTTGCTGTGTTCCCCTCATACTAGGATTTTGCCTCAGATTCTTACAGTTGGAGGGAAAGCTCCGAACATGCTCTGGTTGTAGGAGGGCGTGCATGCTGAAAGATAGATGGCTTTGGAAACTTTGCTGGGGAACTTCTCCGATGCGTAAGCAATGGACCCTCCTCCGAGACTGTGCCCAACTAGAATCACCTGGACAGATAAAAATCATTCATCCCCACAAGCAGCTCATTAGACCGACATCACTTATAACTGTATATGCGTACAATTTCCCCAAATCAGTAGCAAGACTGTTTTAAGAGTTACAGCAAGCAAGTTCAGCTTACCCGTCCCCTCGTGCTGGAGATGGCATCGATCAATGGCTTGGTGTACTCTGCAACGGTGGTGATATCATCAGCAATCGCTTTGTCGATACCATTGGACGTCAGGTCCACAGCTGTGGCTGAAAATCCATAAAACTCCAGCAGTGTTATGACTTCAAACCAGAACCAGGCTCCACCCCCGATTCCGTGCACGAATATGAACTTTTGTGGTGCGTATGACTGGTTTTCCAAGGCAATAGCAAAAAATGGTCATGTTTTATATTGAAATGGCTTGCCTCCAAGCACCAGAATTGTGGCAATCATATGCACAGAACTCTCAAAACTAGGAATGGTGTACTTCGATCCTACGCTCCAGATAGGCGAGTGGGAAATTACCATTTTCGTGAATATGACGATAAAACAAAGTACTCAAGTGCTGCACCAGATCCCTCTCCCTCACCCCAGGCTAGTTTCGTAACACGTGAATAGAGTCGTTGTAACAAATGTGAGGGGTTCATGTTGCTTACCGAAGGGTCGTTGCAGACGGCATTGCTGCACCGAAAACCGCTACTGCCAGATTGAGAAGTTGCCATTCCCATCAGCGAGCACAGCAGCATGGCTAACACTGCCAGACTCCATCCAGCTTGGTTCCATGATCGTGGAGCCATTGGAATCACGGAATTCGACCTGCTTCTGGCAACTAATTTCCACACAACAAAGCTTTCTTTTTAGATGAAGATCATGCTCAGGGTGAGGACAACACAACTCAAGCTTTGACCTGAGTATTGCCTTCTAAGCATCCACAAATGAAATTTGTGAAGCGAGCTCCCAGGTGAACTGAGAACGAAATTCACGTGACAGTGCCTCCTGGTCACTGTCGAAATCAACCAGAGATCTTCGACGCCCTCAGGGCAACTGAATGTGTTTCACTTAAAAAGGATTCAAACTACAAGAAATCTTGTAAGAGAGATACATGCACCAAGATTCTCCCAAGAGCTATTGAAATGATCTGTGTTTAAACATGGACACCCAAGCTAATGCCGACTGTCCCTCCAACTCTACTAGCTCAGACTTCAGTTCAGAATGAGAAAACAGCTAAAAACTTTCCGTGTAGACCTCAATATACTAGAGCTTTGATTCCTAACCAGGGAGTCCGTTCGGAGGCTGTTAATCCTTGCAACACACCTTCTAGTCAACCTTCCAAACCGGCAGCAAGCTGAGAGCCTGGGATGGCAAAGAACGGAGATCTCAAGAGACTTATTAGTAGTGTGCCCAACTGGTTTCCTACTCCTCAACTTGAGCACCGCTATCGCCTTTGACAAGTGATGAGCTTGGGAAAGTCAATCCTGCCAAGATCCTCACCTGAGTTAGATCCCCTTTTCAGGTGGTCAGCTCGGAGCTCACGAGGAGCACTGATGCTGCAAGTGGTTAGTCAAAAACAATCAATCTGAGTTTCTGTAGAGGAATCCGTGCATTCTGGAAGCTCCGAGGCTTTGGTGCGTGTACTTGCAGAATGAATTTGGTACTAGACTCTCGGCAAAATGTAAACAGGGAGCAGTGACCGTGCATATCTCCCCTTTCTCGACTTTCCAGAAATCTAGGCTGGTGACGTCGAACATGCCAGGTGTATGCCAAAAACATGCTATTCCCGTTTATGCCTGCTACAGCTCCACTTCAAGTCGACAGGAAAACGGGGGCAAGCAGGCAGGCGCTGCAGCAAAAGGTCTTTAGGGCACCCCAAGTTTCGATATTTGGTGGCCGACATGCATGGCGGTCCACGGATTGAAGGTTTAAATTTACAAAATGACTGTCGATGCAATGCCTCACCTGCAGTTTGTGATGTTTTTAAGTTACACAGATGACTGTGAGCTCTCCAGTCTGCAACTTGGAAGCAGCCTACCCGTTTGCTCAAGTCTTCAAGGAGGAACAAGTATGCGCTTCTTCTTGTATGGTGGCGTGAAATTTCTTTACATCATGAGGCCAGTGAGCACATGTGCTAAGACTTTGTTGACTTTGGACCGAAGCAGAGGAGACTTTGCATCGACATAAGTTATTACATCTGAGGAAGTTCAACTGGAAGAGCAAGTCTGTGCTACAGAGACAGATCCTTTAGGAAGGTAGGGTAGCCAGCCGCTTGTTAAATTGAAACTAACTTATTACGTTTCATCAGAGTTCCGTCCGTCCGGAGACGGAGGAGGTCTAGCAAACAGTAAACTGACCTTTTTTCTGTGAAGAGTGGGCTCCATCGCTGCCGCCACCGAAAGTCTGTGACGATGATGAATTTGGACGCATTTGGAGAAGACGATGATGAGGTCCATTAGTGAGGATAAGCACTGATTTGGAACTCTGGTTATCAATAGGCTATTGCCAAGTTCTCCAGAGTAAATGTTTTTGGCGATTTGTCGACCAAAAACGACCTGCAGGGGCAAGCAACAAGGAAATTTGAGGCCAGGGGTTATCAATATTTTGCCAATTCCATCCAAGCTTAGGCCTAGAATTTGCCAAATCTTTCTTATTGTAGTAACTCTTATGGATCAATGGGGATCATTAGAGTTTTAAAATAGCAAACTAGGCTTTCTCATCCTACAATTGATCATCACATTGGCATAATTGGAAAATCCAAAAGATTTACTTGAGGTTTCTTGACTATTGGAATCCACTAATCCTTGGCCCAAATACAAGTAGCTCAACTCCAAAAATCCCCAAAGCCCCTTTTTCATGACATTGATATGACTTTCACTATTATACCTACACTAACTCCAATAATTGAGTCTATGTTTTGTTCAGTTTCACTTGATGTGACATACTTAGGAAAATGAGTGCACAAACATGAATGTGGTAGTATCCTAAGATCCCTAACATGTTGCAAATCATTGAAGATCCACATCCATTGGTATTGTAAAGAATTGACATACATATGCTTCAAAAAATGAAATATATATAGAAAAGTCAGTAGATAATATTAATTTGAATGGAATTTGAAGATTCTCAATGAGTCAAAGACTTTAGACCTCATTGGCTCATTCACTATCATAAATGATCTATAGGTTGCAATTTGAAATGTCGTTGCATCAACTTTGAATAGATTTGAAGATATTTGTCCTATCACACAATTAGTATTAATCATTTTAATAGAAAATAAACTATTTTTTCACAGCAATTGTTTTGAATTCAATATGTTTGTTTTAAGGGCATTTACATAGTACACTTCTTTAAATTATAGATGTGATTTAATATGATATGACAACAATCATATGATACCAAAATTTTCACTCTATTTAAAAGTCATATGAAATTTATATCTAATGTGGTATTGTAGCTCATTACCAAAAGTTGTATGAATGTAATATGACAATGACAAGGGAACTTTTTTGAAGTGCTCATGTGGAATCTCCAATGTGTAGAATGTTCAATCAAGGAGTCAAAATAGATGGTCCCAAACACCAATTGTAGGACCATTTACCCACAATGTACATTTTTTTAAATGTGGATTCAATATGAATTGCATGTGAAATAGCAAGATCCATGAGTACTTTGAATTTCTTTGTCTCTCTTATGGAGGAAAAAGAGAGTTTAGAGTGAACTTCCATGCGGTGCCAAGATCAGAAAAAAAATGAGTTTTCTAGAGTTAGAATTGTCTTTGCCAAGTTTCATGATACTTTTACTTCTAATTCTATTTGAGTAGGGAGGAACTTACATTTTAGGAGTAGCCTTGCCTCTTGTCAAATGAAAAGAAACCAAAACTTTAGTTTAAGTCAAATGTTATAAATAGTTTCCTAGAACTCAAAAACTTGCCTCTTTGCTTTTCACTAGTCTCTCCCTAAAATTTACCAACTAACAATTCCAAGTCTCATATTGCAAATATTGTTGACACTACTATTTAGAATTCCATATTTTATTTTTAAACAAAAGTTGACGAATTTTTCAAAAATGACTTAAATCTCTACCAAATTTGACCTTTGAGAAGGATTGACAAGTTGACTTTTTACAATCAAATTCACAAAGTAGTGATTGAATGAGAAGTGGGTAGTGGTCCAAGTTGAGTTTACAATTTGGTCAAGACCCGTGATGTTCTCAGTAGATGAAAAATGCACTAGGAATCGTATGTGGACACACTAGATAATGTTATGTCCATTTCAAAAGTTTTTTTCTTGTTCAAGGAATTAGGTTCAATGAATCCAAATTTGGATTCATATATTCTAAATATAAAATATAAAATAATGAGCACATGAAGAAGTAAAATATATCTTATACATGGGGAATTTTGTTAAAATGGTGCCATTTCACAACTATAGCACTTTTACGATTTAGACCATGCAATTTGAAATCTATACTTGTCTTAGACCTTTTTTTGATGTTACTTTTATGGTTTATACTGCATGGTCTAAAATGTGTACATATCCTAGATGCCACTTTTACGATTTAGACTACGCAATCTAAAAATGGCATATGGAATATGCCATTTTAATGAAATTTCCTATAGAAGTATTATACAATGGAAAGACAAGAAAGTGTGTCTATATAATTAGTATTGGGCTAAACTAAACCTCTCCACCAATCAAGGAACCAATATTGGAAATATAATTTTGTAGAGACTTAAGGACCAATTTCCATCAAGGTCAAATTAGAAGACCACAATTCCACAAGCACTCAAAGGTATCCTACTTTTTAGATGTGACCATAGAAGGTGGGAGCTTAAGACAAAAAATGTGGACTTTGCATGGTTTTGGTATAAATCCAAAATTCAAAGTCCACATTTTGTTCCACCCTAGGCTACTTGCAGTTGGGTGCCTTGTATTTTTCTTTTTTGCAGTAAAAGTTTTCTTTATCTGTGTCCAAAAATAAATTTAGAGTCCACAGATAGGCCATATCTATTTGTTATTAGATCCAAAATTATGGTTGTGAGATTTTAGCCCATCTTTGTCTCTTAGAAATCCATTAGGCCTACCTCAAAGACGACCTATGAATCAATCATCTTTGGTAGGAAATCCATTGTGGATCATTTGGTCACTACATAGGTACATTTGTTGGATTCATACAAAAAAATTGCTAAAGACAAACATCAATTTAGATCATATTCTATGGATCATTGTAAGGATTGAAGCACCTTCTATTTTCTATAGCGTTTTGGCAAAATCTGCAATTCAACCCCATAGTACTATGAGTACTATATAAGTGAAACAATCTTAGCCATTCATTGTAAAAATTGATGGTTTAAAGTATCATTGCAAGTACTATAAACTACTTGCGAGTATAGAAATAGTATTAGTATTGAAAAAAAAAAATAGATTGTCACAAAAAAAATAGAAACAATGAGTTACAAATTAATAATAAATAGAAAATCATGAACAACCCCCCCCCTAAAAATAAGCCATTTGTGAGGACTTGATGGTGATCAAATTTCACTAAAAAAATGAAGTTGACACCATCTTCAATGTTGAAGAATGCTTGTGTAAGGGAGTGCTATTTGCATGGACCTAGAGGACATAAATAATACATTTTTAAATTCCACTTGGTAGGCATATGTCCGCCTAGTGTAGGAATAGACCACCAAATTTTTAACTCTAGATCAATCAATTTGGGTACATTGAACGTAGTGAAAACCTCTAAACCTCAAAGTGTGACAAATTAACAAAAGTGACTTTGAAATATAAAATGATTTTTTTTTAATTCTTAGAAATAAGTGATATCATTACCATCAAGTTAAACATCTTCAATAAAAAATTCATGTTCATTGGACTTGTGCTTCAAAAGTTATAGCGGATGATAACATCACTCCAATTGTGACAAAATGGGGCATGTGTTTCTTGCAATGACCCCTATGAGTATTTTGGTCAATTCATTTCTATAAAAAAAAATACATATATACATTATAGGCTTGGTGGTCAAAGCAAAATTACATATCTTCCCGTTGTGAATCCTATGGGAGACTATTTTGGCCCTCTTGGATACTAGTATGGCACTCATAGTTCTCTACACAATTCCAATAACAATTCAAAAGTGTCCCTTGACATTGTAGAATAATACATGAATCTTTTGTTACATGTAGAAAAAAACATGGTGGTGATCATTGAATTCATGAAAAGGTGACTTTTCAACCCAATTCCAACCCTTTGAGCTCAAATTGCATACTATGTTCCATTTCTACTACATTAGAATGCAAGATAGTGAAATTGAATCCTAAACTAGGGTTCCAAATTGGGTTTACCACGGGTGCATGTAAAAAAAAAGCCCCCTATTTTGGGCCATTCTAGGGTAGACTCTTGACCTCTCTAAACTAATTTGGATCAGGGTGGATTGACCCCCTCGCTCGTCCTTACCAGGGGTGCAAGTAAAAAAAATGCCCCCTATTTTGGGCCATTCTAGGGTATAATCTTGACCTCACCTAGCTAATTTGGGGTCTCTGATCGCAGAAATGAATTCAAAATTTGCAAGAAAATTCATGTGCAAAAAATAAATAATTCTAGGGTTTGCCCGCAGGGCCGAGCGAGGGGGTCAGTTCTCCCTGGCCACCTACAGTAGTAGTCGGGACTGAACCCACTTCACTTACTGTAAAGGAGATCACCCATTTCCGATCAGCCTCCCATTTTCGCAGCTTAGACTGCTTCATTTCCAATCAGCAAAACTGTAGGTGACAACTCACATACTATAGGGCCCACGGGAGAGACACAAATGTCTTGGAGGTGTACATTGAGAGCATACAATGATCACAGCATGTACATTGATAGCCTTCCATCAATTTTGTAACCATCTTATGGTTGGAAATAGGTTTGCCTACATATCGGGAATGGGACAAATAGAATCTTGACAAAAAAAATTCATAGTAATTTTGTTTTTGAGGAAAAAAATTTAGAAAATTATAAAATCCTACTGAAATGTATTAATTTTCCCTACATGAGAAAATTTTCCCTTAAATTCCCGCAAGCTGCAGATAAGGGCCAGGGTGAACTGACCCCCTCGCTCGGCCCTGCGGGCAAACCCTGGAATTATTTATTTTTTGCACATGAATTTTTTTGCAAAATTTTAATTCATTTTTGCGATCAGAGACCCCAAATTAGTCAAGGGAGGTCGAGAGTTTTCCCTAGAACGGCCCAAAATAGGGGGCTTCTTTTTTACATGCACCCCTGGTAAAGACGAGCAAGGGGGTCAATCCACCCTGATCCAGATAAGCTGAATTGCTTAATGGGTGATATACCTTATGTTAACTTAACTTACTGCAGTCACTGACCAGTGGCCTGGACCTTCGGAAAAGTGGCAGCAGGCCCCAACGGACCAAAGGCCCAAAAGCGACTCGGCGAGGCCCCTCTGAAGACGGAGGCCGTTTCCGGCATATTCATGAGAGATCAGGGAGGCTCCTCCGTCAGGGCTAAACAAAAATTAACTAACTTAGTAACCTCGTAAGGTAGGAGGCTCAGAAATGGCTCATCTAAGGGTTGACCTGTCTATTTCATGTATTTTCTTAAATGGAAATATTTTTAGATCATTTTTCAGAAAAAGAAAAATAGAAGAGGAATCTAACACAAGTGGTTTCATATTTTTTGAAGCATTTTTTTAATTACTTATGGATTTTCAAAGGAGTTGTGTCATAGGTCCCTATTTGTGTCTTCCATAAACTGTTCACTTGCAACTTCTGAAAAAAATGGGAAAGCAAAGAGAATGATTTGCTCTTGCAATTAATAATGCTTTTTTCCTTGATTAATTCAATGACCATGGAGGTCAATATATGAACTACATGAACTACTGTTTATCAACCGTTTATCCATTTCACAACCATTTGTATCATTTGTAGGGTCCATTTTTAATGCCCACTCCATTTCAAAGACTCTTCTTTAGATTTTTTTGCCGAACACTTCGTCTCTTTGTTCAATGTAAGCGGTTATTGTTTCCCTTTGTTTCCCTTATCAATGGAAAATTTCCATTTATTTCTTAAAAAGAAAAAGAAAAACTAATCCAGACTCAGTGTTTGATTGTTTTTCATTATTTTTGGAAAAGGAGTCAGTTGTTTCTCCAATACCCAAGTAATACTTGGATGATACTTGATGATATCTATATGAAAACTAGGTTATACCTAATTAAAATTTGGCTACTGGTCTTATAATACAATAGTAATGTAGTTGTTCTGCCCTTCCAAAATGAAAACTTACTTTACAAAAAACAAACAAACATCTTTTGGGTATAGCTAACATTACAAGAAATCTAAACCTGGCAAAGGGCCGTGAGACTGTATACATTAGGTGCAATTACAACCAAAAAAATTATTAAAAAATAAAATAATTTTTTTCCAAGAACTAACATGGCACGTCAATTCGACAATTTCAAAAAAGATTATTAAAAAAACATAAATTATTTTTTATTTTTCCTATATTTCACCCTTGTCAAAAATAAAACAACCTTCTATAGGGTTTAGATTTCTTCTAATGCTAGCAAAAATTGTGCTTAGAAAAAATACTATTCAAATTGCACCACTCTTGTTAGGAAAAAATTAAATTCCAAAAGAAGCCCGCTTCGTAATGTAAAAATTTGGGTGGAAGAGCCTTCTCAACTCACTAATTGGGCCAAGATTTGCATGATGAGTTCAAAAATTTGTCATGATTACCCAATCCATCACCTTGATTTCATAAATTATACACCTCCCATAAGTATATACATGCCAAGTGACCACTACCAACCTTTAGTGTTCTTATGTAGTGGCACTAATGATGACGTTGCCACCTTCATACTCATTCAATTAGTATTAAAATTAGTAAGAAAACTCAAAGCCTCTTTCGGGTTCATTTTTCTCCTAATGCTAGAGTGAATGTAGTTGCCACCAGCCCTTTTTTTTTTTAATCTTTTCAGAAAGTGCCAAGATTGCAATCAATTAAAATTTGGTGAAGCATTGTATTTCTACATTCATCCATCTTTTGGATTGAAAACACTTTCCAATCATATTTGTGCATTTTTTCATCCAAATTTGGCAATTTCATCTATATTTTTAATAGAAGTGGAAATTTTTTGGCAAAAAAAGATTACTTTTATCTGGCAAAAAGTAGACATTTATTTTGAAATGGTGCAATCTGGCCACATTAGAATATCAACAAATGTTAATTCCATCAATCAAATAATAATCAATAATAACATTAACATTGGTTGAAGCCTATTGTGAATGAAGAGTCTATTGTAGATGTTCAATTATCTGGGCATGAATAAGCAAGGGATATTTTATTGATGCCTTTCAAAGGTAGATTCTATGATGACCAATATTCATAAATAGGAGCTATTAAATAGTAATCAATGAATAGTACTACTTTTGTCTCCAAATGATATTCTTGTTGGACAAAATCTTCCGAATTAAGGCTAAAAATAACATTTTAAAAACCAATTTCACTCTATAAGTAGAATTTGGTGCACTCTTAATATTCTAAAAACTTTGAGTTTTGAAATATTGAAAATTAGATTTTTGGGGCATTTTCAAGGAGCACCATTGGTCAATTAATTGTTGAATGTGAGGTTGTCATTTTGTAAACATTTAGTATATAACCAAGACCACATGTGGCCCTTTCAATCATTCCTTTCAATCTAGCAATATTCAAAGAGATGCACAAAATAAGAATGAACAATATTGATTGACAATATTGGTCCCAAATAGCAATTGAAAACCAAATCCGACCAATTCACAATGTCACAAAGTGCAATAGGAAGATCATTTGTGGACAAAAAATGAAGGCCAACATAAAGATGATTTTGGAACAAAGGGGGTAATATTTAGTGATTAGACAATATCACAATTAGAGGTTGCTTTCTACAATCAAGCCTCTACGCTAAATATGCCTCTCCTACATTATATGGTCATGATTATAATCACTTATAATGCATTTTAGTCCAATTTCAAGGGATTTAATTTTTTTAATGTAAAAAACTTTTGTAAACCTTTTAACAAGGAATCCAAAAATATAATTATATACATTAAATGAATATTCTTTGTGGACAATAATAGCATTAAAAAACTAATTATATGAGATTTTTTAATACATGTATTGTGAGACAAGCTACCCAACTTTGAGGGTTTTCTAATAAAAATTTAAGATTTTTTTTATTATAATTAAAACACTATGAATGATCTTTAATATCAATTGGAGGGAACTTCTTCTGTAGATTATTGAAAATTATGCATAAGTGTTTGTTTTCTTCATATATATTGTGAAGTTTTTTTAATAAATATGCAACCCAACATTTTCTACATCTCATTTTATTTAATTTGGTTTTATCTAAATTTTGGTCCTTTTAATTTGATATAAATTTTAGAAAAGTTGTCTTCTAAACCATTTGAATGCCAATGAGCCTTACATATAATACAAGAGTTGTGTACATGAGACCTCTACATATATTATAAGTAGATAGTAGAAGATTTCTAACACATACAATATTATAAAAAATGTGAAAAATAACATGTAAAAAATAATATATATTTAATTTTTGGGCTATTTGCAAATAATGTATATTTAATTTATCAACTTTCAGGCAATTATCTATAATATGTATCATTACAAAAAATCTGAGGTCAAAACAAGGCCATTTAACTTCCATGCTACAAGTATAGGGAAAATAAAAAGAAATAAAAGAAATAAAAAATAAAAAATAAAAAATAAAAAATTGAAATCGCTAAATTGACATGGCACTACTCTAATTACTTAATTTAATTTAGTTTTTAAGACTTTAATAAACTTTAAAGTCTAATTGTACTAGCTGGTAGTTATCTCACAGCCTTGTTTTGGCTTCAGATTTCTTGTAATGTCAACTTTTGGGCTATTCTAATACATAGCAAGGTATATTTACCAATGATGTTTTGAAAAATTATTAACATTTCACATTTCACATTTCTTTATGAGGATCTAGAAGGGGGTTGGAATTATGAAACATACATGAGATTTTTAATACTTATTGGAGTAAAAAATGTAGAGGTTCAATTGTACTTATAGACAAATGAAAATCACAAAAAAAATTTATAAGAAAAATTATAGGATTTTGTAATTTATGTGAATTTTCAAAGTCTTTATTTCAAAAAACCTTAAAGTGTCATATAGGGTGCATCTTTGAATTATCTTTGGATAGAATTAAAATCATTTACTATAGGCATTGTTGATGTTACCCACTGTGTAAATTAGTTGAAAACATTCTATATTGACAATTTAGGGCTCAATTTAGGATCATATTAGTAATACTTCAATATAGACCCATATATAACATTTTAGATCTTTGATGAGGGAATCCTTTGTCTTTCCAAGATATAGGATTCTAGTTTCTTCCTTGTTCAATGCTAACATTAGATGAGATTAGGGGGGGCTGGAGGGCCATTTCAAGCTTGTTCCCAGGTCCGTTCCCCCAAGCCTCATCGAACGCCGATGTCAAATTTTTTTTTTTCAAAAATATAAAATAATAATAAAATAATAAAATCCTTAAAATGAGAATTTTAATTTAATTTTTTCTTGTTTTTTAAATTTTTTTCCAAAAAAGTAACGTGGTAGTTGTTGTGCCACGTCAACGCAGCTCGCGAATTGCAATTTTGGCCAGTGCCCTCCAAAGTAGGAAAAAAAAATCTAATGACTGTAGCTTTTCAAAGTATTCTAGGTACTTATCTTTCCCGAATCTATTCCCACAAATTTTGGGTTCTATTTTAAGAATTATTTTCCTCCAAATCTACACTACTACTACAATATTTGCTTGTTTTTGTTTAATTTGTATTCTTAACATGAATTAACTTGATATTCTAATAGTAAGGATTTGTTACATGCACTTTCATTCATTTTCATTCATCCTTCTAAATTATTAGAGCACTATTTTTCTTTCTAATGTAGGGCCTTCTACAATGATCCAAAAAGTTGATAGTATTTATCACATTGCCAAGAAAGAAAGAAACTAATTATTTGTTGCAAAATGATCAAAGTTGAAAATTTTGAATTCATGTTTGGACTCAATACTCTACTTTTGTTTTAGATAGTATGAGAAGTAGAGATTCAATTTTAGTACTTTCTTGCCAATATAATAGTGGTCTAATCTATTATATATGTTTAATTGTTGATGATGATGGAGACCATAAAATTATAATCTAATGTATGCCTCCCATGCATCCACTTGGTATGAAAATTCCTACTCACAATGCTCACAAAACTTACAATAGTGCTCACCACCAACTAGCTATTAGAATCAACATTTCCTAAAAAGAAAGAAAGAAAGAACTCCAATTGGACATTGAGGTTATCATCGATTATCCCCAAAATTTCTACAATGATTTGAGGCCCAAAATTTCTTCAAAATACTCATGGCCAAAGCAAGTCCATTATGTTCATCTATCTAGTATTTATTTTCTTACAAATCCAACTAAGGTAGAACTACCCATTACCATACAAATTTGTTGTCTAGGTGTTTTAAAGAAGTTATTTATGATCTCCCACATTTTTCAAAGATTGGAAAGTTTGAGAGAAGTCATTTGTAAAAAGAATGAAGACATTCTGACAAGAATTGAATTTTCTGTGATTTTTCAAAGGTGAAATGTTAAAGCATGAGTAGACCCTTATTAAAGCGTGGACTGATGTGTCCTTTTTTTAAGTGCATTGCCATTATGATTATAGGTTGGTAAGATTGTGGTAATGGGTGGGGATCACTGACGCAAATGGGACCATTTCGTAGGTGTCGGAATTGGGTGGATGGCGGTAATGGGCAGTTCTACCTTATAGCCAGTCCGACCATGAGCCCAACCAAACTCCTTAGGCATGCCATTTGAGCTATGTAATGGTGAAGATGCTCTTAGGATACTGTGCATGAAGGTTTGATTCAGCACTCAAGTGTCGAACTTGAATTTCCACATTAAATTCTTAGGGGTCCATGTCACCTCACACCATTCACAAGTTGACAAGTGGCACTTTTTGACAAATGACGTAATTTATGGCTGAATCTGACCTTCATGCAGGATAGTCGCAGTTCAAGACTCCCTTTCAAGCTCAGCTCTCCCCACCCACTATGGCAAATAAATCAAAGATTCTGATATGATCTGATAGGGCACAGTTTGTGATGGTGTTAGTGGGACACTTGTTTGCCCTCCTCTGCAGCAGCTTCTTCATGACAACTTGGTTGCCAGGGTCATGGCTTTGCATTGAGAGCAAGGGCAGGATTGGGAAATTCTTATTCAAAAAGCAAGCTACGCTAGTGCTAGAGTGTTAAAAAGGGGATTGGACTTTGTACTGCCGAGCTCGGTATGGTATTCGATACCAGGATCAGAGCTCTGGTTATTTGATATCAACATCAGTAAGGTGGGTACACCCTAAACCGACACTTTTTGCTACTGACCCTATCTATGATTATTAGAGTGGCCAGATTTTCACATGTTCTTGTTGGCAAGTGAAAGGAGGTTTCAACGCATTAGAGAACGTGGCATTTGGATATTGTATGCAAAAGTTATTAAGGAACAAAGTTTGATTCTAAAAGCGTTTTTTTCACATAGGTACATAACTGATTTTGGAAATGTACACATAGTGAAGATGGCGCTTTAAGGTTAGTGGCACATTTGGGTGTACCTACCTTACTTGGATATATCCTATAGCTTGAACTAGTGTGAGACACAGACATGGAGTAGTTAGAAGTGTTCTCATATAAGGTAGACCAGCCCATGCCCATTTCCATCAACGGCCTAATTCTGTCACCTTACTTTTGGCCCCAATTCTGCCACAAAATTCATGCAAATCTGTTCATTTTCTGACAACATCAATGCATTGATGCCAACAAGGGGTAACATGTCAATCCTTTATTGGTGAATACTTAACTCCTAAAGGATCATCGTGTGTTTTTTGGCAACATAGAAATTTTGGGTAGGTACCTGTGACTAGAGATTTGCATATTTCAAGCTGAAATTTTAATAGAAGGTGGGGACGAGGAATATCTTTCATATGCACTAAATTTCATGACATTTGGAAATATGAGTCAAAATTTATGGCCTAATATGTTACTTTGTTCCTTGGTTGGGCAGTCTAAGCAAATTGTAATTGTATTTGGGCAGTTTTGTAATTTCAAGAGTAGACTGCTTTAGAAACTCACAAAAATTACTATTTTAATTGGAAAATTATAATTCCACTTGGGTTTGATTCATAAAACAAGCACACACGTCTGAAAAATGTGTGCCCCTCTAGAGTTGGCCCCAAGATATTTAGATTGTAAATCAAAATGGTAATAGGCTTGTATACCATATATAGATAAAAATTTATTCTTGAGTGTATTTGTATGTTTTAGCTTAACCCCTAATGATCCAAGTGACCATTTTCTAGTCTCTGCCCCTCTTTTTTGAGCTAACCATTATCCAATTTTAAGTTTTTTTTAACAAAATTTCAACTAGAAAATAGGCTAATTTATAAATCTAATGATGATAGTTTTATGAAATTCCGAGTTAAACTCCACCTTGGGGAATTTTTTGAAGTTGAATGGTGTAGTTTACAACTCTTTTTTTTTTGGCTTGGGCATAGATTGAAAAGTTAGCCAATAAATGCAATTGTTGCCCACCTCAAAAATGGCAAATCCAAGGAGCTCAAGGAGAAGACAAGTGTATCCGTCATTACATGATTTTCTGCAGCAGTTAAGGGTTGCAAGTTCCCTAGCGTTCCCCTGCGTCGGGAACTCTACCACGCAGCCTGCTAACGTGGTCGAGAGACGACCACATCAGTAGGCATTAAAAAATTATTTCTTTTGTAAAAAAAAATAGTAATATTTTTTATTCTTCATTTTTATTTTTTTTTAAATTATTTTTATCCAGACAATACAAGCTGGTTCCTAGCAACGGGAACCAACCTGAAATGGCTCTCCTGAAGGCCTGATTCCCATCTAATGTTTTGTTTTTCTTACAAACACTATTCTCATTTGAGTGACCATTGTGCATTGCAAGCTCTACCAAAAATTGAAAAATGATTAAAATGTTGTGAAATTTTAGATGAACATTCTTGACTCTCTTGTCTTTTATTGAGCACAAAAAGGTCATCATTTCAAAATATTCTTGCTAAGATATGCTCCTTCAAAGTGCACTGCTCAATTTTTCCATTGAACCAAATCAAACTTCAAACTTAAATATCTATTAAACTGTACATTCAAATAATTTGATTTTTTTGTGGTGCTCACTTTCAATATGAATTGCAAAATCCTACAGTTACATTCTATCCAATCCCTAAAGAAAATGAGCAAACAAATTGCTCAAGTTCTTGGTAGTTTTGTCCCATTTTAAAAGTACATCCCCCTTCTATCATTAAGGATTAATCCTATGCCAAGACGCCTATTCATTCTTGTTAAAAGTGTTCTTGTGTACAAGACGTAATATTTAAAATTAAGTAAAAAGTTATAATTAATTTGATCTATGCACAAGATAAACAATTAAACAAAATAATAATAATATTTTATATTGCACATATATTGATTAATGTAATTAATTTGTTTACCCACATTTTCAAAATTCAATTGCCAAGGTATATAGAAAATATCACGCGTACATCTTCCATGGTACTTTCAATGTATATATGATATAAATGAATATATGTATGATCATTGTGTATACATATTTTTAACATATTGAAAGTTCATAGATTAATTTGATTGGATGTCCAAAGAATGCATGCTAAGAGAATTTGAAATCTCCTTTTGACTCCTAATAAGATCCAACTACAACCAAATATAGGCAATTTAATAGTGTGAATCATGCTCAAATGCTTATTTTAACAACCAGAGGCGCACATATATATCTTAAGGGTCAAAACTGGTGTGTGTTTTTCTCTTGCAATTGTATGTGTTCAATTTGATGAAGGAACAAAATTAAAAAAACTAGAATTCAACATTCACTTTGATTACTCACTTTTTACCATAGTACAAAGTGAACATTGGTTGAACTATTGAAGTTAGTGTCCTCAATGGAAAAATGCAAATCTATATAACGTAAGGTAACTACTTTCGATTGATTTCTAAAACCAATCAATCTAGATTCTTGCCTAAAATGTACTACCACTATTCATGAGAGTCTATGGTCAATTTTAAAATACCTATTTTCAATACTTTGAAAATTCATAGTTTATTCATACGATGTTCAAAACATACATTCTAGAATCTGCTTTTGACTACCAACAAAAACCTATGAAAAGCTTTTCAATATAAAAATGGGAACCATGTTAAATTGTTTATTTGTGCAATTTTAGGTGTAGTTACATTAGCTACAATATACACAAAATACAAATGGCAGACAAGCCCATTTAATTAATCTTTCAGTAAGCTTCCTAAAGGTCAGAGCTTCCTAAGTGTCCTAAAAGAGGATGATGGTCAGAAAGAAGTATTTTCACCACTTGGAGTTTGTTATTTCATCTATCCCAATATTTCTTGAATACTGAACAGTTTGCTAGTCATCCAACATTCGTAACATTCAAATTTAGAAAATTCTTCTACACAAACATTCTTTACTCCATAGACCAGTATAATATGACAAGTATAATATGGTTTTAAATGTGTTGCAAGAGAGAATTCTACAATGTAAGCAAGAAATTGAAACTGAAATTTATCATAGACAATTTTTGAAATACCTACACAGAACCGTACACAAGATTTCTTCTAAAATGATATTCCATAATTACAATAACCACTTCGTAGTTCGTACAGAGCAATAATCCACAACCAAGAAAGTTCCTGAGGAGCTTATTGTCATTCTACTGTCAATCCAAAATCGTTAGTTCTCAAACCGGAACTAAGAAGGTTTACCAAGCAAGCCTACAATGGCAACGGCTAAGGTATGACATGGAAAATGCAGAACGGCAAATGAGCTCCATATGCAGCCATTTCAAAACCTTCACCAAATCCTGTATCAGTACGTTAGAATCGGAGTGGAGCTACATACAGCCTTCAATGAATGTTTCCATCAGATCTACAGTTGTAGAAGAAGGGCGTCCCGAGATCAGAAACGGGACGACTTCCCAAGGTCTTCATTAGATTGGTCTTCGGCGGAATGGCTTACCGATCAACATGTAACGTTAAATTCTCAGACTTGGCACCTGATGTGTTTGCATGGAGTCTATTCTGACTGTGGAAACGGGGATGATCCCATTTCATGGCAGCTTCACCTGCGCAACCTGCAGGAAAGTGTAACTTAGTTTGATAAACAAATGTTAGCAGGACCAAGTGACAATGGACGAGTTTGCTATTTATCAGAAATAAAACGAAATGCTGGAAAGGCCAGGTCATCGGCAGCAGTATCTACAAGTATGTAAACAGTCCAACAATGAAGGACGTGGAAGGCATATATTATACCTTCTGGCTCAACAGGGATTTGCTGCTCGAATCGCCTTCTGCTAGAGCTCGGGAGGTATGACTCAGAAGTGAACATGCTGCACAAATGCGAGCTGTGAACATGGAGACATCGACCAGGTGCAGCCAACTCACCAACCAAGTTAATTAATGGTCCTCATATTTAACAACTCATCAACTCTGGCACTCTCTTTGGAATTGATGTAACGTAGTAGATACTAAAAATCGTTGGTACATGATCCCTATACTGACCCCTGTTACCCACAGCAACTCATCTAATCGCGCACTTGGTTAAGACCTCTGAGCAAATGTCCATGCCAAAATTTTCATCACTGGAAATGGAGTTGTCTACTGTCACTGTGTCACATACAGTGATCAAAGATCTCGAACTTGAAAAATTGCATAAGAAATTCATATATGGTGATAAATGTTCAAACTGAATAGATTTTATTCTTGTACCCAAAAATCTTTCCTCAGCAGTGGACTGATCTTCCAATGAAAGCACAATTCTACATACAATATTGGGTTAAATGCTTACAGTGACGCCAATAGTATCCTTTACCTTAATGAGGCCAAATGATGAATAAAATGGTTCTAGAAAATGCGTACCCTAATTGTAATGATGTCTGTGATCTTTGCGCATCTCGAAGGTTGGGATGAGGGTGAGGATCTTTCTGCTGCAAGCTCATACCCAGATCTCGTGTGAGAGCGCTGCAGCTTAAAGGTCTAAGGCTGTTTGCCAGATTAGCTCGAGCTGCAATCCCTTGAACATCTGCAAGCTAAATCAACAAGCAAGAAGTCAAACTCGTTTCAATGTTCCAGGCATGATTGAAATCCTTCAATGCAACTCATGAAACGACAACATTACATTATCACAACACTTCGTTGTAATATCCCAGAAAAGAGACAGCAGTTTCAAAAACTACAATCGGGAGGATCTACCAAATTAATCCCGTGCTAGGACCACTTTGTGAGGATTGAAGATACCAAAATGAAATTCGATTTTACTCCGGACTACGGTAAACTTGATTTTAACCCATATCTAACAATTATATACTAAGAAGGGAGATGAAAATCCCCTTCCACACACACAAAAAAAACTGAATAAACCTAAAGGGATTAAAAAGAGGGCTAATCCTTATGATCTTCCCCGTGAGTTTCATACCTTCTGGCGAAGCTCCTCATTAGCAGCCATCAGTTCGTACTCCTGTGAGGGAAATTCATGTAGAATTTAGAATCACAGTACCCAATTTAATTACATCCACATAATTCGACTTACAATACCAGAAAATTCAACACCTGGTCACTATAAAAGATTTTAAGTCCACACACCTTTCTCCGCAAGCATTCAACCTCCTCAAAAATGAGTTCATTCTGCACTCAGAAAACTATAGTCACGGTAAATCTACAGATTTGAATACAACTGCCTCTCCCGAAACAATCAAAGCAGTAATGAGGCTCAAGCACATCTGGATATGTAGAAAGACAATACGGAGGCCTTATATGCACCAACTGCTGCCCCCAATCTAACTCTATTGCAATTCACATGAGACGCAACCTGTAGACTTGCTTTTCTTGCTCTTATTCGCGAAGCACCCAATTCCAGTTGCTGCTCCAGCTGCAACAAGTCAGAGACCTTCAACGCTGAAAGTTCCTCACCCAGCATGTGCCTGCAAGCAGAAATCATTATTCACAGAAAGTAGAAAGCACAGAAAGCAAGGCATCGGATACTAAACCTTGAGGAATCTAACCCCGTCTCTTATTGGCTGCCCCTGTTACCATCAGCAACTCGCCTCTTACTTGATTGACCTTCATTTAGCAGGTTTAGGGTTTAGGGTTGTCAGCACAACTGCTACCCATCTTTACTTAGGGTTTGGGGTTGCCTACTGCCCTTCAATAGTGGTTTACAACCTCCCACTACGAAAAGTTACATAAGAAATCATCAAATACATCGAGTGAGAAAACGTGAATCCCTAGAGAGTTTTGACTCTTGTAGTACAAAAGAGATCCCTCCAGCGAGCTCTTGTGAGTGACCTCGCAATGAAAGCACACTCCATTATGTTAGAAATTAATGGTTCAAGTGACGGTAAGAGAGGCTCTTCCTTACTCCTGTCACTTCAGCAAAAGACCCTGAGTAGACTTAAAGTAAAAAACGAGTCTGAATTATATGCATGCCCGTCGTTTGCAGTCAGAGGATTATTACCGACATACCTCAGCGAGACTTTTGATTGCTCCAGCTGCTCCCGCAACTTCACCACTTCACGGCCCAGGCACTGTCAAATTCAACACATTGTATTATGTACACCAAGAATGATCTGCTTAGTGCCAGGGTTCAATACCAAATGCATGAAGGAACCATTGTTTACCCCGTGTTGTACAGGGTGTAGCCTGGCTACGAAGGACGTACATCGGTATGGGTAGCAGTCTGCGTGACTTTGTCCGGGATCTTCCTATACCGGCTGATGATGTCTCGCATGCTACACAGCATGAAAAGTTTCAGAAAACAACATCAGAGCAGACCAGCGTGGGAGACTTGCATTCTGCAATAAGAGGCGATTCTCAAACGAGAGTTCAAATTTCAGTTTTTGACCAAGTTATGGGAATTATTAGAGAGTTCAGAATCACATAGGGTTCAAATGGAAAGAAGGAAAAGAACCTTGCAGTTGACGTCCCACCGAAAGCCGTGGTTTGGAAAAAAAGACGAGGTTCAAAAACAGAGAGAAACCCGAAAAAGAAAAGATAAAATGGAATCAAAACCACGTACTAGTAGATGAAAGGTCACTCAATCCTCTTCCAGAACAGAAAACGGCAGTTTTGAGAAAACGTTCTAAAACGGTAGAAAAGTTCGATTTCACGTCGACAGAACCAACGAGACTGCAACTTCATAGCGCATGGAATCCCGAAGTCGCTCCTTCCTGGGCCACAAAGCAAACCCTAACATCGACTCTAAATCTTCATTTGCCCAATTCACCATTGACAGCTCTCCGCACTGATTCGTTTCTCTATCACGGCGCTATCGGTTAAGCCTCCTTTCAAACACATCATTTACTGCTACGTCGTGATCTCCATTACTACAATTCCACAGCATGGTGCCCAAGCGCTGCCATTCAAATCATGACACCTCTAGTACCAGGCCAAGATGGAAACCAAATAAAACATGACTACAGAAAAACACGAAAACTACATGAGCAAGCAAATTGGACGGATCCAACGCTTTCCAGATGCCGCTAATTTCCCCTTCTCTCTAATTGGACAAATCGTACAGTGACTCACAAAACTGAGATTGTCTGGGACATTTGTATTCCAAAAGCCATAGCACAAGATTGAGAGAAAGTGTAAATGTTCACTACAGTTGTAACATCGACTGATGTCTACTGAGTCACTGTAGGGACATTTGTATTCAAATAACCATATATCACAAGATCGAGTGAAGAAATTTGTAAAGTGTAAAGTTGTATAGAAGTTGGAGTACTTATCGATTGCTGTCTACCTGCCAGGGCTGGCATACTCGAAGAGCTTGCCAGTGCTGGAGAAGATCACCAGCCCGACTTCCGCATCGCACAGCACCGCCAGTTCGTGCGCCTTCTTCAGCAACCCACCCCGTCTCTTGGAAAACGTCACCTGCCGACTGGTGGTATTCTCGATCTTCCGAATCTCTACCTTACCGCGACCCATCGATCCCCACGTACAACGTGCTCTCGATCTCTGCCTTCTACTCGAGAAAACTAGCCGCAAGAGCGACGTCACCTCGCAATCGATTTCACATTCTCACCACTTGGAATCATTCCCAGGGAATAGAAGCTCCGACCTGCAACTGATGGAAGCAAGCATTGTATCAACCGCCGGCGCGAGCAGTCATCGTCCATGGCCCACACATGGCTACAGTATATCGATCCCCACGCCATTGCAGTAACTTACACTACGTTAGAAACATTGCTAGCTTAATTAATGGAAAGAATGCTAGCTTACTGGGAACACTGCTAGAGCACTGGAAAAGAATGCTAGCTTACTAGCTGGAAACATTGCTAGCTTACTCGAAACACTGCTAGGTTACTGAAAAGGATGCTGGCGCGATACTGGAAGGAATGCTAGCGGACGGACAGGCAAGGAGCTTGATCTGGCGACGGGATTGGCTTCTATTCTTGTGCAAGCTAGCGTTCCCCTCTGGATGTAACTTCCCTGGGCTTCGTATATTGTGATAATATCTCATGGTACTCGGCTCCCAAGTTCTGGTTCCCTTTCTTCTGACGTCTAGATCTGACGAAAAGAAGTCGTCGTAAATTATCGGCATGAGAGCCCCTTCTGTAGCCAGTCAGCTGCCGACACCCACGCCTATGATAAATTTATGCCGTGGACTGTGTGGCGGAGTGTGGATCTACCCTGCCACCAGTATCCCAATGTGGTAATAAAACCAGACACTGGAGTTATTAGTGTTGCGTCTTTTGGATGTAAGTTTCACTACATTACCATTCCAGTCCATCGACAGTTGCCCTTTCGGGCTTGGGGAGCTCTGATTGTACTGCGGAGTTCTGAACTGCAGGTTGCGCAGACTGCAGGCTTGAAAGCCTGTGAACCAATGTCTTGAACTCTGGGGAAAGGCTTCTTATAAATTTGTGAGACGGTGAATTGGTGACGATTCTCTACAGTTTCATGTCCCACGGACTCCAGTGATCATGCATGATATTCTGCCAGGACTGATGTTTCATGTCTCTCTACCGGTTAGATGCAAAAAAAACTGGCAATTGGAGGGCAAAGCTTTGCTTTCGAGTTTCGACTTTGGGGGAGGAGATAGCCTCTCTGCATGTAAGTTAGGAGATGGAAATTTGACTAGAGTTGCAGAGCAAGGCTTATTTGATCTGATATTTTCTGCACCAGGCAGTATGGGTGTTCTGATTGGAGCATGCGAATCATCTGACACACAATCCCTCCGCAATCCAATGCAACCAAAAGGAGCGCAATAAAGGAGCATTTTGGCCATTTCGAGTCCATAAATAAAGGCTCAATTTAGAAAATAGTTACAAAAAGCTCTAAAGGTACAAAAAATGGGAACACTACAGTGTTGGATTTGAATTTTTTTGCACGTTTCGAGGTGAAATGTGGAGGTGGAGCTAATTATGAACAGCCCCGCGTTTGGAATCGCTGCTCTCATTCGCTCAATGTTGAACTTGCCATGTCCTGCGAGCCGGCTGGGCTTGCGGTAAAGTCCGTACTATTAATGCCGAAGTGCTCGAATAGGAAGATGAAAGCCAGTGTTATTATTTAGGTCACATTTTGAAAACCACTGTAAGGTTGATCACCTTTTTCCGATCACTTAGAGCATCGCCACCAGTACTGTTTAACGTTCTCGGCAACGGTACTCCAACTTTGGCGTGCCTTTTTAACGATAAACGGCTCCACACCAACAACACGTTACGGTATAAATTTTGGCATCCATCACGTCACATTCACATTTCCACGGCAAGGGAGGGCCTTTGTAGAGGGTAGTATTACAACTCACGGTATTTTAGATTCTTAGTCAACGTAGACTATTCCCTCAATGGATGTCAACATGGAAGCAATGGAGGGGGAGGGGGAGGGGGGCGTGCAAAGAAAGGGAAGAACTTTTGTGAGGCAGAGGAAAAGCAACTTTGTTTTTTCTTTTTTACACATTTCACAAGATCCAAAGCAAGGGACTGGACAGAAGAGTGGGAATTTTGGAGACACATCATAGAGCACTACAATGCAAACAAGACTTTTTCCCATGTGTACTCTCAAGAATGTGCGGATGCTTTGAAACCAAAACTTTTCAATGCACACATCACACTCTTGAGGAATAAGACTTTTTTCCATGTGTACTCTCAAGAATGTGTGGACGCTTTGAAACCAAAACTTTTCAATGCACACATCACACTCTTGAGGGATGGGAAAAATAATAAAAGAATTTTTATATAAAAACATAACATTATATAAGATTTCATTCAAACTTAAAATTAGAAGTTCTATAAATATTAACAAGTATATGTATATGTTAGGTAATGTAAGAGATAAACCTTCTATTTTTAATCCATTAGTATATGTTCATATGGAGTACAAGATAAAAAGTTTTATTTTTAATCCATTAGTATGTGTTCAAACTTAAAATTATAAGTTCTACAAATATTAACAAGTACATGTATGTGTTATACATACCTTTAATGTAAAAGGTAAACCTTCTATTTTTAATCCATTAGTATATGTTCATATGGGGTACAAGATAAAAAGTTTTATTTTTAATCCATTACTATGTGTTCATGTGGGGTACAAGATAAAGTTTTTATTTTTAATCTATAGATCCATTGCAATGTTCAACAAAAAACTCAATCTTAAAATTTTTAGCTCCAAGAATAAGCCACAATGTCCGGTGCCTTGGTGGCACTTGAGAACTTATACTCAATCCAATTTTAGAGGGTTGTTGGTGGGGATTACTATGTGATCACGGCACAACCACATCTCACGGGACTCCAAAGCCCTCGCCACTTTTGGGTACAGTGCTCATTTGGGGTGCAACTGGTGGCGATGCTCTTAAGCAATTCAGCTTGCGGGAAGTTCAAAGAAATACATTTCAGTAGGATTTTATAATTTTCTAAATTTTGATCTTCAAAAACAAAATTACCATGAATTTTTTTTGTCAAGATTCTATTTGTCCCATTCTCAATATGTAGGCAAACCTATTTCCAACTAGAGGATGGTTACAAAATTGATGTAACTCACATAAGGCTATCAATGTACATGTTGTGATCATTGTATGCTCTCAATGTACGCCTCTGAGACATTTGTGTTTCTCTCATGGGTCCTGTAGGACATGAGTTGTCACTTACAATTTTGCTGATAAAAAATGAAGCAGTCTAAGTTGCAAGAATGGGAGGCTAACTACCTTGGGTTGTAGTTGCTACTTAGAGGCAAGGATTGGCCCTTGTCTCTCTCTTGATTCTCAGTACTTTGAAGGTGTGGGATGCACTTGCATACTTGTGTGCAAAGTTATATATTGTTGATGATTTATATTTTGAAAGAAAGCATTGGTATGAAGGGTTTTGTATTGTAATTTGTAAATGTGTTGAATTAAAGCAAACTTTTGGATCTAATTTTTTTGGCAAAGTGATCTACTATGAACCCAACATTCAAATTTAGATCTCTTATAGTTGCAGAGATATGATGCATTAAAGTTGAAGTATTTGAAATCCAAGGTAGCCAAAAGAGAATATTGGAAAGCTTAAATATTCTTGAGTTTTTGTGATCTACTTATGAAACTTAGAAGGTTAATTTCTTCACTCATCTTCTATTTTACATCAAAATCCTGGCTTCTATAGACTTGAGAGCTATGAGCAATGCAAAAACCAATGACTAGGTGAAGAAATTGTGACTAAGTAAAGTCAATAGAAGGGAAATGGGCACCAAAATTGGAAATTACCTTCTAATAAAGTAAAATTTTGCGTGTAAAGAGTTGATCAGTTGATATAATTTTTAGAAAAATTTCAAAGCATTTGGAGAGATTGTCAATAATATACACTAGGTCAAAGTCAATTGTGTTAGTTTAGAGTATTTTGAGAAGGGTCAGGAAGTTAGTAGTAGAAAAATATATTAGATTAGGATGAAAATTGGTATGAAAGTATTTGAGTAGTTTTTCTACATTGTGGTGAAGTTTCAAGTCATTTGAAACTACTTCCCATCATTTATGATAGATCAAATCTAGGTACCAAAATTTCTAAAACATTTTGGGAACTATACAATAGGGATTTGGAAAAAAGAGAATTTGAAAATAGATTTTGGGATACTAGAGGTATTTATGAGTAGATGTGATTATTTGCTAAGCATTATCGTAACAAAAGCCATGTGCTAATCTAAACCTACTCACAAATCATTATAACAATGTATTGCCCTAATATTTTCATATATTGTCCCAATATAATTCCCATTTTATAGTTGTCACTTTGAATGACATTGAAACTTAAATAAAACTCATTAAATGTAACAATTGTAAAATATAAATGAGATTTATTTTTCTATTGTAACTAAAATTTCCACTTTTAAAGGCACTAAAATGGAGGTAACAAAAAATGTCCAATATATGTGAGTTGCATTGTGATTTGGCATAACATAAATTAGTATGCTTTGTGTTGTTGCCACAACCATTGAGATGTCATTAAAAGTGATGGCTAAGCCTTGGTTAATCTCCTTAAAATAAAAATAAAAGTATTTTTTTAGTGTGCCTTGTGTCATTGCCACAATCAAAATAAAAGTAAAATAAAGCAATTTTTTAATTTTTTAATTCATAAAAACTTCAAAATTCACTATCTTTTTTGCCATGAGTTGGAATGCTATGGAACAATGCCCGTACACCCCTCCTTGTAGAGAGATTTCCAATGATACCAAGAACACAACCAAAAGACTCACAATCCACAAGATCTCACTATAACAAACAAACAAAACAAACAAACAACCTAACTTAACCACTAAAGGACCAAGGAGCATACTTTGAACTTTTTTTAAACTTGAGCAGGTTCAAATGACTTCATAAATTGCAATTTTTGCATAATTTTTTAGGATGGATGCTTCTCATCATAATCTAAGTATAAAGCTTTGTTTCATTTTGATAAATATTGCAAAAATTAGAAGGATTTTTGCAAGAAAAAATATATTCTAAAAAAATATTAATTATTTTTTTGCGATTGTATAGATTGATAGCTAATCAAAAAGATTTGAACCGTTGAATTTCAATTAATGAGGTAAAAGTTACTAGGAGTTTTATTTTGTGGGCAATGAAGGTAGAAATAACATATGAAGTCATCTTTTGCTCTCATTTTTGAAAATTTTCAAATAAAAATAAAATAAAGGATATTAATTGTTTACCAAAATATTCTTGCCATTGGGATTAACAATTCTAAAATTCTTCTAAAAGTTATTAGCATATTAGTTATATCTTTCATTTAGTAATACCTTCTACTTTTTAATTTTAAAAAAATGAATATGAAAGTTTTATTAATTAAATTTTTTAATATACATTTTCAACCTGTTTTTTAATTTATTGACTAACATGCACAAATTATAGGACATACAAGTTTGTTTCTAAAAATATTGAAAGACAAAACTTTGCCTTTAGAGGGATTAGAAAAG
The DNA here is from genome assembly GCA_947034895.1 of Rhytidiadelphus loreus. NCBI lineage: Eukaryota > Viridiplantae > Streptophyta > Bryopsida > Hypnales > Hylocomiaceae > Rhytidiadelphus > Rhytidiadelphus loreus. The sequence goes on from OX344762.1 coordinate 3,255,939, forward strand.
GCTACATTTTGAAGTTTAGGCACATTAAACTTGCAATTGGTGGGGATATTCACTTAAAATTTTTGGGACAATGTATTACAACAAGTTAGCCAAAAGATCATGTGGTTGGTTTTGTTAAAAAATAAATATTGATGAAAATTTTGACCTTCTTTTGGGGACAGTATTTTGAAGCAATTTTGGGCTTGTAAACATGATGGTCCTTTAGGGGTTAGGGTATAGATACTAGTGCACCTTGCACTGTTGCCATAGTAAAAATAAAAATAAAAATTATTTTTTATTTTTTAAATTAAAAAATAACTCAAAAATTCATAACTCCTACCTTGTAAGTCCGAATGCCACAAAACAAAGTTTGTGCACCTCTCCTAGTAGACAATTTTCCAATGGTACTAAGAACGCAATTGGAGGATGCATAGTCCAAAAGACATCACCTTTGTTGCATCACAAATGAGTACATTATATAAAAATTTATATTATATTATTTTGTTGAGTTTTGATTATAATAATATAGAGAGAAGATTACAATAATTTAAGTGGCTTCAAAGTAACGCTTTCTTGTTGACACGCACAAGCCATCTTTTAAGAGAAGAAAACCATCAAAGAACTTCATTAGTTTGAGGTGATCTTTCCAAATTATAAAATTTCATTGTTGTTGGATTTACTTTCTATTTTCACTTTCTTTAGTTTCAATATATCGAACTCCAGGGTTATTTTGGAGTTTCAAGATGAAGAACCTCAATTAGAGATGGAGCTTGAATTTTCTTTGTTATAACTATTGGATCAACCATTGGACCTTGCACCACCATGAGAAACGCCACAAGAAGGAACCATGCCTTCTCGAACGCCAAAACAACCTCGCGTAGAGAAACAATGGCATGGGAATCTTCAATGTGATGCTCGAGCTTTAATGATCTTATTGAAAGTTAGATGTGTTGAGTTGAGTATCCAAGAAGAAGTGAAAATTATGGTTTAGGGAGTGAAGTAGTGAGGAGTTGCCTTTGAATTGGAGAGAAGGAACTTTGACTAGCAATATAAATTGGAAAGTATGAGAGTTTCACTTGAGATTTGGAGGATTTGTAGATATTTGTGTTAGCTTTTTAATAAGATATCACACTCTTAATTTGAAGTTATAAAGTGAATGTTATGGGCTCTGAAATGGAGGAATAACTATTGATATGCATGTACATTAATCCTAAATGAAAAAAAGAAAGCAACACTACCTTGGAATCCAATAAATGAAATGCATTAAGGTCTCTTAGGGTATATGGAGGGAGACAACAAACTTTTTTTACAAATGAGCAATTTATGTGTATATCTATGCCTTAAATTAAGCGTTTTGTTTTGTTATTACGATGTCAGATTGAGAGAATTTGCCTTTGAAAAAACTTTGGGTTTCTAGTTGCAACTAGATCTAGCCCAAAATATGAGGAGATACAATAATATAAGAAGTAGGATGTACCACTTCAAAATAAAAATAAATGCATCAATTATTATTAAAAAAATTCATTCAATATAGAGTACATACAACTCCGTATATATAAATATAAAACTTTATATATAATACGTATATTGTTAATAATAATTAGTTACAAATTTTTGAAGTAAAAAGATACACTATAGAATTGAAAAATAACTTTCACACCCCTATATTATATAAGAAAAATTTGTCTAAAAAATGAACAAAAAATTTCTAAAAATAATTCTTTATTGAAAGCTCATTTTGAGTTGAATATTGATTCAATGGTCATCTAAATGTATTCTCTATAATTATTTGAGTTGAAAAACATGTCATTTTAGTTCATTTTCAAACTCTTTTAGAAATCATTTCATATTTTATTTGAGTTGGAAATTTTGGCAATAGAAACCTATAGTCATTATTAAACAATGCTTAAAATTTTAGGTTGAAATTATAGTTTATTAGAAACCATTTGTTTGCACATGGTTTGTTGTAGTAGAACTAAGTGCATCCCCCTGTAAGTTGGATTTTTCCTTATTCTAAAATCAAAACCCAAGGTTACTAGTATAGGGATTCTTTGGGAAAGGTCTATTCGTCTATCTTCTAAGTATCTAAGGTCACTTTAAAAGTAGGTTATAATAGAAAAATAATGTATTTATTTTTCAATTAATTTCAAGATGCTTTAATTTAATCTACTTGATATTGGCAATGGACACTACACAATATATTGCCCAATTGTACAATAAATTGAATTGGACTCCCTTGATTTCTAAATCACTAGTCAATTGGACGCAATCACAAGGCTTGTTGACAATGCCACAAGTGAATTGGACCACCTTATAACTAGCAATTTTTATTTTAGTAACAATACAATCCAACTCACCACAAATTATTAAATTGTTAGAATTGATTCATTAGTCTATTGCTAAGTCTAGTAACCTGCTAGCCGGTTCTCAAGTACAACTAGCTTGGTTTTCAACCTCTTTCAACTAGACTCAATGATCTACAAGCCTAATGATTTGCTAATTTCTATAAACCATTAGACACTACAATTTGTTGTAGACAAATTCTAGGCTAATCGCTCAATTACAACTCACACAACAATAAATCAATAATATCAACACACACACATACACACACACAATTTAAATAAAGAAAATGGCCATTTAATACATTCAATTTAATTTTCTCTTCAATCACTTTTAAATAGTAAACAACTTATCTTATTGCCAATTTGACTTCTATGCTTGCTCGACTCCTTCGTCCATCCAGCAAGTCCACTTTTTAGTCCTACCTGGACTATTATTATAATTTCAATCTTCTTCAATCGTTCCAATAGTTTATCAACTTCCATGCTACCTGACTCAACTGTCAACTAGGTAGCTTCACTTCTAAGTCCCTCCTGGACTTCGCCATTTGTAAAATTGACAACTTGATTTGCCAAGTCAATTTGCCAATTTTACTTGCCAACGGTCAACTTTAAAAAATGCTCTCCTAGACTTCTCACAAGCTAGTGGCATAAACAAATAATTGGCGATTTGTATACAATAGGGATCTACGGATCCACAAGGTGCTAACACAAATACAATTTCAGCCATCTCACACAAGGCAAATTGCACATATACAATCACAATGACAATACTTAAATTTCTAAAAGAGGAATCAATTGAAGGAAAATACAAGTACAAACCGCCAACGAGCCATATACAAAAAATAGACATTGATATGAACTAAAAACTTAAGTCCAATGGACCTAGCTATATAGCTTCTTGAAAAGTTGCACGACGACTAGTCTAAGCTTTGATCCTAAAAGACACCTAGCCAATTTGCCACCCTTCCAAACTTGCCCAATTGACCTAGTTCAAATCTAATTTATAAGCCCTTTTTATATTAATGTAAACTATTTGACAACTTGTCTTTTCACAACTAAATTAAAACAACTTTACCCTACCAAAAAAACATTAAAAAGGAAAATTACAAATTATGGAAAATGATTATGACTACACCCCCCAAGAGTTATCCCTAAGACCTACAAACTAAGATGGAAAGTCTTTGTAACTCTACATTTATGTATAAGTTTAGTTATTGGAGGGAATACTCTTTTGAATTCCTAGTGGGATGGTGTTGCTAATAGCAACGCTCTTGTGTTCAAGGTTTAGGGTTGGAAATCCTTTGTAAATGAATAGCATGATCAGGGATTGTGTGAGCCTAGAGCCTAGAAATGTAAAATATGATGTAATTTGTAAATGTTTTTGGTTAAAAAGTTAAAAAATTGATTCTATTTCACCAAAATTGTTATGTTTAGAAAAAAATGACCTATTACCATGGGACCTATGCATGTGGATTTTGTATCTAAAAGCTTGGAAAATTGGTGCTATTGCATGTTTTGAAATTTATATTACATTCTTGGAGGTTGTCCAAGGGTGGGCTGATCAAGTGAGAGTATACATAATTTATAGGGAATTCTAAAGATGAGAGGAAGACAAATGAAGTGAAAATATCATAGGATGTGGAACATTGTGTATATAATAAAATATTCTTTCATTGCAACAAAGAATACATATTGGAATATGAAAATAATACTCTTACTTGAATTTAGAAATTTTGAAGATATTAATATATTGATACTACATAACTACTTCATATCATACTAATATCTATCAACTAACTTGATCACTTGCATGTGTTGATGATTTTGGCAGCAACAAGCACTTGCTTAACTTCATCCAAGCTGAGGGTAGGAGCGTGGATGAATGTATCTATCTTTTTAATCAAGTTTATACAAATGATGAAAGATATAATAAATGTGTTTGTAGTTCATATACATGCTATGCTTTCCAATGGAGGACTCATTTATATTTCTATAATGAAAACAAGTACAAGATGAAAAATTGCAAAGTGTAATATTATAAATTTTCTAGTTAGGATTGGTACCAAACAAAAGTACAATAATAGCATCAAGTCTAGGGTAAAGAAGTAAGTTCTGAAGTTCACACTAATAATACTTGCAGTAACATTCCTTGCACTTTCCTACTAATTGCGGTGATTTTCAGTGGATGACTTACTACTTCAATGAATTTATTTGCCATTTTGAATAAAGGGGATTCTTTCAGCATGTGTCAGTCGATGATAGGTCCACATGATAAGCTCAAATACCCTAGATGAGGTGAATAGATTTTGAGGTAACATTAGCACATTGGACTACAGGCGGAAGTCAACTTCTTCAATTTGCGTAGACATTGCAAGACACTTAGGGAATTACGATGATTGGAAGGAGAAAACTCGGACGATGCAAGACTACTAAGGGTAGTACAAAAGGCAATAGGATTAGATTAATCCACTGTAGATGGCAAAACAACATTCAAAGATGAAGGTTGACAAACTGTAATTGGTATCTCGCCTTCAGAATCACTGAATAACTCTATTATTGGTTCTAGGGACTCATGTTTAACATTATTGACATAAAATATAATAGTATTCTCCAAACATCCACTCTCAAAAGACTCTATTTTTATTAGATGTAGTAGTAGGCGTTCAACATTGGACTTATCATAAACAAGCATTATTATTTTAGTCAAAATTGGTAAAAGCTTAAGCGAGAGACCATAAATTCTATAACGTTCTATTGGAAGAAGCCAATAGAATCCTTCTTGATTGCTACATGTTGTTGAGTGAAAAATTGATTCCTTAACAATGTCGGGGTTACCATGGACTTCTTCCTCTACGACAATAGAAGAAGAGAAAAATCCATAGCAGATATGGAGGAGATGGGTAGGCACATGTACAAGACCTTGACTACCTAATGGTAAAACAAATGAGACTTCATGACCTCTAGCAACAATATCCAGCCATAGTAAAGTATTAAAGAAAGTTGTAAGCAAGTGGCAGCATTAGAAAACAAAAGGAAGCAAGTAATGATCATTGTGAATGCAAGGGGTGCAAATATAAAGAAAAATGTAAGACCTATAGAGTTTTTAAAAACAAAAGGAAATTTATTATGGATGTAGTAAAATTTAAAATTGAATTGATGATCTAAATGCTTGTTATTATGTATCATATCAAGATTTGATATAAAAGAAGATATATGAAGAATGTTTGAGATGGAGGTGGGTAAGGCGACATACTACATGACATCAATAAGCAAATCACAAATAATAAATGAATAATAATATTAAAGATGTATCAATCTATATTAAACCATATTAGTATTGTTAAAATTGGCATTGACAAGAGGCTATGAGTCATCATACATTGATAATGCACGACATGCATGCAATTATAATTGTATATTTGGAGATAGCTTTGAACACCTTGTATTTGATGATGATAAAATGAATAAAAAACAAAATAAGCCATCACTTATTGATAAAATTAAAATGCAATTTTTTGAAGAGGAGTTGTTGAAGTCCCATAAAATATAAAGAGTTGTAGAGTGGAATGTAGTAGTATATATGTAGAAATGCATTTTCTAAAGAGTATGGAGTATGGATGTAGTATGGAAGATGTTGATATTGTAATACCTTACTAGTTTATTATTTTAAATGCAAGAATTTTTTTTCTTCATTGTTAGTGTTGGACACTCCAATTGAAGTCAGGAAAAAGAAGAAGAAGAAAAATAGCTTTCGTTATTTGAGTAAAAGACAATTGTTAAGAGCTAGAATGATTAAACGGTTGCCTTGAATCATTGTAGTTGATATGTCAAACACAAGAAGGAATTTAATGCACGAAGGTATTATTTCATGTGAAGCAATTGGGGAAGATATTGTAAAGGTTGAACCCATCTCTTGCTGAGCTAGGAAGTTCAAACAAAATGGTAAAGAAATAATTACCCCAATTGATATTAAATTTGAATGTATGTGTAATTTTTTGTTCGAAACAAATTTTGCAACTTTATATCATTTTGTGCACTTCGGAAGCACAGTTTCAATGGTTTATAGCATGTAAGAAATGGATACATATTGAATTGTTTATGACCTAAAAACTAAAATAACATCTTGAAATATTTAGCCTAAAATGTTTAATGATTTCAAGGTACCTTGCTACCCCTAGCCATTGACGGCTACGGTTTTGAGGGCTTTGATTTAGGGCGACAAATGTTAGGACTTGGTCAAATGTTGCATTTGATGTGCTCTTTGCTACCTCCTTCTTAACGGCTACGCTTCATAGGATCCAAGTTGACTTTTTATATAAACCTTGCTATTCCCTTGCCGCTAACAACTATACTTCATATGATCCAACTTTGTTTTTTCTATGGACCTTGCTACCTCCCGCCATTAACAGTAGCGCTTTTAGAGAATCCAACTTCGCTTCTTCTATGGACTTTACTATCCCCTGTTGTTAATGACAACGCTTTTAGAGGATCCAACTTTGCTTCTTCTATGGACCTTGCTATCCCCCCCCTGCTGTTAACGGCAACACTTTTAGAGGATTCAACTTCATTTCTTCTATAAACCTTGCTACCCTCCCCCCTTTAACGATGAGGGGTTTGAAGATTCAACTTTGTTTTTTCTATGGACCTTGCTACACCACCACCCCTGCCGTTAACGGCAATGCTTTTAAAGGATTCAACTTTACTTCTTCTATAGACCTTGCTACCCTCCTCCCCTTAACGATGGGGGGGTTGGAGATCCAACTTTGCTTTTTCTATGGATCTTGCTACACCCCTGCCATTAATGACTACACTTTTAGAGGATCTAACTTCACTTCTTCTAAGGACCTTGCTAATCTTCCGATCATTAAGGTAAATCAACCCATTCTGGTCAAATGACCCACAATGGTCACCTCCCAAATGACCCCACTAAGATTTTTTTAGTTTTTTCAGATTTTGGCTTCAATGCATGTCTTACATGACAGTAATGAAGTAGTTAGTAACTTCATTAGGAACTTTCAATTTTTCAGTGAGAATTCATTGTGAGAATTGGCTTTTTAGGCCTTTCATGTTACAAAAGACTTTGACTACTTTAGGTGAGCCAAATGAGCATGATGGATTCAGATTTTGTTGGTTTGAAGGTAGTCTATAGACTCTTATGGGCAAAAACGCATTGAACACTTCAAAAATTCATACTTTGTCAAAAAAACATAATTTCAATTGCTCTCATTATTTCTCACACTTGTACTACTGTGGGAAACAAATTGAAAAATTTCAGTAACCATATGATGTCAAACTCCTTATTTTGACCACAATGGGCTGATTTACCTTAACAACTAGGGTTTTGAAGACCACAATTCTTTTTCTACATACTACAATAAGTAAAAGGCAAGGTTGGCAATTTCATGTTGAATATTTTGGAAATTCAACATTATATTTAAAAAATAAAAAATATTCATCATACTTCAAGAGTTACTTACTTGGATGTTCGAGAAGTTGAGAAAGATGAGATCTTTATACAAATTGGATGGTAGGAGGTGAAGCAAACTATGTGGGATATATTAATGACTAGGATTAGTAGGAGCTCAATCTTCAAATTATCCCACATCCTTTGATGATTCATAAGGAACAATGGATTTCATTATAAAACCACCTCTCCACCATCCATCCTCACAAAGTGTCATTGTAAAATTTCCTTTAGGTTGTCTTCAAGAATTATTTGATTGTACATGGTCTTTGATCATTTTGACTTATATTAAAAAAATTATTTTCTTATAACAATTTGTTCATATAATTATTGCTGAATTAAACAAAAAAAAATTCATTTTATTTATTTTTCGGCATACTTCAAAATAATTATTTTTCGTCAATATTGTTGTTCACCTATAAGATAAACCTGCCTATGACAGGCAAACTACTTAATGCAAACATCTAGAAACACCCCCATTACAGTCTTACATCAACCTATTTTAGATTTTAGCTAATAAATGACATTAGGACTTCATTAGGTTGGGTAGTGGCCAAAATCAATGCCTTGGAAGATGGTCATGGAGTTATTAGAGACTATCAGAGGATTGAATCTTACACCTTTTTAGTATAAACTTGTCAAACAAAGTTATTTATTTAATTTCTTCAATGTAATGGCCATGTTAGGAGATCTGGTATCCGTGATAGAAAATGTTATGACTGATTTAGGTGGTAAGATGGCCAAGACTAATTTGGAATAGTCTACATACTCTTTTGAGCTAATTTTAGAAGTGTCTTGCCCAATTAGCACACTGCTATGTTGAATTACATATTAATCTACATTTGAATATAATTGCAGAGATGTTGACACAAGGAGATCTAGAATTACTTTAGCCTCTTTTTGAAGATTAGTTGGAGTTACAATTGCATGGCTTTTTGAAAAAGAAGATTGTAGACACTTCTTGTCTTGAGTGGTTAAGGTATCAACCAAGGGCAAAATCAAAAATCAATATTCCTTTATGTTGTATGATTTCTTTGCCGGATACTACTACAAGAAAACCAAAACCAATTGAACCTCAGGAGGTGCACTTAGTTCTACTATAACAAATCACATGCGAATAAGTGGTTTTTAATAAATTATAATTTCAATCTAAAATTTTGAACATTGTTTAATAATGACTATAGGTTTCTATTGCTAAAATTTCCAACTCAAATAAAATATAAAATGATTTCTAAAAGAGGTTGAAAATGAACTAAAATGGCATGTTTTTCAACTCAAATAATTATAGAGGACACATTTAGATGACCATTGAGTCAATATTCAACTCAAAATGAGCTTTCAATAATGAGTTATTTTTAGGAGTTTTTTGTTCATTTTTTAGACAATTTTTTCTTATATAATATAGGGGTGTGAAAGTTATTTTTCAATTCTACAGTGTATCTTTTTACTTAAAAAATTTGTAACTAATTATTATTAACAAATAAAAATATCAATAATTCAAAATATAAACTTTCAAAGTAGGAAAATCTATTCATATTTTTATTTATTTATTTTTATTTAAAATTCAAAAAGTATATAGGGGGTCCAAAGTTTTGTTTGCACATGATTTCTAATGTCCACTCTAAATGACCCCCCCGAGAATTGAACTATGGTAGCTGTCCTAAATGACTACGGTACAATTAGACCTCCGTTATTGCACTGCGAGCACAACGTATACAAAATGGCAGTCATTTCAGAGTCATTTTGCAGACAATGGAATGAACCTTCTTCGAATTGTGACCAAGCATTGTATTCATCCATTGTTTTTCTGTGAGCGTATCGTTGGATGGCATGATGTGTACAACATTGCAATCATATGGATGAAGATTGAAGTGGCTATTACTGAACACTCCTTTCATCAGGTGATTTTCAGTGAGTAATTCATTCAAAGGCATGACACAGACCTTTGAAGCCCTACGGTCCCCCGTCTTAGTCGTAGATCACTTGCACTTTGACTACATAATGGCTGCCTATACCTCCGTGAACAACTACGACATTACTCAGAAATGACTGCAGAGCCCAAGTGTGAACTACCGTACGTAGGCAATCATTTCCAATCCATTAAGCAAATTTGTCTATAATCTATAACTTTTGATTTGAGGCTCAAAATGTAAAACGAATTGTTGGAGATGAAAGTGAGATTGATTTCCTAACTTTTATTAGTTCAAAGTTTTTTTGGAAAAATTAATCTACTATACCTCAATGAGGTCTAAAATATTATTTGTAACACAATTCTTGCATTTTACATATCCCACATCATTTGTCTTGCCTACTACTATCCCACTTCTATAAAAGGCTTGTCATTTCATCTCTTCATGCTTACCCAATAAGTGCTTATGGAAGTTATGCAAGTCATAAGCCAAATATGGTGTATTGTATTTGGTGTATTGTGGTGAAACTTTGAATGTATTCATATGTGATTGTTGAATGACTAGTCCTTGTCTATACTTTAGAACGACTATGTGTGTCACTTAAAAATAACTTGGACAATCTTGAAAGCACATCCTACAAATGACAAACCCTAAACCCTAAACCTTAATGACTAGACACGTATCAAAGCATCATTTGTCCATTGAAATAAAACTACAACAATATTTAAAGAATGATTGGACACGTGTTAACCTTGTATTGGTCAACACAACTCCCTCATAACTACAGAATGACTCATGCAAAGGTCCACGTCAACAATGGTCAACCAAATTTTTCAAAAAATGGGCAATTGCCCCACCTTTCCAAAAAAATTTGTCCCTAAACTTGAATGCCATGTAGATCATTCCATCCTTTCTTCATCCAAGTCCAAATTTGTTGGTGATATTAAACCTACAGTCATTTTAAAAAAGGACTCATCCACAATGACTGCAATGAACAAAAAATGGAAATAGTCATAATTGTCTGCAATGACTACAAACATAGTTATAAACGTAATCATAGAATGCTGAAATTTTTGTAGTATGTGAGGCCTTTCTTGAAGATTGATGTCATGAATCTAACTGCACACTTTATTGCTTGTGGTTATATGGAAAGAAATGGAGTTTTCTAAAAGGCCTTGGAGAATAATGAGGAGAAGACAGTAGATGTTACAAATGATATTATTAAATCGTAGAGTGCCAATTGGATGTGGGCAAATGTTGCATTTGAGAAAGAATTGAAAAATGATGAAGATCTCAAAGTTTTTTCTAGCAAGATGTTTATGGTGTGGGATGGCAATCATCGTTTGTAAGTATGGTTGCCTATTATCAACTGCAATCATGCAAAAGACTTCATGTAGCATTGTGCTGTTGAAAGTATTGTTTTTGAGGTCAAGGAAGACATTGCAACTATATTGGCAGCATTACATGAAGTTAATTGGTAATCTCTTCTCTTTATCAATCTCTTTCTTTATCAATTTTTATTTCATTTCACTTCTTCATTTCTAAAGCTTGTTTGGTTGAAACCACTGTAATTCATTTGTTACTATTTTACATTTTTTCATGTTGATGTTTACTTCACATATATTAACACAATACATTTTGTTTTGCCAAGAGAAATTGAAAATTCCATGTTTCCATAAATCTTGTTCATAAGCTTTATCGCATTCAGAGTATTGCTGGGCAACTACACTCATATTTCGATAAAATTGTCCTCTAAAAAAATCTTATTGCAATTGAAGCAAAGTAGAAGTCAAAACAAAGAACGTAGTTCACTCTAACTATTAAGGCTCTAAATGGAGTCTTATACTGTGTAAAGTTTTAAAGTTTTATTGTTCATTTCATATTTTTTTCAATTTTCATGTTTTCCTTTTGTTCTTGTTGTTCATTTGAATTAATATTATGTTGTTGTACTATGCATAACATTTGTTATCATGCTTATTCCTATACATCATTTACATTGTGTAGTATGAATTAGGGGATGTTGTCATTGCTCAAAGAAAATTTTATGAGAAGTATTGTTGACATCTTCAATCATGAATTAGCATTTTATAAATTTATCTTTGTAGATTGGTGAAAGTAGGCAGTTCTTTTTTCATGGCAAAGTGCAAAAGAGACCTGCAGTAGACCTCATCATTGCAGATTATCCAAATGATCTTTAAGTTCTAGGGTTTCAAATCCACCATCTCAAATTCCGCATTGAAATGCCAACATTTCAAGTTTTCTCCTTGTAATGATGGCATTCTTTATTTCCTATATTCATGATGATGGAGCATTCCTTCTATTTTATCATGTCAGTTTGACGGTGAAAAGAAAAGTGGCAGGACTCTTCAAAAACTACAAGTTGAAGATCAAGGATGAGTAAATTATCATTAATTGCTTGCATTTGGCAAATCCTATGAACTCAATTAAAAATAAAAATAGAAATTTGAAGCCTTCATTTTTGACATTGATTTGATTTGATTTGATTTTTATTGCATTTTATTGCATTTTATATGCACTTTCTAATTTGATTTCATTCTCATTTTTAGACTCTGAAGTTCAAGGCTTTATTGTGGTTCGATCATTTGCCTCCCCTATTGCAAGGCAACCCCAAGAGCATGTGGTTACTATTGATCCCTTAATTCCTAAGGTTGATTTAGCCACAGACGACGTCCTCTTCAACTCTATCACTACAACAACTCAATTATATACAAAGGAAGATGGCAAGTTATGGAAGGGTGCAAAGGAGAAGTTTGAGGTTCTAATGAAGCTTTTTGTTCATTGCTTGAGCCCTGTAGGTGACATTCTAGTAGACATGACTACTTCTACAAGTATTCTAATCTATAATATTGACTTACTTCTTTCTCTATATTTTTTTCATTTTTTTTCTATACTTCAATTTTGATGTTTCATAATTCTGATAGTGTATCTCATTCAGGTTCTACTATTAGAGTGGTTCATTCTTCTAATTGTTATATCCTTGCATTAGAAAGTAATACCAAACTCTTCAATGAGGTACTAAAGCCTCCATATACAACTATAACTATCTCCAAGATTCTTAATTCTACTACCACATGCGATGGTATGGAGATTGATGACTCTCTAATTGAAGATGTCACATTGCATCATTTATGTGAAGTAGTTCAATTTATTTTTTTCCTTTTCAACAGCTTCAATTATAAATTCTATTCTTTATATTTAAATTTGTTACTATATTTTCCGATATATGGTTTATTGTTTGTAGTTGGATGAATCCATTGCCAAGGCAAACCTTGCCTTTTTATCAACACCCTAGATTTCTTAGACGTTCCTCTCTCAATCCTTGTGGCCTCCATATTTGTGCTAAAGATTTAGCATTAGCTTGTACTAATGCTTCATCTTATTCATCTTCAATGTCTCTATCACCTCGTAGAGTATACTCATATTTTGAACTTAGTGTATCTAAGTTAGACGATATCTAAGTTTATTTTCATGATTTGATATTTGATTTCTATATCTTGTTTCTCAAATTGAATTTACCTCTGTATGATGTGGCAACAATTCCATTCGATGCCTAAAACTTCATCCTATGCCCAAATTGAACACTCAAACATGAGCCTTAAATCACATTCCACCATTGAACTTTATGAAATTCTAGAAAATGAAATTTAACTTAGAATTCAATTAAACTACTACCATTGGATTAATCATGTCTTCTATTTATTATAAATTCTTTTTATTTAATAAATAAATAAATAAAATATAAATAAAGATAGTTTCAGAAAGAGGGGCATCAATTAGCAAAATGGTCATTTAGGTCATTTAGGATTAATACATTTATTTGGTATATAATATATGTCTACTATGTTCGTTTTATATTTTGCATGTTCAAGATATTTCTAAAATATTTAAAGCATAGTTATAAAAATAAAATAAAATAGGTGGACCATTTTCATCCTTTAAATTTACATAAAGGCCTGTGATTCAATGTTTTGGTACAAAATCACATAGTAGCATGTTCATTTGTAGTTTAGTCGAACTATAGATCCTTTCATCTAATTTCATGGTCATAGGTCCCCAATGGATTTATAATCTCTAAATAGAAGAAAAAAATTAGAGACTCACAAGCTCACAAGCTCATAGGCTCACAAGCTTACACTCTTAGGCTCACATACTAGCATCTCCGTCTTTCAACCATTCAAATACAAGAATAATGTAAGGGTGATGTGATGCATTGATTTCTTTATGTATAGTCATAACAAGGTTGCTTTTATAGGGAAATCTACTTATTTTGTCATAGCTAATCCTGACCTTTATAAAAAAATTTAGAAGAATTTTAACCTCTTGATCTTTATTAATTCACCTTACAAAATGCAAAAAAATAATCTTTAAAAAAATAATTTAAGTTTTGAGCATCAATTTTTTTTTATTAAAATGCAAAAAATCCTAAAAATACAATACTTATGATAACAAATATTTGTATTAAAATATTTTAAAAAATTCAATTTTTAGCAATAAAAGTTTTAAATTTAGTATTCACAATGCTCTAGGGAAAAACATTCATTTAGAGTGATTTTTCTTGTCAACCCCATATAGTAAAGTAGTTTGGATAGACTCAAATTTTAAGAAATTTTCTTCTAATCCAAATTCAATGTGCATCTAATGGTATGAATTTTTAAAGTCCTTAAACCATGTGTAGCAGTGTATTGTGACAAAAAAATATTAGTACACTATAGTTTGCAAACCCATGAATCTACTTATCAACACTTCATTTCAAATTGATTTAAATAAAATCTTCTAGGAAAAATTGCAATCTTCTAAAATTTGGACTATTTAGGTCTCAACTCTCAAGGGAGGCATACACATGTAAATCTCATATGTACGTGCCTTCTAGGGATATTTTATAGTATCTTATAAGTAATAAGTAATAAATAATGTCCTTAAAATAAGATCATTCCAAAATATTCTAAGAAAATCATAAGAATATGTTCATGTATGATTTTGTAGAGTTCATTTTTACCTCTAAATTTCTTTACTTCTATATAATTTGTAGGTGTCAATTTTTTTAAAACACCCTACAATATTACTTACATAGTTTTCTATTATTTTGTGGGTGCCCCCCCTCTGAGATTAAGGTGACTCTATAAAATACCTTTCTAAGGGCTAATTTTTATTTTCTCAAGGTGATAACTTCAAAATAATTACTATAAATATTTTAAGAAGACAAATAATAATTGTAAGAAATCCGTTTCGATTTATATTTTTTAAACTATTCTAGAATTAATAATGAACTTTCAAAATAAAAAATAGTAAGGTTCTTTAAAACATCCCAAGATTGAAATGCTTACCTTTGATACATTAAAAGGTCCAACTTGTGCGTCCCAACTTTGAGCATAAAATGTTTGCAAGCAGAATCTATATTAACCCCTGAACACCGGAGGTGCCATTATGTGCCATTTTGATGGCAGTTCAATGGGATGGAAATAAATTGGAAGCATTTTTTTCATTTTTTTTTGTTGTTGACCTTTCATGTTGAGTTACAAAGGATACCCAATTGATTTTGTAGTCTTTCTAGTGTTTGCGTCCACATAATTGAAAGTTTAGTAAAAAAACGGATCACAAAATATGCTATTTTAGTGTATTTTGGGAAGTTGTTGCTCCTTGCTCTAAATCTGAAATTTCTCCACAAAATTGATATTTTCTGAGTTTGAGCCAAACTAACAAAATGAAGGTCATTTTCTTTGGTTCCTACTCCAAATTAAATTTTGAAAAAAATCCTAAAATTCAACTTTTTATTGCAATTTGAACTTTGAATGTGTTTTTAATGTCTACTAAATTCTAAATATAGAATGAAACGGAAATTGAGTTTACGCTATGATGTTTGTCCTTGTAATATACACATGGTGAAAATTTGAAATTTTTCGAAGTAATTTTCTATTTGATGTGATTTTTTTCACTATTTCTTCAAAAATTCTCATAAAAATCAATTTTCTACTAAAAAATCTAAAAAATTTGCAAATTGAAGAAGACATGTGATTTCATCTCTGAAAAATACATATAAGTTTTTTCATACATATCTAATTTCAAAATGGCAATAAATTGAATGGTGGGCAACAAGGCTTGAAATCAATGGTCATGGGTTTGTCATTTAGGGGTTAAAGGACAATACATGTGTCTTTATATTATGCCAAGTTTTTTTTGTACATTCTTCTAATCCTCCTCCAGCTTGGTCACTTAGTCCCTCTTTCAACCTTGTTACCTTGTTTAATTTGAAAGCAATGGAAATACCATCATCACTATTGCCAATGAATTGCATGATCTTGTGCAATATCAAATCAAAATTCTTTCTACCTTTACTTATCATACCTCAATACCCTAATGTCATGGATTCTAAATTTTTCCATTGATGTACATGTATGAAGCAATCTTGTGTTTTCATGTTGAATAGACTTGTTGATTGGTGTCAATAATATAGCAATGGTGTTGTAGTCATTTTTGTATTTTTTCAATCAATTGTAGTAGGAAGGTAGTAGCAAGTGTATTGTTATTGAGCATCATGGTGTCTTAGGGGAGTAAATTGGAGGAGGTTGGAAATGATGGTAGGTTGTACAATTGCATTCACCTATTGGAGCTTCCGGACCATTTTGTATTGGAGCCAACAATTGGCATTTCATTGTTGCTATATGTGTCTATTAGCCAAGACAATGGTAATGTCAAGAAGCTTTAGCCAATAGCTTATGTGAATCTTGAACAATAATCTATAACTTTGACTAGTAGTTATTTTGTTTTTTTTATCTTCAATTTCTTACTTAGGGCCTGTGCCAATTGCTAGCCCAAATTAACGTGTGCAAATGGAGGACATCTATGGAGTTACTAGCATCATTCAATTACTTATAGATAAGCCATTGAAATTTGATTTACGCTTAGTATGGATGTTTGTAAGGTTTTAGTGGTTTCTTCAATTGACTAGAAGAAACCTATGATTTTCATGACACATTTTTTGTGGCATCTTCCTATTTTTATGTCAACAATGACATTAGATATAACATCAAGATTTTAGTCATAACATCAAATGTAACATAAAAACAAGTAGATGTCACAAAAATTGCATCAAGAATTGTATCACAAAAAACATAGATTTCTATTAGTGATTCTTTATAAGATTCACCTCTACTAAATCTTTAATCCCTAAATGAATCAGATTATGTTTTCACCAAAACCGCTCCAATGCCTCCTCCAAAACTACCACTTCGAGTACAAGTACCAAATTTTAGAAAAAACAACACCATTATTAGATACATATAACCGTAGGATCTTGTAGTGCGCTCATTTGAAAAGATATGGAAAAAATTTTACAAACTTGCACCATGTAGATTGTATGATATTAGCATTTGAAGTGACAAAAATCCTTTTTTTGGTCCTACAAAATCCCAAATAGCAACACTTCACAAGGTCACATTTGTATGAAAAAATGTCAAAAATGGTGGTTACTCTTTGGATTCTTTTTTCAAGACAAGTTGACTACATGCTTGAATTTCTTTTATCATTTGGAATTGTACAACATATAGGAAAAAAACAATAAGCAAAAAGAATTAGAGAATGATTCAAAATACCAAATTGTTAAGAATTTATTTATAGAATTGAAAATGCCAATGGTTTTAATGTTGTAATAATCAATCTACACCTACTGTTTTTATTTTTTTCAAAAAAAAATTAAAAATTGAGTTAAATAAAGGACTTCAAAGTTTGTCCTAGAGTAGATAGTCTATAACTACTAGCAAACTACCCCCAAACTAAAACTCCTCATAACTTTCATCTCATCAACCAAAATGGAAAGATTCAATGCTTTCCACGTATAGATAAATTTAGAGAACCAATTTCAAATTTTCATCTTTTTAAAAAGTGTTTTTTAAAGAAGTTTTTTTGTTGACCAATTTTTTATTGCCAAGCAATGAAAACTATGTATTATACAATAACTTTTTAACCAAGTTGTCAAAAGTTATAAAAAAATTTGGGCCTCAAAATTGTATGAAAATTTCAAAGAAAAAAAATAAAAATTCCATTTGTAGTGAGCTACCCAAAATCACTATGTTGCCCCCCAAAACGCAGTTTGGACATTTAGGGGTTAATGTAGATTGTGCATGAAATTCTTTTGTTTTGATTGGACCTTTCCATTACAAACTCTAATTAAAAATATATCAAACTAAGAGGATTAATAGTATCAATTTTTATGTGACCCCAAGATTTAAAACTATGATGGATGTATCAGTCTAAGGCTACTTTAGAACCATGATAACTCATAAATCAAGATGTTTGTTTTCATACATTGAACATAATAGATTAGTAGAAGTATGTCAAAAAAAGTGACAATATCATTGGATCTCGGATATCCATGTTTTTAATTGTATATCATATTGGACTAAGTTGTGAAGAGTTGATTTTGAAATTGTAATGTGTATTTTGAATAGGTACATATTGTACCTATTTGTTATAAGAGGGTGACAAATTGTGGGGTTGTACTACAGATCTCCTATTTATCAAATTACAATATTACATTTTCTATGTTGGAATCAAAGATTGGGAGATGATTCTTATAAGAGTTTTTTGCCCACTTTTCCATAAAGAGTTTTTTCACTTAATGGTATTGTTTATTCAATTTTTTATTGGTCAAATATTCTTAATCATATGCAAATTGAAAATTTATTCTACAATTTATATTAAATACGTTTTTCCAAAAACTTTTCATCTTCTTTTCTATCAAATACATTATTTATTATTTACTTTTTCATAAATTGTGTCATTGTAAAATTAACTCCTATTCAAAGGATTGATGAGTTTCATTACAAGAGTTTGTTGGAAGTGGTTGAAACTACTTTGGGTCTCTATTTCTCTTATGATATAGGCTTGACACTCAAGTAAGCTCACAAATTTCCTTTCTTTTCAATGCAATTTAATTTTGACCATCTAAATAATAGGATAAGTTTGAAGCATCATTTAGAAGCTTAATCATGGATAGTTAAGGTGCTAAATGTTGTCAATGATACAATGACAACTTTGTAGTGCAAAAATAGCAATTGAAGTTGGTTCCAAGCTCCATCAACTACCTCTATACCAACATGTGCAAAAAATTGCTTGGATATATTTGATTCTTTTAATATGAGTGCATAAAACATCTTGTTCTTTTAATATTTTCATTAATAGAAATTCTTCTACTCTACTTGTATATTATTGTAGTTTGGATAAAGCGCATTTGTGATCTACCTAAATTATATGTGAAGTTTTTTAAAATATTAATTTTTAAGCAAGATTTTAATGCAGTTTAGAAAATGAGTATTTAACTAGGCCCCAATTCAAAATGGAACCATCTTTTGATTCAAAATTCATGTCATAAAGATCTTATGCATCTCATCCCTTTCCTAGTTCTTGTAATTTCTAAACAAATTGGCTATAAATTATTTTGTTTACTATAAAAGGATCCTTGTGGCTCTATAGGAATTCATTTGAGGTGTTTTGAAAAACTTTGTCCTTTAAAGTTGTTTGAAGGAGTTATCATTTTTTCTATAGTAACAAAAATTTGCTTCAGGTTTTCTTACAACAACATTTCTTGCTATCTTTATGCTAATTCTTTTGTTTATCTTCTACCATAATTCTAGGTGCAATTGGAGCCCTTCATTTTTCCATAATCCAAGGCAATATCCTCCTAATTTTTTTCTACCATCCACACTATTTGTTCTTGCTAAGAAATATCCACTAGTTGAACATGCTATCAAGTTTTGGATGAACAAAGTTTCAAATATGTTGATGTCTTTGATTGCTTTTACATTTCTAAAGTCCCCAAAGCACCGTGATTGACAAAGAATTGAAGCTTATTATTATTTTACAACAATGTATATGTTGTGTAGGTAACATAACATCTTCCTATTTGTTGGAGATCTCAATAGAGACTTGAACATAGATTAGTATACTCTACAAATGGATCAATTTTGTAAATAATTGAACAAATTTGGGGCATGTCTAAATGTTCATAAATTTATAGACTAATATTCAAAAATTATTATTATTATTATTATTATTGATTTTTTATAATTAATAATTAAATATGAAACTCCAAAATTAATCCATTTGGAATTTGGAATTTTAAAATTACATTTTGTACAATCAAAATTTTAAAATTAATCTACTTTGAATCACAAGTGTTGATATTGACCTAGGGATACT
This sequence comes from Rhytidiadelphus loreus, assembly GCA_947034895.1. Taxonomy (NCBI): domain Eukaryota; kingdom Viridiplantae; phylum Streptophyta; class Bryopsida; order Hypnales; family Hylocomiaceae; genus Rhytidiadelphus; species Rhytidiadelphus loreus. The sequence goes on from OX344762.1 coordinate 3,275,852, forward strand.
ATCCCCCCAAAAGAGATATGCCTCCCTATGTCCCCCCTCAACTAAAATAAAGAAAAGAAAAAAACCCACCTAATTTGTCCCCCCCTCCAAAAAAAAAAAAAAAAAATTTGATATAGATATGATGTATGGTGCACATACAATATACATATGCGCATGACATAAAAAATTTAGATGTCTAATTTGGAATATTGATATGGTACAGATACAAGTATAGCTAGGGGAGGACACTCTCACTACATTTGGGGTACCTACGTGCGGCGGTGGAAAAAGTAATTCATGTAATTCACCTTGAATAAACTATAATTTCATTCTAAAATTTTGAGCTTTGTTTAACAATGACTAAAGGTTTCTATTGACAAAAAATTCAATTCCAAATAACATAAGATATATTGTCTAGAAAGGGTTGAAAAATGAACTAAAATGGCATGTTCTCCAACTAAAATATTTATAGAGCTCACATGAAGATGACTATTGCATCAATATTCAACCAAAATAAACTTTCAATAGAAAGCTATTCTATATAATTTTTTTTTCATTTTTCAAATTTTTTTTCTTATATAATATAGAGGTGTGAAAGTTATTTTCAGCTTTACAGTGTATCTTTTTTCTTCAAAAATTTATAACTAATTACTATTAGCACAAAAAAATACCAATAATTCAAAACATAAACTTATAAAGTAGTAAAATCTATCCATAATTTTTTTTTTGAAAAAGAAATTAAATTTTAAGGTGTATTACTTGTTTTACTTTTTCCGCCGCACGTAGTTTGCTAAAACATAGGGAGTGTCCTCCCCGGGAAGTATAGATATGGAATATGGTTATTAATCCCATATCGATTGCAATATAGTATGTTCAAAAAAATATACATATGGAGATAACAACAATACAAATATGGGTTGTTATTAATTCACTCACTTATTAAGTGAGTAGTGACATTTCCTCACTATCCTTTCAAAAGAGAGTTACAAAGTACAATTTGTTGTGTAGAAGTACCATCAAGGGCCAAAAAATTGTTGCAATCTTGAGCATAAAATTGCCTTGTTAGCTTTTTCTATAGGCACTCAAATGTGGAGGAAGAGAGCCAAAAATCAAGGTGATGTTGCCAACTTCATTGAAAGCAAACAAATCATAGAGGTTGAGAGTTTTGTTGCCTCTAATGTTCATATATTTTCTTGATGTATTTTGTAAATGAATCATAATCATATTTTTGTAATACATGTAATCAATTTGTTTACATCTCTTAGAAATCTACAAGTACCTTTTATTGTTGCAATGAGATATTGGATGCAATTTGGATGAGATTCTCAGTGATGTATTTTTGGAATCATGTTCATGGTTCAATTCTTGTTATATGGGAACAAATTGTGGATTTGAAGTTTAGACCTACAATTACTAATACAATAGAAATCTTCAAAAAATAGTGTGCTCTACCACAATACAAAGTTTGTAATCTTACACCTCCTTGTCCAACACTTTCTTGTTGGCTTAACTTCTATACTCAGTGTGTAAAGTAGTTACTACTTCTTTTGAGCACATTGCATTGTGAGAGTGTCAATTTTCAAGAAAAACACAAGGGGACTTCCAAAAGGAGTACACGTGGCTTTATTCCATTTGTTGTTAAGATTTTCAGAAGGGGTATACAAGGCAAAATTTCAAATTTCAAAATTGTCAAAGAAATTTATATGCCGTGAAAAAAAGTTCTAAATGTGCATTCCAAAAAACCAATGGTGAAAACTACAATGTTATGTGCCTTGACTACAATGTTGAAAACTACAATACAAAACTATTGTTTACATCATAGTCTCTGTAAACCACTAGAATAAACATAGGTGTAGCTGTCATTTTATAGTCCTTCATCTATAGTGGTCTCATATAAGTCTGCATTAGAGAGAGTTGCATCCTAATCTCCATCAATGACAATGATATTGTTTTGGTTATGGTGCAAGTCTATTGGAACATCATCTACAACAATATAATCACATGAATGATGCTGATAAAAATAAGTACTTGTTTAATTTTTTTCATTTGATTACAAAACACATTTTCAAAGGAAAAAATATCATCTTGATGGAAAAAACTTCAAAATTCTCATACAAACAAAATAGTTATAGAAAACTGATAGTTGTTTGAGAGCATTACCTAGAACCACCTTCTCGTATTCAATACCTTCTTGTGCCTTGCCCAAGTTTGATGCAAGTCGTTGCTGGCCTAAATCAATCATGCAAGAATCTAGATTTGTGTACTAAGAAAATTTAGTCACATCATCCACATCAACGGCATTTGGATTTATCATACACTTTAAGAGAACCAAGCCCTTGTGACTTCCAATCCCACCTTGACAAACAGGCAAAACCCAAGAAGTTGAAGGAATATACTATTTAGAATGCAACATTAGCAAGAGAGTGCTTGGAAAAGCACTTTCCAACTATTTCTTCAACTTGTACTTGTAGTATGTTGTAGCCCTCTCGATGAGGTTAGTGCAAGTCAAAACAATTTTGTTCTTAGTGAACAAAGTACCATACTTGATGTACTCCTCAACTCCTTTGATTTGTTGAAGTGTCACATATCTATGCACACATTGAGAATTTTCCTCACCTTTGTCTTTGATTTAATATCCGAACATTCCAGTGAAAGTATAGAGCCCAATATTACAAAGTGTTTTGATGAAAATGTGATTTCTTAGCATTGTCTCATCCAAGATAAAATTTTATATACTTGCTAACCATGGTCACTAAAGAAGCTAGAAGCTAACACACCATTTGCATTTGAAGTTTGGATAGAGCTATGCCTCTTTTGATGGAACAAAGCCAAGTGATGCATTCTTTTTCAATAAATTCTTCAACCTTCTCTAGAAGCTCAATGGAGATGTCAACATTTCACACAAAAATGGTAAAATTGGCATCCATCTCTTTGGGTTGTGGAGGAGGTCATTTCTTGAGAGTTTTTTTTAGAGCAATTTTTTTCAAGTTAATTTTTTTCATTGGATTTTGATTCTCTATAGATGTGTCTACAACATTTTAAGCACCAACAATTTCCTTTATTGCAATGCTAGTAAAAGGAGATTCTTCATTCTTTATTGCTTTTCTTCTATGGATTGCTCCTTTTATTATCTAAGATATAGGTGGTACCATGTTAAACCCTACTCAAAACAAAAAATTATTACTATCTTACAAACAAGCAAACATCAAGTAGTAAAAGCACACCACAAGTGCTTGTGCTAACAAAAAAAGAACTATCAACAACTATCTAATCTTACAAACAAGCTATCATCATATTCAAAATCACTACTATGACAACCCGATTGGAATGTCACCTTTAATCCTATGCAATGGAATCCAAATCTCGCACCTTAATGTGTGTCACTTGAATTCACAACATTGATTGACATTCTCCAGCCTACAATGAATACCGGGTTGTACAACTCACCGAATTCAACAAATGAAACAAATAAATCATACATATCAAAGCTTGAGACGGATTGAGGTCATTGATTGATCCACATTAGGGTAAGACATTGGAACCTGAGATGCTCACACACTAACAACTCACACCACCCGAATTTGGAATTCTACGACAAATACCAAATTCATCAAGTCAACGAATTGAGCAAAGCAATCCAAAGCAATCAACAAATGTTCAAATCATAGCTAAAGTTCCAAAATGCCACCTCCATTAGAAATTAATTAAGGCAAGGGGAAGACCGTTTCAAACATGTTCCTCTTGTTGTGAACCAACAATATACTACTAGAATATTAAATAATTATAAATAAATAAATTTAAAAAAAAAATATATTATTATTTTTTAAATGAAAGACAATAATTTAAAAAAATTATTATTATTATTATAAAATGATTAAATATTATTATCTGACGTAGCCAAACTTTGGCCACTCCAGATTGTGTATGTGGTCGAGTTTCCACAGTCTAGGAACTCAAGGAACTCATGGGAAACTTGCAGTCTTCTAAAGGAATTGAATTTCATCTAATGCAACTTGTTGACCAAACCTTGCAACTTCGCAACCTTGCAAACCAAACCCAAAACCTCCAAAGCAATGTCGGCAAAGGCAATTCCAAGCTTGATCAAGTCATTACATGTGTTTTGGTTGTTTGGGAGGGCTGCGAGTTCCCAACTCGACCCCCCCCTGAGAACCGCTGAAACCCACCATCCCCACTTGTGTTGACCTGGCCGAGAGACTACCAAGTCAGTTTTTTCGAAAAAAAATTATAAAAAAAAAAATTAACTTTGTTTCTCATTTTAAGGATTTAAAAAAAATTCGAAAAAAAAAAATCTGACAGCGGCGTTCTTTCACTATTGGGGGAACAACGCCGGGAATGGCCTTGAAACGGCCCTCTTGGACCCCAAAATCTCATCTAATGAGTGTTTTCCAACCGAGGCAATAACTTTCCAATTGCTTAATGATTTGAACCCCTATGTTCTCTTGTTCATAAATTGACAAAATTCTTTAAGATGCCCGAGATGCCTAAACAACTGAAACTTTGAGTAAAACCCAAAATGATGAGCACTAAATCCGATCTAAATCCGCAGTGAATTCATCAACAATCCAACTTTTTTCCCATACGGCATTGCATCGATGGTTGATCCCAGCTTGTCACTTTTTCCCAACTAAATTAACAATTCATATTTAGGACTACTTACACTAGTTTATAAAATTGAATCAATGGTACTTGAGGGGCCTAATTTTTCTAAAAATCAAACTAACAGTGCATGTTTATTGGCAATTTTAGGAAGAGGCATGCACAAGGTTGTCTACCACTTTGGGGCTCATTTTCATTGTAAAGTGTTATTGGCTAGGAATGATGTCTTGTATCGATACTATATGTTTGCCATCGTAATTAAATTCTAAATGTCCTACCCTAGTTATGAAGTTAAGCATGGTGCAGAAAGAGTTTTGAGTATAGCATCTTCCAAGGCAAATTCAATTTCTATGGATCATTGTCTTTAATGAGTTGTATGCTCTAAAGTCTAGCTGGGATCTTAATTGATTTGTAACTATTTGTTGATTCTCAAAACATCATATTGCTCCATATTGACTGTGTTTTATTCCAAATATTTCAAATTATTGCTTCATATTTAAATGTTGACTATCTTTGCCCTATTATGTTGTTCTTAGAAAAGGCAATGTAGGCTGATAATGACATCAACATAAGCATTCAATACTCAAGCACTTTACCTCTCAAAGAGCTGGCAAGGTGCTTGAGTATTGAATGCTTATAGTATATGTTGTTAATGATCAATCTTATTCCTTTGAAAAGTAATGGCGTGATCATAAAAACAAAAAATAAGAGTACAATAGTCCGATTCGCGAGGCGGATCAACCGGAGGATAATACTAAAAGTCATATTCCACTTAGGCTCATGAAATCTACAATAGCAAAAAAAATTATTTTTGCAAAAATTACCAAGAATTTCATGGCAAATGGTTTCCTAACACTTTTCACTACATCTATTGAAGTAGGAAAGAGAGTGATTTTTATAAGCCATGCTTGCAAAATTGATATCTTTCTAGGCTAAGGCACAAATTTGAGAGACACTATTGTTTTCATTCTCAAAGATGAATCTATTTCGTGTATACTAGAGCCTCTAGATAATGGTAAATTGAAGAATGTCACCAGTATTGTTGAAGATGAGGTCGGAATGTAAGTACTAGCCATCTTAGTCAAAGGAGTTGAAGGAAATCCAAGATGGTGACTATGAGTCCCATATTTGTCACTTGAGACTCATAATTTATTTTTTTGAATTTTTTGCAGTTTTGAGTGTAGTTTATTATACAAAAAGTCCTAAAAAGAGTATAAAACCAAATAGGTATGTCACATACCAATATAGCATTTGGTCCTATTTTGAAGTATTTTCCTATAAAAGTACCTAATCCCATGCGTAAATACGGTAGAAACCCACAAATTGTATATAGTAGTGTGGTTTGGTAGAAATGCCCAATTATCTAAACCTGATGTTTATGTGAACAAAAATTGGCTAAAAATGGTCCAAGGGGACTATGTGAGAACCCTAAGATAGTTTTCCAAAGAAAGGTTTCAGTTTCCCCATTCCACCGACAAAATAGTAGAAACCCCAATTGTTAGCCTACAGGTGAAAAAAACTCAAGATGAACCAAAGAAGGGAATCTACGACCTAAGTATGGTGATTTAAAGTGGGAATCATGCCAGGAGTCCAATGGCGCAATCGGTTTGTCAAGATTCCCTTTCGTTTGAAAGATTCTCTATTTATCGGAAGTTAGAGGAGATACGAGATTTGATTCTCCTTAGAAAAGGTGAAAATCAAAAAAATTTAAACTTTCACATGTGTTTTGGGATTCCATGAGAGATTCCATAAAAAATCTTGGTTTTTGCTAATCATCTAAAGATCTTTTTCTGAGTGGTCAACCGCCTAAACCTATGATGAAAAATTCACGGAAATTACTTGAGGTGCGGTAAAATCTCACTAAAAATTAGCATAGCTTCTTTTATGTTAATAATGTGCTCTGACAAGTTTCATAGTGTTTTGATAGTCGAAAGTATAAAAAATAAACAAGATCCTCCAAGATCGGTGAATTTGAAGATTTAACGTGGAATTGACCGGCGTATTGGGAGCACACGGAGTTGGAATGAAATCAAAGCAGGGTCTTTTCTTACTCCCTTACACCTACTAAAGAGCCTATGCTAGTTACTTTTCATAGAAAAGTCAAACTCCAAAAGTTGGGTTTTAATTCCATTTTTGGTGTTAAGTTGTCGCTAAGTTCTTTGCGTTTTTGAGGTAGGAAAAAGGGGTGGGAGGTTCTCTTGATTTAAAAATGGCCTTCTGAAGTCAATGGCGCAATTTGTTTGTGATTTGGAGTTAATCTTCAAAAGTTAGAAATAAGACCAATGTAGAAAGTGAAAAATAGAAGATTAGGATGAAAATCTTAAATGATAAGATTACACTAGGTTAAAGAGAGGGGGGGAGTGCTCTTGGAAGAGTATAAAAGGGCACTCATTTTCCTCTCATTCCACCCCTTAGTTTCAATTTGAACCGTCTTGTTTTCATTTGGGGTCCATTTAATTAGATTTTGGCCATTCTAAGCCACGTTGCCAAATTTTCTTGTTTTTGAAGCATTTCAAGCTTTTTTGTTGTTGTTTTCTGAGCTCTCTTAAAGGATTTGGGGTCCTTCAAGCTTAGTTATCCTTTTTGTATTTTTGTTGAAGTTTTTGGAGCCTTGGTGGATGTTTTGTTGAAAATTGGTACCTTGTTGAAGTTTTTGGTATTTATCTCAAATATTTGTCCTAATCCTAGAGAATATTCTTTCCTCATGATTGGCAATACCGCTTAAAGAAGACCTCTAGTGCTTGATTTGAGTATTTTTGAGTACTAACACTCTTATACTAACTTGTTGTTTTGTTTCTAGTTTGTACTAACTTTTAGACTAACACGTTGTCATGCTGCAAATGCAGACATTATGTAGAATATGTATATACATATGTTTTAATTAGATTTAAATATTTGTAGCATTTAAAGAAGATGACATCATTTGAGGTGGCTTCAAGGTGACGCCTTCTCTCTTCGACTATAAGGAGAAAGATTCACTTGAAAGCTTCATCTTATTTGATATTCTTCTTTGTGTTTCATTTAGATTACATTATGTCGAACTAGAGGGTTTTTTCTGAGTCTCAAGATGAAGAATCTCAACCGGAGTGTGAGTTTGAATTTTCTTTATTGCAACTGCCGGATCAGCCACAATTGCCACTGGATCTTTCTTTGCTACACGGGCGACCAGAAGACGAAGTTGGGCCATCTCGACCACCGAAACAACCTCGCGTGGAGAAACGATGGCACAGTAACCTTGATCGTGACGCTCGGGAAATGGTGATTTTATTGCAGGTTGGATATGTTGAAACTGACAGCCGAGAAGTAACATTTGAAAGATGTTTTGAAAGCTTAAACGAAGATCAGTATTTTTGCATGGTGAAGCCTATCGAAGGGAGTCATGGTCATCAACGATGGTTGGAAGGGCCAGTCAATCCTTTAACCAAGGCGAATCATGCCGAATACGTTGCTGCTACTGTCAAACGCATCCTCAAATTCTTGCAGATGGAGTGACATTTCGATTGAAGCTCTAGTTTTTTACCTCTATTAGATATATATTGATTTTTAGTTCTTCATTCCGTAGTTGGAGTGATTTATTACGATAAATTTGTGTTTGTGAAGTAGTATGAAGGAAATATTCAAATAGTTTATCTTTTAGGTGAACTTGAAGTAAATTTCCTTCAAAGTTAAAGATAAAAAAATAGTTGTGGGGCCAAATAAGTGCTCAATTATTCATGTTGTAGTTTTGGGAGTGAATTAGGGGCTGACCCCACTTGTTTGTGTGGTTAGAGTGAAGATAAGGTGGAGAAAAGGTAAACACTATTCATCTTCTCTCCCGTTTGGAGTTTAGGGAGAACCCGAATGTTTGGAGAGCCATTGTGTTGTGATTTTGAGGTATTTTGAAATGAAATTGGAAGGTGTTGTGTATCATGGTGTGTAGTTTCCAAATTGATCTCAATTACTTGATTTGGAGTTGTGAAGCGAAAGTTGTGCTAGTTTGAGTGGACGGAGGTTTGTTGCCTTTAAAATTAAGAGGCAGAGACTTTGACCGACCATAAAAGATGGACAAGTTCTTGTTTTGAAATGAAATTTGAAGGAAGTGTAGGAAATTGTGTTAACTTTTCATGAAGCTATCATGAGTTCTGTTTGGAGTTTGTATGAGAAAGTTGTGAGTGCGGAAGCGAAGGAAGGTCTGCTGTCTTTCCCTTCTCAAGGCCGAAACTTTGGATGGCTATAGAAATTGGACAGAGTTTTAGATTTGTTTGAAATTTAGAGAAGTAGATGATTGTATTAGCTTTCCGAAAAGCTATCATTTAGTTCATTTGGAGTTGTAGATCAACAGTGACACTCATCCAAAATTCAGCTTGGAAATTGGAGTTGGGGTTGGAGTTGAAGGAGTTTTGAAGACTTGTGTGTTTGTGTGTGTGGCTTGTGGCTTTGTAAAATTCATTTTATTGTTGCAGGCGGTTTGGTTTACACCAACACTAGCCTCATTTTGTGTTGTGGATGCGACGAAGTGGGGTTAATTGCCTACATGGTCGAGACTTTTATGTTGTTCCCACTGGTGAAGCAAGTTTGCTGGTCACCGTGGGTTTGAAATTTAGGATCCAATCCCTCGGACGGCTCAGCTCGTGGTCTAGCCGTCCCATTTTACACGTCCGAAGCCCATGGTATCTTATCACCATACCTTAACCTTTGGCCTATTTAAAAATACAACAGGATAGGACAACGAGTAGTAGTTCGAAGATTTGAAGACTCGAAGATTTGAAGATTCGACAAGTTACGATTTATTTCATTCCCGAGCCATTTCTAGTCGCAGCCAGAATCCTCGTGATTTCCTGAGGCAAACGCTCTCAACACGACAACGTGTATAGCTTTGTTTCCGTACTAACAAAGTTTTATTTGTTGTATATATTTTTCCTTGTCCCATTTGAGACGGTGAAGCTTTGACTTCGGGAACTTGGAAATTTGTTTAGAGTGGTTATAGGTGGCAAAAACACGGCGAAGCTTTGGCTTGTGTATTTAGAGTTTCTCTAGAAATTTTGTAAAACTCCAAAATCATGGAAAAGCTTTGAACCCCTTCCTCTTATTCCTCTTTTATGTTATTAAAACCATTTAGCTTTGTTAGTAGACGTTTAACCAAGTTGGCCATCTCTTTGTATTAGTATTTAATTAAAGCCAAGGCTAAGAGTGAAGAGAAGTTCTGATAGTATAAATTTAAGTTTAGAATTTCAAAGTAGAGGTTGAGAGCTCTCCAGAATCATAAGATATGCAAAAATCCGAATTGAATTGAGTAAGTTATGAGCGAATGAAGTTTTTAAACACTAATTAGAGACTAAACTTCATTCATGCATAACTTTTAGTAGGAAAATCCAAATTACAAGTGTCTTATAGTTTTGGAAAGACAATAAGAGGATCTATTCATTAAAAACTACAAAAATCTAAAATAGTAATAAAAACACAGACCGAGAAATAAAATACATAGAAATAGAAGTAGAGAGAAAAATTTAGCAATTAGATTTAGAACTAGTATAAATTTGAGTTTAGAATCCCAAAGTAGAGGTTGAGAGTTCTTCAAAACATATGACATGCAAAAATCCAAATTGAATTGAGTAAATTATAAGTGGACAAAGTTTTTAAGCACTAAACTTCATCCGTGCATAACTCGTAGTAGGAAAGTCCAAATTACAAATGTCGTATAGTTTTAGAAAGCTAATAAGAGGTTCTATTCATTGAAAACTATAAACTTCTAAAAATAGTAATCTGTCAAAACACAAACCGAGAGCTAAAATACATAGAAGTAGAAGTAGAGAGAAGAAATTTAGCAATTAGAAAAAGAAATTAGAAGATAGAAACATCAATTAGCATCAGTGAGTAGATATTTTTTCACTAAACTCACCACTCTTTCACTGAATTAGCCTACAACTACAATAGAAAATAGAAGCTGAATTCAAAAACTCAAATAGATTGATAGTTTGTGTTTGAACAACAAAAAACTTAGATTGTTTTGTAGTTGTGGGAAGAGAAGGAGAAAGGATTGAGAAGAAAGGATTGGGAAGAAATCCTCGAGATCATTTTGAACCAATAGAATGTAGATAGAAGGTAGTCAAAGTCAACCTTTGGAATAGTGAGAGGAACAGTGTTAGGGAGAAAGAAAGTGCAAGAAAGAAAAGAAGATAAAGAAATCCAAAGAATTGGCAACTTGTATTAAAAAGTCATTTTCAAGTTGTGGGCAAAATTACCAAACAATTCTGGAACATGGCAAATGACAAGGAGTTTGAAGGAATATATGACTACCTACACAATTACGCCAATTCTAAGGTAAGTTACTAGCTCCCACTTATACTTTGTAATTATCAAAAGTGGATATCTTTAAGTAGTCCGAAATCACAAGGCTACATCAGAGTGCTTAGAATAGGTCTTTTTGCACAAGTCAGGTATGCAAAGCTGTAGATCTTAGTTAGGAGTTTTTGAAACCATATCACACTTTAGAATCAGAGTTAAATTGAGCAAGATATGGTTGGATGAAGTTTGGTAGTAGTTTTGGGTGAAAATGAGTACCTTTCATCCCACAATAACAAGAATGGAAACTTAACTAGAAGCTAAAATCTAAAGGTCAGATCAAAAATCCAAAGCAAATTTTGCATTGTGAATTGGTAGGAAAATATGGATGAAGTTTAAAAGTATAAATTAGAGGTCAACTTCATCCACTTGTAACTTTCTCTAGAAATGTCCAAATGTAAAGAATTTTAACAATTTGTAAAGGTAATTTTAAAAACTACAAGAATCCAAATTTCAAAGTTTAAAAATAGCAACTTCACAATAGAAGGACCGAGACTTGAATCCTAAGTAAGTAGTAATTTAGAATCATTTGAAGACAATCAAGGTAACGATTAGGTTTATCACTCAAGAAGGGAGGCATTTAAGAAACCCAAAACCAACCAAAACCTTCCAAAATACTTCAACCATCAATAGTTAGGAAAAGATGAAATTTGGGTCAAGGAATGGATGAAGACGTCCAAGAATCATCCATTAGGGTTTAAACTTCGGACATGAATAGAAGATGACATTTTAAGACTAGGGTTGAAATTTCAAACTCAATTGGAATAATCTAAGCATGGTAAAGGGTGGATGAAGTTTAGTCAACCTCTTGAAGGCACCAACTTCATCCGGTCATAACTTCTTGTAAGAATCTTCAAATCTTTCAAGACTTAGGTTTTTGGAAATGGCATGCTCTAAACTACAAGTTGAATAGGTTAGTATTAGGCTTTCAGTTCTTTTCCACAGCAACTCCATAGCTTAAGAGTTGTTTGGAATCAGTCGCATTAATTAGAGTAATATTTTGTCATTTATTTTAAGATTAAGAACTTAGAGAAAGATCCATTGCTTGAAAGGCATAATGAACCAATGTTAGGCACCTGTAGGAAATTATCGTAAATACTAGAACTTCGTTGTGCATGCTGATTTACCAAGGGTGGGTAAAAAAGCACTCACAGTGGCTCGTGCTAATTTAGTTCTTGATGGATATCTCTAAATTAGTCCTACACTATGTGGACATACCAACAAGATCTTAGCACATGCTTTGTGGTCTCCTAAATATTGGCACACATGGCAACATTTGTAGCCAATTGAATAGTCTATAACCAACACTATAAGAAATCCGTGTTTTAGGTGACGTTTTGTAATTTTTTTAAACCGATTTTAGGTGATATCAGAAAAAAAAAAACTTGTGTTTTTTTGTCAATAATCACGTCCAATATAACATCCACATGTTATATTTGACGTGATTTTCAACAAAAAAACACAAGTTTTTTTTTTGACGTCACCTAAAATCCACTTTAAAAAATTACAAAACATCACCTAAAACATGGATTTCTTATAGTGCAAGCTCTAGCTAGCAATGGACATACCCCATATTTCGCAAGCTATAGGAAGAATTAGAACTTCTTTAATTTGCTTTGTTCCAAATCACTTGAATTGCACTTTGGAATTCTTGTCTTGTCAAATTGAATTCAACAAGTTTTGTAAGTAGTATAGAAGGTGAAGACTTCATTTAAAAGCCAAAATAGGTAGAGTAATTTAAGAAAGAATAGATTTGGAGAGACAAGTTAGTCTTCCAATTCCTTTTCCAAGGTCAAAGTCAAGGTCTTGGATCACACCTTGAAACCAAATAGTGTCTAAAAAGCTTTTGTCAAGATTAATCTAGGTGTTGTAAAGGTTTCATAATTCTAGCTCTTCAAAATTGTCGGTCAAGTTGTGGGGGTTATTCAAATTCTTTGAATGGAGGTGATTGTATCATGGATTGGAAGTGGAGTTCATGATTTCTTCTTTTCTTGCCTATGAGTAGCTATGACCAAAGGTACCACTTAGAACTTTGTCCAACTTCCAACTATGATTATTGTAGTCCTAGAGATCTTGTATTTGAATGATTTTTTTCTTTATCTAGGTGCTTTCAAATAAATAAGGGGAGTCACTTATCATACAATTGTGGTTACTCTAAAGTTCACCATTCTAGAAGGTGTTTTGGTGACTAGTGCCTTCAACTCCATATAATTGTTGAAACTCTAAGCCATGGCAGAAGTGACACCATGCTTTCCATATTGCCCACCAAATGTTAGAGCCATTTCCATTGACTTTAATTGCATAAAGGATAAAATGGATATTCAGTAGAGGCCAATTACCTCTTCATTTGGGTTTGATTGACCTCATTCAATACTGAATCAAGATTTTGCAAGGTGCATTTCTAAACATCAGACCCTTAGCCATAAGTTTTGCTATAAGACCTTACATTTGGAGAACTGGGTCAATAAGTTTGATGCCTCGTTTTGTGTATTTGGATAAGAGACTCTCATTCTACTTTGGCTCTTCAACGACTTTCATCATTTAATCTATTGTTGATTCAAGCCCGAAGTGGACATAGCACCTTCTAGGAATCCCCATTCAACTGTATCATAGGCTTTTTCAAAGTCAAGTAGTAACATAACCATCAGTTGAGAGGATTCTAGGGTGATTGCAAGAAAGACCAAATGATTTTGGTAGGATTTTGCTAAACTGATTTTGTCTTATGCTATACCTTCTAAATTTTAAATCCAATGCCAAAAATAAAAGATCTATTTCTATATGTTTTGATTTTCATTGTATCCCTTATTTTTCAAAAAAATAAAATATAAATACATATTTATAATTTAATTTCTCTAATTTGTCACACTTTCGTATTTTTTTTGTTTTTAGTATTGGAAGTACCCAAATTTAATGATGTAGAGCTAAAATTTTGGTGGTCTATTTCCACCTAGTGAGGCATGTTTGATATGAAGGGAATCAAAAAATAGGTTATTTTATGTCCTCTAAGTTCGTACAAAGGGGCTCCATGGCGCATACACTTCTAAACATTGAAGATGGTTTCAAATTCAATTTTTTGGTGAAATCTCATCACCATCAAGTCCTCACAAATGGCCAATTTTTATTTTTCTATTACTGATTTATTAAAAATCAATACATTGAAACATCCCTATTCTACCTACAATTCTAAATGTCCCCCCCCAAAAGTATATTCTCTCCCAAATCTTGAAATCTTTCTCATGTAGTTGTTTTGAATATTTTTGTGTAGAACACCCCAATCCTTTAGGGTTAACCATTTAAATCCATCACCATCTTTCCATTGTTTTCTCCATCATTTTTATAGATCCACACAAACTAACATAGAATTTCTTCTAAAACAACATGATTTCTTCTAAAATAAGATCTTTTACTTGTCACATAACCATTTCAAGTCACTAGACCATTTTCTCTCCAACGTCACTAGTATGGGAGCAGCGAGCGGAGAGCGGCAAGTTGTGAGCGGTGAGCATTGTTTTAGGATGAAAAAACATAAAGTTGGATGAAAAAGGATGAGAGTAGATGAAAATGAATGAAAATAGATGAATTTCGGATGAAAATAGATGGAAAAAATGGATGGAACTGAATGCAATAATGAAGGACAATGGATATTAGAAGTGAATGAAAGAAGGTCAAAATCAAATAACATTCCACTTTAAACCATTCAAAATTATAATTTTATTGTTACGATGCCTATGACTGTGAAAGTAAATTGTTTTAAGACTGTCAAAGTTTAGAGTTTATTTTTATTTTTTATGCCATATAATTAATCTCAAATAGACCTATTATCGTGGACATTTTTAGAATTGATGACTATATAGACTTTGTGCAAAGAAGAAATGAGAATTCTAATCCTGAACCAAAAAATAAAGGTTTTCTGTTCTTGTTTTTAATACAAAAAAATTAAATTCAATATACTATAATGGTTAAAAAAAGGCACAAACACATGATATTTTTGATAAAATATTATAAGTTATAATGCAAAAAATAGGTAAAATGAGGATAAGAGAAATCATTCAGTAGTCTGAATGCCAGAAGTGCAAGCAAAAGTGAAATGGAAGTAGTGGCCCTTTTAGTCTCACTACATATTCATTGATGAGCACACAAGGTACAAAAGTTGATACTGTTTTGCAATAACAAATCTAATCTAAAACTAAATGATTCAATATCCCACTGAGAAGGATCTTCTTGACTTCATTGAAACTTAAACTTGGGGCATGAATGAAAGCATCTATTGTTGACTGAAGGTTACAAATGACAGTGAAAATAAAATAGAGATGCTTACAGTTTGCCCACTGTCCTCGCTTGCCTAATGACTTTATAGTCATTTCTTTGAAATATGGACACGAGCACTCTGGAAATGATGAAATGGTAAGCATATATTGCTCAATCTTTGGCTCTAATCCAGAATCAAGGCAAACAATGCAACCAAATCCAGGGTGAGGAACCATTGTTACTCGACGAATGCGTGCTTTTAGTGTAATTGCAGATGCGCAATTGTTTGTGTGTTTTACTGTTGGTGCCTTTAGATTCCGACGAATACTTTTCCCTGACCGAATTTGGGGATGCTCATCCAGTAAACCTGGAATAGGATATGAGGAGACCAAATCTAACCCGGCTTCTCCACCAAACAGTCTTCGAGGTGAAATAACTTCACGTTGTGGAAGTTGAAAGCCAGCTGTTTCAAATGCCAAAACTTCTTGCTTTGACAAATTGGTACCCATTTTGACAGGCCATATGGCAGGAACATTAGGTCTTGACAATACCCACTTCCGACTGGTCCCCTTCACACAACGTTCAATATCGTCATTGCAAAAGAAAAATTGCATTTGCTCATTTCGATTTTTCTTGTAATTGGTCATCATACCTATGTACGTTGGTGTTGTTGTGGCCTTGTTGTTTTGAACAATCTTTGTTGTACACTTCTTCTTTGAAATAGCTTGGAGGGCAAAACAAGCCTTTGCTGAGGTTTTGAGAAGCCTTGCAATGTGCCACTGAAACTCGTCACAGTTGCTCTCTTGAATTTCTGACACATGAGGAATTCTGTGAGTAAAACCTTCCCTGGAATTGTCCTCAGTTGCCATTGGATCTTCAATCTCTCTATCTACACTTGGAAAAATGTCTTCAACAATAGGATTCAAGTTTTGAGTGCTTGTAGAAGCTCTCTTTGACCTCATATGTGGATGAGAAAAATTCACTTTGTCTGGGCAATGTGAATCATATTCACAACCCAATGGCATATCTGGTTTGTGTTTCTGCGATCCAAACACTTCCTCACCTTCAAGACGAGGCTCTCTATTAAGAAACTCCTCCACTCCTGGAATATTGGACATAGCTTCGGTAAGCACCTTTGGATTCCCTGATCTTTGAGCTGATCGTTGAGCAACTCGAAGTAGTAATTCTTCCTTTCCTGGTCATGTTCCAACCTCATTGCCTTTAAGGTATTGATAATACTTGACCATTTGCATAAAGGCTCTTACATAGTCGTCAACAGTGGCAATGTACAAATCGTTTCCACGATTTCCAGATTGTTGAAGCCACTTGTTATGGACAGTTTCTGCTAGATTACAGGAAGGCATTTCTGCAAGCTCAGATGTACTAAGATCCTGAAATGAAAAAGCAAAAATACAAACTTTGTTATAAAAAATTTAAATGTGTTGTAAGTAAAATATTATTGCTATTAATACTCATAGTATGACTAATAATCTAGGTAGGAAGGAAATTATAAAATAAAACAAGAAAAGACCATAAACTTTCCATCATCAATAATAAAGAAAATAACCTTACTCTCCAGTTCATGTGGTTTTTTATAAAAGAACTAGGGGAGGAAGTTAAGTTATGGCAATGCTACCAATGCAGTGACTAGATATGCTTCAGTTTAGTTTAGGGGTTGCACAAATAAAATAAAGAATAACTAAAGTCTCAGACCACTCGTTGACGAGTGGTCTTGGTCTCTAATTTAATTCAAAATGCTTGATAAATAATACTGTGAATACCAATCATCTATACTCTCTCTGATGAATCATTTATAGCAATTATAAAAACAACAATGAATATATACTATACATCCATTTACAATTTGACATTGTCAGATTGATTAGTAATGATTATAAAATTAAATTTTGAAATTTTTTATTATTGAAACAAATAGATGTTTGAAGTACAATTGATGAAGAGTAGATACTTACAAGTTGCTGAAATCCTCACCATTGGCGGTAACGGAATGCCAAAACGATAGCCAAAGTTCTAATCGATGAAGTCCTTCTTCAGTTGTGGCACCAGATGACAACCACCAAGCTTTGATGGCAAGATATCGAATTTCTAATTCTTTAGAGGAAACAACATTCTTGTATTGTTTGCATAGCAAACGATGTTGATCTTATAAGTTGGATCGAATATCAGCTTTTGTGTGTTTTTCCATTGATTGAGTCCAATGGAAGAGGCAAGTCCTTTCTTGATTTTCCACTGGAACACTAGTGTCGCCTAACCCATAAATTGTCCTTACAGCATTCCAATTGGCTTGAGCGGTGTCAGCCATGAATCCCTTGAATTTAGGGTGGAATACACCATGTCTTGCAAGAACTGAATTTAAGTTTTTCCAAAACACAATTTGAGCAGCGCAATCTTCCGATTGCATATCGCAAACAGCAATAGTCATAACGCGACAATACATGGAGTCATAAACATGACATGCTATAGTAGTCCAACCTTTAACACGTTTGACATGATCAAACATCAACCAAGCATCTTGAAGATCTCCGCCAGGTTGCATTCGCTTGACCAAGTCCACTCCACTACCAGGTCCAACTTCTAACATTTTGAATACAAAAACTTTATCCATATCCGACCCTTGTCCTAGAAATTTATTCTCTTGAACAAATGCCCAAGTGCTTGTCCCCCTCAATTTCGTAATGCTATCCATAATTCCAAACCTCCTTAAGTATTTGAACGAAGTTACCTCATTTCGAATGTTTGGAGAGCTGAAGTACTTGCACTTGTCAAGAACTGGAAGCAGTTCATCAATGTTGAGGGTCTTCAGCGAAACGCCATCTAGATGCAACAATAGTTCTTCCACAAGCTCTTTTGTAGCCTCTAACACAATTGAAGAGTTTGTTGCAACTGGTGTTCTCTCCATCTGTTCTCCAATAAGAATACGAGTTTTCTCCTTCAAATCTCTGAGCTCACCATTTTTGATAGGATGTTCATGAATGCCAAGGTGTACAAATGCACGAGTAAAGTTGTATAGTCAAAAATGGGTAATATACTTTTGCAGAACATGTAGCAATACACGACGGAGGTTGCTTGCACATTTTACAAATAAGCGTTGAGCCCTGGAGGATGTGTACTTCCCACTTCCAACAATGACGACGTGAATCCTTCCCATTCCAATTCATTGACAGGCTTGATTCGATGAATGCGACTAAGAAAATCACAGCCTGGATTAATGCACTGAAGATGCCCTATGCACGAAGATGTGTGGAATGATAATCCCATGGAATTTGTTATATTTGTTGTAATAGTTTTTGACCAGACATGGCCATCATACCGCTTATCCATCCCAAGCATTTATTTAGCTTGAGATGGACCAGTGGAGGTAGTGAGTGGTGGAAACTCAAAAATGACATCACCATTAAAAATTGGAGGTAACATGCTTACTCTATGAATAGTAATAGAGTCATAATCAATTTTTTCCAAGACATTTCTACAACCCTTCAATGTACGCAAATTTCTTAAACAATCAATTACAGATGTAATGGATTTGCTACCACTAGAGTGGTTGGCAGATAACGGTTCAGTAGAGGTTGGTAAAGTACTTGAGCTAGGTAAAGTACTGAAGCTCGGCAATGTACCGGAGGTTTGTAAAGTATTCGAGCTTGGCAAGGTGCTCGAATTTGGGAAAGTACTTGAGCTCGACAAAGTACTTGAGCTCAACAAAGTATTTGAGCCCTGTAAAATACTTGATCTCAGCAAAGTTGACTCCAAACAAGAAGTCTTTACGCTTTGCAATTGCTTAGGAGAATTGTCGTGAAAGTCGTCACTAAGAATGGTGACATCATTCACAACAGGCTCTACTTTGACTTGCGACGCTAAAGGCCGGGCTAAAGGTGTTTGAAGAGAAGATGTAGATGACTGATGAGGTGTAAAAACACTCGAGGAAGGTACCATGATGGATTCTCGTAATCCATAGACCCTAAATTTACCAGACTTGAGATGCCACATTCTACTAGAACCATCAGATGTAGGGACTTGACCGATTGTATGAGTAAGATCTCCACTACGCTCATCAAATACCTCTTCATCAATGTGAAGTGAATCCTCGTTTAATTGGAACCTGAGACTTAACCGAAATGCGGATACAACAACAAATCCATCTTCGCCCACTAGAAACGTTATTGGAACTCCTTCACCATTCACCCTCACAACAACCATCCCTACAAAGTCTACCATCGCTCAGAAATTGAAGTTTCATGAAAACATCATCCTATTTTTAGTACATACTGCTCTGAAGAAAACTGCTTTGAAAAGAAAAAGCAAATTGTGTTCGAGACAAAAATATAGTGAGCAGGTATGATGAAGAATGAATGAAGTATTTTTACTACATCTTTAGTGAATGATGATTAGGAAATGGTTTGAAAAGCATAACAATGATGAATTCTGACAAAGAGTGTAAGAAGTATCATTAATATTAACGTCTTCAAATAACCTCATTAAGAAAGGCAAGCAAACTAAAAACATATAATGATGACATAACAGACAATAAAATATATTAGTACCATATTTGTTAAAATGAAGAGAAATGTGAATAAGATAGCTAGATTAGTAATTAATGAAGTACAAAAATAAGCATATTTATTGCTAATGAATTTAATAATTAATATGAGTTAGGAATAAGAAACCTAATAAAATCTGGTACATGTCACAATCTCTGTTTGAAGTAGCCAGCATTTAAAGCAAGCAACGGTTGAAGCAGACATCATTTGTATGAATTAGGGACAAGAAAAAGTAGAAAGTATAGGCATTTATTTATTTGAAAAATTGTTATTTATGTTGATATTCAGGTATACTAGTACTAGAAGCGCCAAATCCTAAACTTGTAGGTTTACGTTATAGTAGAAGGTAGGGAGAGTACTCATACAACAAATTGCATTTACAACAATAGATCTGTTAGATTTCATAATTTGAATCAAGTTTTGAGTAGTACAATTGTCATTTACCGTTGCCAGAGATGTTAAACTCTTCTTGTCAGTGGTTCTTGCTTGTCTTCTTTATTAGAGTTGTAGAACTGCATTGTATTATTTCTATTGTTCTGTAAGAAGTTTGAGTTTGCGTTGCATTAACTTGGGCATTGGATATGTGTTATGTATTCTTGTTGCAAAGGGAGATTGTAGAGTACTAAAGATCTGTGAGGGGTGAGGGGTGAGGGGTGAGGGTAGTGCACCTAAGTTGTCACTTATTTGAGGTTTTAAATGGCTAAGCAAGGTATTTGTAGACTCAATACTTGTTTGATCTGTTTTTAAAGTTAGTAGGGAGAATGATAAATAGTTTGGAGGTGATAGAGAGGGTGCTACTGTAATGTTTGCTATTTAGGGATGTATGTGTAGTAAATCAAATGCTTGAAGAAATCAAAGTACTTAAGTCTCAGGTTGCAACTTCTAGGCTGATAAAGAAGAAGAGAAGAAGACGCAAACTGTATTACACAACTCCCAAAGAAAGATTAAGAGCTAAGATGAGAGGGGAAAAAATTGTAAGCAGAGGTATACATAGCTATGGTGAAACATCGAAGGCACTTGATTTTGGTGACCAAGAAGTGGACGACGTTGTTGGTGACCGTTCATTATGTCTCGTTAAGATTATTGAAGAACCATTGTCTATGGTTGAAAGAGACGAGGGCAACCAAGATGGCGAAGGAGACGATGAGAGCGAGGACAACCAAGATGGCAAAGAAGATGATGAAAGCGAGGATGACAATGAAGATGCAAATGAAGAGCCTAACCAAGATAAAGAAGACTTGGTATGTTCATAAGTATACCATATGCCATTTAATGATTTGCAGTCAATAATTTAAATAAGATGTAGATGTATTTTTTTGGAAATACAAAGGTTATGTACTCATTCTCTAATTGGCTACAAAACTATATTAGTATGGGCTTAGAATTGTAGAAGAATGGACCACAGAATTAGAAGAGTGTGCGTTAAATGAATATGAATAGTTTTTTGTTAGATCTGAATTTGACATCCTAAACTTAATCATGCAGTTCGAGAAGACGATTCCAACAGTATATAGCATGTAAAAAACGGACACTAATTGAATGCTTTATGGCCCAAAAACGAATTCAGCATATTGGAATCTTCTCTGAAATCTTCAGAATCCGAAGATTTTTTGAGCAAATCTTGGCCTCCGTCTTTTTTGTCAACTTTGAGGATTTTTATAAAATCAGCCGTGAGTCCAAAAATTCTGAAAAAAATTGAGATTAACTGTAAGGTTATAATCTAGGTCATCTGAAAATTTTGACCCTAAATCTTCAAAATCAGAATTCTTATTGTAAAGATTCTCTTGACCTGCATCTACTGATTTTGTACTCTATTTTTTTATTTTTATTTTTATTTTTTATTTTCCTTCTTCTTCTTCCTTAGTCTTGCGAACCGGTTGAGGTTAGGGTTGGGGTGCGTCGGGTGAGTGCTCGTCGACGAGGTGTTGTTTTTGCTCACGGTTGGTGGTAGCCACATGTTCTAGATGGAGGAAGGAGAGTTTGCGGCGCGTTCGGCAATGGCTTCGCACCAATCGCTAGAAGATGTTCAGCCAGAGATTGAGGTTCACAATCATGTCTTTACCTTCATAATTTTGGTTTAGGAGTTTAGGAACAATGCTGAATATCACAGTAGAAGTGGCGGTGTGATTTCGAGAGTCCTCGTTGACGAGGATGCCAAAAACTGCGCCTTATTCTAAATCATTTCGGGGAGTCCTCGTTGACGAGGATACCAATAACTGCGCCTAGTATAGTTGAAAATGTAGTGATTCTTGAGTTGGATTCAACCATTTTCGAGTGTCCTCGTTGACGAGGATATTAAAAATTGCGCCTACTGTAGTAAAAAATGTTGTGAGCGGTGAATTGAATACAACCATTTTCGGGAGTCCTCGTTGACGAGGATACTAAAAGTTGCGCCTAGTGTACTTAAAAATGTTGTATTTTGTAGGCTGTATTACACATATCCATTTCAAAAAGTCCTTTTTAAGGAAAAACCTACTGATGTTTCGAATCTGATTGAAAATGTAACATTATTGTTGTATCGTTTTAAACAAAGTCCTTTTAAAAGAGGATTTATACACCTTCTTTGCACCAATGCTATTATTTTGGTTTAGAATTTCGGCAGCTAATGTAGTCCTCGTTCACGAGGGTGTTCACAAACTAGACTACTTAGGCTGAATTTTAAATATAGATGTCATTTCATAACTTCCTAATACCTTTTCTTGTTTAGGGTTAGAATGAACTTTGAGCTCTTTTAGGGTTTACTTGTCAATGAATATACTTGCTGAATTTGTTTTTGGTCATATGATATAGTTTAGATCTTCAATAAAAAAAGGGGCTATGGTGAATCCTTGTTCACGAGGAATCCTAGTCTTTACTATTATGACAATATTTGTATTGTATGTTATAGTTGTGAGCCAAATTTTGTTTCGTCTTCATTACAAATAATTTAGCACTCACGTCATGTTTTTTGGAATGATTTGAACTAATTAGATGGACGAAGACAACGAAACTGAAATTATATATGATGAGGAGGACAGTGCTGAGAGGATTGTTGCAAGACAAACGGGAAGAGATGGAATATCCCCAATTGTGCTTACAGAAAGTTTTCCACCACCAATCACTGAGGTAAATGAAATTTCTACTTCTGAAGTTCATGTAATTTCCATTACTTTGTGTATGTGCAGTTTTTGAAAGAAAGAGCTTCCATGTACATCACTCTCTCCCTTCACAACCCTATCTTCAATTTTTCTAATTCAATTTCATGTGTCATTATTTTGAAGGTTGCATCTATTGATCTTGAAGATGATGATGAGCCAAGGCACAAATTTTCACCTAATGTAACGAGTGTGTTGGAGAGTGAGCACCTCCACCGCAAACAACTCAAGGTGGACACTACAGAACTCATCAACACATTACGCATCCAACCTATTACGAAGTCACGCCTTGAGATCCCTCTTTGTCGAATGATTGTAATGGACGAGGTTAGACCAGTTGGAGAAATGGATGTTCAAAGATTGGAGAGCGAGTTCATGAACGGCTATCGAGATGGTGATCGGGTTTTATACGTTTCACTGTACAACAATTTTGAGAAAACTATGGATGTGACTGAGGAAGAAATTGCAAAGTGGAGTCCTCATTGGCAACGTGTCAATGAGGAATTTGAGAAGGAATTGATGGCAGATGTCGACCTTGTCCAATTGAGAGGTAAGATGTTTTATGTATGGGATGGGAATCATCGTGTCTCCGCATGGATGCGACACATCACCAACTGTCATGATGGAGAACTCGGCTGGCACAAACGAGTCCATTGCATTATATTGGATCCAAGAGGTCAAGTGGCAAACTTGCTAAATACAATGAGCGATGTCAATTGGTAAGTTTGTTGTTTTCTTTTAATATATACGTATTGCATCTAAATATCAATTTATTGACATTGACATTGACATTGACTTTGATTTCATTCTCATAAAAATGTATTGTATAGGTCTACGGAACATGATCATGTGAAGAGCACAATTCCAGCTCGACTGCGTCGAATTCGAAATTTTGGAGTTCTACCCCTTGCTGATTTCAAAGACCTTATCTCACCCGACGAATACCAATACTGTGAGAAAGTGAAGGCAATGAGACCAAGTTGGTTTTCTTTGACAGTCAATGTCTTCATCTCCTTCTTGTATAAGGTACAACCATCTTTTCAATTTGCTTTTCTTGCAAAACCTTTTATTGTCGAATGGGACCGAAAGTATCCTCACATAGTTTGACAGTTCAATTCAAAGTCATGTAACTTTTGCATGTAATGTCCAAATTTAATAAAACTAGTTGGAAAAGCTGCGCATAATAGTCTAGTTTTTGTGGTTAAATTTTCAGATTGATTGAACTTGTATTCAGTTTGTAAGAGCCAATCAAAGTTCACAGGTGCAGTTTCAATTCAGCACTCAACATTTTTAGGCTGCAACTTTGAGGGCTTGTATCTTTGTCCTCCAAAGTCCGTTTTCAATAAAATTTGTTGTGTTTGGTTTGCCTTCAGATCTAGTTATTGTGGTAAAATTTTCATGTCACTCCAAGTTCTTTTGAATGGTTGGGAGCAATTTCAAGTTTAAAATTCAGTCATTTTTTTAGTTACAATGAACTTTGGCCGCCTATTTCTTCTTCATACAATGTCCGTTTTCAATCATTTTGTTGGAATAGTTGCACATACTAGTCTTCTTTTTGTGGTAAGAATTTCATAACAATCTAAGAAGTTATGAAAAACTGAGAAGCATTTTACTAGAGAGAGGTTCAGCCAAAGATGTGATATTGTGTTCTTTTTTTATTATTTTTTGACATTTTGAACTAATATTAGAGATAACTAATTTCTTCTTCTATGCATTTTCTCAAAGAAAAGATTTGTTTGTAAATGTTTCACAACTACCTATAATCTTCACAATTGCAATATCATGCCAAAACTATATATATCATTAATTTGATGGTATTGTACTATTATAGTTTTTCATTCAATCTCTTTGAAACTACTTCATTTTTCTATTGTAAGATTTAAATGACTCTAAACCAAGGAATTAGATGTCCTACTTTTCCTAAAGCAATTAATCATCATTTTTTTAGTTATCCTAATTTTTTTTAAATCCAATGTTATGCATGTTCTTTTAGTATAAAAATTAAATCCTAATGACAAGTACATGATAATAGGGTCTCTCATATTTCATAAATTAAACTATAATACACTATTTTTGGCTCTCCAAAATCTGCTCCCTACTCTTGTAGAAGGCTTTAAATGTCTGAAAATTAATAAGTATAATGCTTACACTATATAACTATTAGGTCTACGCTTCTAAAATCCCACGGCTTTAGGTCCTATTTGGATTAAAAAATTCAATTTCAAACTTTTTGAGACAAATTGATTACACGGTTTTAGGTACCCTTTTTCATAGTAGCAGGACTAAGGAGGGATTTTTTTCCCTAAAATCCCTGCTCTGTGCTCACTTTTTTCTGCTCCCCGCTCTCTGCTCACATACCAGCATTCCTCATTTTCTCTCCATCATGTACCATGTGCGTATTATGGAATTTACACCAATCCAAGATCTTGCTACCTTTTATCTACACCAGTTCAAGATTTGTGAGCTGAAATGTGGAATAGATGTAAGCCTTAACCCTAGACCGCCCAAGAGGACAAAAAGTGTCCTCACATAGTTTTAAGTTAAATTCAAAGTACTGTAACTTTTGCATCCAATGTCCAAATTCAATAAACCTTATTGGGAAAGTTGCGCCTTTTCTTCTAGTTTGTGTGTTAAAATTTTCAGATCAATCCAAGAGGTAATGATTTTCTGGAAGCCAATCGAAGTTCACAGGCTCAATTTTATTCACCAAAGTGCATTTCATGGCTGCAACTTTGGGGGCTTGTATCTCCTTCATCCAATGTTTGATTTCAATAAAATTTGTTAGGTTGTGTTTCCCTTGAATTCTAGTTATTGTGGTGAAATTTTCATGTCAATCCAAGTTGTTTTGAATGTTTGGGAGCAATTCAAAATTCAAAATCCCGCCATTTATGGACTATAGTGAACTTCGGCGGCTTGTATCTTCTTCATAAAATGTCCATTTTCAATAAATAAAAATTGTAAAAGTTGCGCATACTAGTCTAGTTTGTGTGTCTAAATTTTCATATCAATACAAGAATTTATGAATGATTGAGAAGCATTTTAGTAGAAGGAGGTTCAGCCCCAGATGTGTTTTTTGCAACTTTTCTTGCCTATTTTTGACATTTGCAAGCCATTTTACAAACACATTGAGTCAATTGAATGATATTTTTTTACCAATGTGTTCTTATCCTGGTTTTGAATCACTTTGTAGTTTAAAGTTTTTTCATTTCATTAGGTTTAGAAATCAAATTTGGCCTCTAAATGTGTTTTTAGGAAAATTTCAGCATTCTTTTTCAACACTAAAATATTATAATCTTGCAATTTACACGGTCAAATGACTTCAAATTTGATCCATAACATCTACAACATGTGTACTACATGATTGTACGGTTAAGATCTTTATTACTTAGTCACATTTAGATTTATAGCACTTCAAAAGCTAGGATGTTTTTTACCCAAAACGGCCATGGGTGGTCTAGGTTTGATTAGGTATGAGATCGTGGGTATGCTTATCTTGTTGTATAATTAGCCTCACATGTTGAAAAGGAAACCAAGAAGAAAAAACAACCTGGGTGGGCCCTGGACTGTGAACATAAAATTTCTAGAAACTTCCAGAAAATTGTATTTCTTGAAATTTGGAGTGAATCTCCTGTTCCTGTTCCTGTTTTTATCTGTTTGGTCTCCTATTCCATCCACTGAGACATCGGAATCGAGGCACAAAAATTAGTTTCATCACCACCCATAACATTGTGACAACACCCCAAACATCCTTCTCGATAAATGGGTTCAAAGATCAGAGTGCCCCCACCCTTGGACCCCAGGCAATTTAAGTGCACATATCTTAAATTCAAATTTTTAGGTCAACCCAACATTGCGGAGTGGGCCTTGCTGGTGTTGCACTCAAGCCCTACTGAGTGCAATTGCCAGCCTCTCACATAACCTCAACCATTGCAATTTAATGTATTGAAACCATTCTGCAATGCACACCTCGCACATGGGCACATGGTCAGGTTGTTTTGTATATGAAGCAATTGACAAGCCACTAAATTTAAATTATTTGCACGATTGCTTGTCTTCAAGTACCCGTACTTCATCTGGCATCTCTGGTTTGGACAACTAGTGACAAAATTGGTGGGCCACGTCACATAGAAAAAGAATGATGTTGCATTGGTGCAATCCAACACATGAAACAAGGGCCATATGGACAACTAAAGAAAATGACTATGAAAGACCTAATATCAGTAATCAAATTTGTCATGTGGATCTTCTCATGGGTCATTTTCCTAATCTACGCAATCTATATTCCTACTACTATTGATTCTTTGAGATATTATCATAGTTATGTCACAATAAGCATGGAGTTCAAGAGCTGCATGAAAAGTTGAGAATGATTATTGCCCTCATTGAATTTATTTTTTATTTTTTATTTATTTTCATTTTTGACATGAATGAAATCACTTTCATTGCAAGAGTAAGTGACAACAACCCCAGCCAAAATACAGCCCTGGGAGCAAGAGAGACAAGAGGAAGAAGAGGAAAAAGCAAAAGTAATAAAGACCCCACGCACCCACAAAGGGAAGCCGAGAGTCCCAGACTTCAGTGGACCCCCAATGGCTGATTGTACGTTTTAGTTGATTGCTATGCTCATTCCTATCATACCTTACCTGCTGCGAATTGTTCAGACCGACCAACCAACCAACCAGGAGCCTGAGCCTGGGAGAGTGAGACTTGGTTTGCTTTGAAACTTGGACCGGACATTAATTTAAGGATATTTCTAACCTCCCGGTACGAAACATGCAAAAGGACGGAATCAGTCACATGCCTGAAAGTGAATGCAAGCATTGTGATCAAATACATGAGCTTCATATCTCATTGACAAAATAAACACAAAATTGTTTTCTACGCTAAGGAAATCAAATGGTCAATGCAATCCTCTAACTTACATTGGACCTCTTCAACAAATCCAAGGTAAGGTGGGCTGCAGCAATGAACTGTACTGCAGTAGAGAATTAACTTATCTTTCATGATGGAAGGATATATGACGAACTCCCAAGTTGGTGGAGTTGTGTAATGTAGAGCCAACAAGTGAGCATCCCCACCCCTGCTCCAAATGAACCTGGGACGGTAGGAGAGTAGGGAGGCTGGCAATCAACCCCAATCGTGGTCGGGCGGGGTGGATTGACCCCCTCGCTTGGTCCTGCAGGCAAACCCTGGAATTATTTATTTTCCACACATATTTGTGATCAGAGACCCCAAATTAGTTAAGAAAAGTCAAGAGTATACCCTAGAACGGTCCAAAATAGGGGGCTTTTTTTTTACATGCACCTCTGGTAAGGCCGAGCGAGGGGGTCAATCCACCCCGGTCATTGTGGTCATGGCACTGGGACTTTTTCAACTGGACTCAAGAACAAAAAACTCCAGGCCCTTCAACTTGCGGAGCATGGACAATTTTCCCCGTGTTTGATCATATCACTTTCCAGTCATGATTCTCAATGGATTTAGAAATTTGAAGAGGAAAAATAGTAAAGGCAAAGAATATTAATAAGTTGATTTCAAGAGGTTTCACTTTTCACCGGGTATGTTGAGTGGGACATAGTGAGGGATGTTATTTCCTCATTGAAAAGCCCCCTAGCTAGCCGGAGCCGACCGTGAGGCTTTTGGCATGGACTCGAGTCCAGCTCAGAATGGCGATGCTTTGATATAATTGGGTTGTGAATCCTAAAATTTGTTGCAATTCATTTGGAAGAAGAAACACTAGTAGAAACATGGTCTGTGTAGGCTCAACTTTAAGATTCACATTAGACCATTCATGCTTTTACTAGACATGAGATAATGCGAGATTTTCAGCCAAATGAATCAAGAATGTTGAGATAAACATGGCAAATTTGGTGTGCTAGATCATGCTATTTATTTTTTTTAAAGTGATATGAGCAACTCCATTAGAATTTGCCTCCTTGCCTAGAGAGATGCTATCTAGGGTACTATGGCTAGGAAAAAAATGCATTCTTAGCTATATAGACAAATGTAGTGAAGATCAATGTGTTGTCATTGTGATTAAGTCTAGTGATGCTTGGTGTTTAATTCCTAGAGGACCATTTATTCCCTTTTGGGACATGGATTTTGGGCAGGTTCCTATAAGCTCAATTTTTGGTGAAACTTTTTGAAACTTTCACATAAGATAAAAGAAAACTTGTTTGCTTTCTAGGAATGTAATTTTCATTTCAATTGGTGCATGGGAGCAAAAGTTATACAATAAAATTGAAGTTAAGCCCCAAACTGAACTCAATGGGAAGAAAAAAAATCTTCAAAAATATGAAATAAAAGTTTTAAAAATTTGTTTCTCATAGATTGTATTTTTTTGTAAATGGAGGTTTTGATTCATTGGGTGGTTGCAAGAAAGACCAAACAGTTTTGGTAGCATTTTGCTAAAAGTGCATTTTTGTGCTCATTATTATAAGTATTACAAGTACTATGAAATAGAACAATCTCAGCCATTGATCTAAAAAATCAACAACTACTAGTATTGTTAACTACTTGCAAGTACTGAAAAAGTATTATTTAAAAAAAAGATAGTTTGCCATAGGATATAGACAACTAGATATAAATTAATAATAATTATAAAATCATGAACAAAAAAAACTAAAAAAATTCTATTTATAAAGACTTAATAGCAATCACATTTCACCAAAAAATGGAAGTCAAAACCATCTTTAATGTTCAAAAGTGCGTGTGCAAAGGAGCCCTATTTGTACAAATATGGAAGTCATAAAATATTGTATTTTTAGATTTCCTTTGGTAGGCACATGTCCCCCCTACTATGGGAATATACCACAAAAAATCAGCTTTAGATCATTAATTTTGGGTACTCCCCATTACTAAAGGGATATAATTACAATCAAATTAACCATCTCTAATAAAAATTTCAAGTTCATCAAGTTCTACTGTCAAAAGTTAGAGCATAATTCAACTCTGTTACTTTGAATGTGATACAAAATAGGACTAGTCTTTCCGGGAGTCTTTCTTGCAATCACCCCATTTCGTTTACATTTGTAATGTGAAAGTTATGGAGCATCTTGTTTTGTGGGCAACTAGAGCATCTCTTTGAAAAAATAACATGTAGGATTCTTTTTCACACTCAATTTTCACATTTTTTCAATACAAAAAGTTTCATAGAATTAACTTTGAATGTTAAAGCAATCTCACCATTGAAATTAGTCGATTTTAATTCCATTTTAGAGCTATTGATGGTTTAGTTTTCCCTCTATCATGTTTCTTCTGGTTAACAATTCTTTAAAGATTGAAAAATCACATTATCTTTTTAACTTTTATTTTTTCTATATTCTCAATTCAATTCTTCATGATGATTTTTTTTAATTCAAAATCTCTAGAGCCAGTATTTTTAATTAAGATTCAAAGTCTCATTAACTAGTTTGCCATTGTGCCCAAGAGACATGATTCATTCACTTTTGAATGCAATCATCTTGCAATCTATGCAATCAAAGTCTTTAAAATTTTTACCTTAACATTCTCATACTAGTCTACTACAAGATCCTACAATTAGATATGCCAAAAAATATACCATTGAATCTTTTTTTTGCTCTTCGCACTAGAAATGGTAGACGTTTTGAACATTTTTTTGACAAAAAAACAAGCCTTGGTCTTGTACGGGTTTAATTAAAAAGATGTGTTATGCTTTGGTAGGTTTTACATCTATAGGTGGAAACTCTATCCTCCCACTTTCAACCTGGCTTCCATTTCCAGGGAATGGGACTAAGTTGTATTTTTTTTCTTAAAAATCCCAACATCAGTTTCAGAGAAGAAGAAAAAAAGTGTTGAAATGTGTGGTTCATGTAAAGAAACGTCTCCCTGCAGACCCTTCCTCAGGTTTGATGTAATTTTTTTTTCAAAGGCTTCTTATTCACTTTAAAAAACAACAGGAGGTGGCATGTCATAAGGAACTTAATCACCGACATGAGACCGGCTTATAACTTAAGCTTAATTTCAGTGCTTACCTTACCATGGCAGACAGTGGCCAGTGCAGAATATTATCAGACAGCGCAGATGAGAAAGCAAGATGCTGAACCTGTCCTATGAACTGGGTGAATTTAAGACCCTGGGGAAAACACAGAAATTTCTCATTTGCCATACACTATAAATTTGCAAATTTTGAATTCATATTTGCAGTGAAAGGTCCCAAATTAGCTAGGAGAGGTGAAGAACATAGAAGAATTAACATGGCACAAAAAATAGTTTTTCTTTTTTCACAATTATTTTGGAGAAAACAAAATCCACCCTACAGGCCCAATTCATAGGATGGGATTAGTATCATGCGATGAGAAAGCTCTGAGAATGCAAAAGCCAATCCAAACATTCATATTCATTTTGTTGAGCATGGTCAAGTACTACTTCTATCTTAAAAATTAAATCCGTGGTCTCTCGTTGGAAACTAGTCAAAGTACTACAAATTTATTTTGAGAGATACGGAATATACATAAGTTGAGTACACCCAAATTTGCACTATGTCTAAAAGCAACACTTTAACAAATTGTTGCATCCTTTGGTGAGTTGGAACCTCCATTCATTTGCCAACAAGAAAATATAAAAATTTGACTAATCTAATAATTATTATTATTATGCACAATAGAAAAAATGGCATGCTTGGGTTTAATAAAGATGGAACTAACAATGTGAATGAATTGTACATGATTTGAATATAATTGAATACAAATTGTAGTCAATTTGAATTGTAATTGAAAATAGTAGGATCTTGTATTCTTGTGGGTATGTTTTTAAGTAGTTTTGTAAATGAAGTCTCAATCTAAAGATTTGGATATTGAGCTGCAGTTAATGCTAGAAACTGCATCTTTTGAGCTCATTGTCATTGTCATTGTGACAAAGTCACAATGAGCTCATTAATTAATTTCATTCCTTAATTAATTACCAACCACCACCCAACCCACTCCAAAATTCAGAAATTCAGAATTATTTTTTAATTGAATTTTTACAGAACCTCCCCCTTCCCCTCCCTCCCTCTTTTGTAATTTTGATAAACAAATGATCTTACAATCAATATGGGATAAGTCAATGTTTCCCAAGTACGTATTTGTATGCATATCAGTATGTATCCATATCCATATCCATATGTATGTATCTACATCCGTATTTGTATCAACATATTGTATTCGTATTTGTATCAGCGTAATGTATCCGTATCAGCATATGCATATGCATATCAGAGTTTATTTGAGATCAACGGCTGTGGGGGTGGTTTGTAATTTTTTTTGTAAAAATCAATAGCTGTCATTTTTTAGGAGGGGAGGGGGGACAACTAATGGCAGTGATTGCATCTTTGGGGCTCATTGTCATTGTAAGGTTTGATCAATTAATAAATGGTTTCACTTATGTAATCCCGAATTCCTCATATTTCAATTGTGATATTTCATAATTATTAAAATTCCTCCTAAAAGAAACAAATAATATGAGGTACTATCCATGAAGTATACAACAATTCAATAAAATAGATATACTCAATACCATCTTGCTTGCAATGGCATTCATGAAGTATTGGGAAAAAAAAACTGTGTGTGTAATTGTGACACATCAAGGCTGGATCACATTAGGTTGCAAATCATGACTGAATATTAATGAATGATCCTGTAAACACCTTGAACAAAAGTAAGTAAGTAATTAAGTTAATATGAGCAAATATGCCCCCTCCCTGCCATTGAGTTTGCAAATGATGTGCATGCAAATTCTAGTTTGGTAATTTGACATTGAGTGAGAAATTTATCCCTTGGAAGGTAATTCATGCTTCAAAATTTGTACTCAGTCGCCCGGGAAAAAAAGGACATTTAAGTGACATAGTGACCATTTTGGGTCAATACCCAACTTTGGACTACACTTTTGGACCCAAAAAATAGTTCATTGGACAATGTTTCATCAGATATCAAGTATGTCATCTTTCTATTTGTACATGGCAAGTGAAAAGATTCTCTACACTTGCAGCAAGCTAGCTGCATCCTGATTCTCGAACTACCAATAGTGCTTTGTTCAATTTGACTACGGTACTATTGTCGTAAAGTTTGGAATCTGGTGGATAAATAAAACGTACTGACCAAAGCAAACAAAACAATTAAAGCATGTGATATTTCATAGTAAAGTTAGAAATATCACATGCACAATTGGGGTCCTCCTGTATTTCCCTACTAATGTAACTGTTGTTGAACAGAGACATGTGGGTCTTTGAAGGCAAATGCACCTAATTGTGACCTATTTGTAGAATGGTCCCATCTTGATTCTTGGCTAAAATGTATCATCTTTTTGAAGATGAGAACCTCGTGTTGGTTTTGGGTACACTTGTTTTGAGCACTTTGGAAATTCATAGTTTGTGCTTTGGTTGTCCAAACGATGCATGTATATATGAAGAGAATCTGGAGTCTCCTTTTGACTTCCAACAAGATCCAACAAAAAAATGAGACAATTTACTCATGGGAAATATGATCAAATGTGTATTTGGATTATTTTAGTTGATGCACTTACATTATATTCAACTAATGCGTTGGGTGTGATGAGCATGTTACTTCTTGTTAGTGGCACATAAACAATCATTCCGTATATGAATTTTGTTATATCCTAACGTAAGTAGATAGCTACACCTCATTGTTCCCCTACTATGCAATGCAATTGATCCCTAAAATATAGTTTCTTGACTAAAGTTTAATTTATTCATACAGTGTTCCAAAAATACATATTAGAAAAATTTAGAACATTAGGTCAATCGTCAATAAGGACTCATGAAATGAGACAATTTAATAATAGGAATTTTGTGTGTTCCTCATTTGGACAATTTAAGGTGTTAGTTACCTGCCTTTAGAGCCAGCCTCCACCATTCCTATGGAGATACCATACATCAATCACAGACTTTATCACTTAAGCTTGGTTCACTTGACCCTACCCCACCACCGAAGGGGACGAAAAGTATCCACTATGAATTAAAAAAGGAACTACAATCAAACATTACATGAAAACAATCCAAGAACTTGCATGATCTCAGATTTTGATTTTGCATTTACCATAAAATGAAGCTAGTCACTTGTCCTAGCGGTGAAGACGTCAAAATTCACCTCGATTTTTGTGTGTAATACTATTTTTGGAGATTGGTGCACTCAAGGGGGTCAAACAGAAACAGACCATGGGCGGTGAGGGGTTAACCCCTACAGGTACCATGTACTTCTTTTTAGTGCAAGATAGACCTGAGCCTTCGTGGGTGAACAAACCCGGGACAAAGGACTCGGTCTAACTGAAGCTGCCAACATACCAAACATGTCTTCATTGCAAGTCACCCTCTTGTGGTGACACACAGAGCCACATGGAAGTGTCCTTCCAAGACATGACCAAATATCTGGACACAGTCTTTTTGGAGATAATACCGTAACTATGTACTTACTGATTGAGCTCGAAATCACAATGCAAAAAACTTATGCATAAAGCTAAAAAACTAGATAATTATATGCCATTTGAGTGTGCTCTTTGCTCTTTAGAAGCCAATAACTTATGTATTGTGTAAATGTTCTTCGCCAAAGCACGTACATCCTCTAGAAAGCTGTTGTTGTGCACAAGTATTGAGGATATGAGATCCACTTTCCTTTTGCAAAAAACACAGAGATCTGGCAACATAAGATGCTTCATGCAACCACTCAATTGAGTTGTACAAACTTTGGGTGCCAGTTTTTGACAAAAGCATGGTTCAAAGGCATTGCCTCTACTGTTGCATGTGCATGCTCACTGTCTACTCCAGTGTTTTTTTGGATCATTCTCCACCTCACTTGATGGAAACTGTGGTTTATCGAAACCCTGTGTTGCAGGTACATGACAGGCAGGCCTCTGCAGCATCTTCCCAGTTGTCAGTCATGCATTTGCATAGGTTTTGTGTGGAGCATAAATTATTTTTCAGGTCTGATGCCTTTCAGCTATGGACAAGAATCTGCATAATAATGCACACAAGTGCTGCTGTTACAGATTTCTGCTGCATGTATATTTGTGCATTGAACTTATTACTGTTCAAGTGTTAGAGGTATCAACTGTTGCATTCATGTAAAAGTTGGGGGCAATTCAAGTTTTTTTGAAAGAAAATTGAAAGTTAATTACTAACTTTCACATGAATTATACCAAGTGTATGCAAATAGGATTTCGGAACGTCAAGCATGAAATGGGGTCGGATTTATTATTTCTTTGCAAGTATCATGCAGAAGTCTATCAGTACAAGGGCCAACCGATTCCTGACACGAAAATACTCCAATCTCCAACTCCCGGAACTACACTTCTAGAAGCTAAGCCCAACAGAATTACCAACAGGCTTCGACATCAGTTTCCTTCATTTTTGATTCTACGGGGACGAGTCGATCAAATACAAGAAATACTAAGTAACTTGCTGCTACTATTCTACACGAGTACTAGCTACATCAGTTCTAGGACTGGAAACATTTAGTGGATTACAGCCACAATGGTACACAGACGTACAGCTAGAGAAATTACAACCAAACCAGGAGCTAGTTGTCATCGATCTTTACAAAAGTTTGAGACCATTTGAACTTGAACCGAGTCTCGAACTGTTTTTTCCCTTTCTGCTCACGAGGAAGCAGGATCACATGCCCCACCTGCAACTGTTCTAGTTAATTACTAGCTAGGCTGGGAAATATTCACTGCAGGGTTTTTGATGCGAAAGTTGAAAACCAAACTTGACTATTAAAAGGATGAAGGGAAGTTGAATGAAGTTCAGTATTGCTGTGACCAGTGATCGAGAACGAGAATCATCGATCACAATAATCCGGTTTCATGTAGGTTACAGCTGATCGATGACGCTTGCTCCCTTAGACATGACTTGGTGCACTTCGGAATGATCCCAAGGCTTTGAACGGGCCTGCTCTCAAAACGTATTGGTGATAAGCGGCAGCTAAGGCGGCTCCCAAAAGAGGACCCACCCAGAAGATCCACTGCACAAAACCACGTTGATTCGAGTCCCTTAAACACTAAACACAAACCCTAACTTAAACAAACTAATTCTTACATTACCTGACATGCTAAGTAAGTTTAGAGTAATACTGAGTTTGCAGGGGACACAAATGGGTATTCATGCATTCACATGTCACAATCTTCTAGCTGTGATTCATTTCTTTTGGACCAAGTTTTCAACTTACGTGATCATGCCAAGGTTTGCTGCGGTTGTAAATGACAGCTGCACCGAAGCTCCTGGCCGGGTTGATGCCCGTTCCAGTAATGGGAATAGTGGCCAGATGAACCATAAACACCGCAAAGCCTATGGGAAGTGGAGCCAGCACCTGCAGCACCACGAGACCTCGCCACCATTACTTACTCAGCCACACATCCATAACCTTCCAAATTAAAACGTAATTGAACTTACTGCAGCTAGACTACCTACTAATGAAACGGTCCTTGAGGAAACTTGCAACAGTGAATTTTCTCACTGACGGCAAGTGCCTTACATAACAGAACCTCGCATACAAATTACCAGATAGAACGTGCGGATTCTTTCAAGAGCTGTCGGTGTTCACAGACTCCAAAGTATGCTGACAGAGCCAATTCCATCAAAGGAATGATTCGTGACATAATCCTTACCGCCGTAGCAAGGAATACATAATTTCAATGCAGGAGGTTCGGGTCCCGGTCATAGTTATGAAACACGTCGTTCTAGAACGCATTTTCCAACGTTTTTGACTGCATTTTTCAACTTCTCTCAGTTGTATTTGAGAGGTTGTAGCCAACCACCTCAGGACATTGAAAACAAGCAGAGAGAATTGCAAAACTAATTAGCAAAAAACGCCGTCAAGAAGCTTGAAGGGTCACCATGGTTCCCGTGAGCCTACCGGGACGTGCGAGTCGCGAGCATTGCGCTTGGGGTCGGTAGCGGAGAACACCGTGTACACGAGCACGAAGGTACCAATGATCTCAGCTGCTAGTCCCGTGCCGATGCTGTAGCCTGTAGCCACAGAGTTCGCTCCTCCGCCGTAGCGCATGTAGAACGAGTGCTGAAATCCTTTAACTAAGCCGGCGCCACATATGGCTCCCAGGCACTGCGCCACCATGTAGGCAAGAGCTCGTGGCAGGGAAACCTTACGCGCTAGCAGCAAGCCGAACGTCACAGCCGGGTTGATATGCCCACCTGCATGCCAACCACCATCAACAAGATTGAGCGCAACTTCAGCCACAGTTAATCAGCAAGGACGGACATGACTGCGATCCATCGATCTTGCACTGAAACCTCGGGTCCCAAACGTACTTTCACTATGACCGCTTGGGTGTGTGACAATTAATTGCGACATAGTCGATGAGACCATGCTTGACAGTGCACTAGCTGGTAAGTGTACAGTCAGGATATTCTAGCATTTTAGAGAAGGTTCGAGTCGTGTGCGTTGCTTGTAATTGTGTCCCAGTTTCATAGTACCTGAAATGCCGGCAGTGCAGTACACGAGCACGAAGATCATGCCACCAAAAGCCCAAGCGATGCCGAGCAGTCCAACGCCGAGGCAGCCAGCGTTCCTGGAGGCACCGATAACAGTCGCTATGGTAATATACAGGAACAGCAAAGTCGCCACGAACTCCGCTATCACAGCACGGTAGAACGACCATCGCCCTAACTCTTTCAAGTCAATGAGCTTCGACGGAGGCGGGTCGGTGTAGTCTTTCGCAGGGAAGCCGGGCTCCACGCCTACATCTTTCGCCATAGCTAGCGACTTTCTTAATGAGTTACGTCCTCTTCCAAACTAGCTAATTCTCGGCTTGCTCACAAATACTAAACAGGAATTCTCCGCTTTTGTCAGTTCGATAGATCGATCGCCCCTGTTCCGAAACAGCTTGATAGAGTTGCTAGCTCTAAGAGATGGATCTCATGTTGCCAGCCTGCTGGCATGGGAAAGCTAGCTGCGCGCAACGGCTGGAAGCTCAGGAGTCAGATAGACAGTGTGAGCTTGCTTGTACTATGATTCCATCTGCTCATGAAGATGTCTTCAAGTTAAGATCGAAAGGAGGGTGAGATCAGATAATGCTTGCGAAGTCTGTCAGGTCGACAGGGAGACGGACGAACCCACTCTGCCAAACTGTGCAGGCGATGAGCACCAGCAGTGGTTATATAGGACGACTCCACTGCCAAGTCCTTCTCTCTCTCTTTCTCTCCTTGTCGAATCACCAGCTAGTAACCTAGCTCACTACAGTACGTAGCAGAAGAGCATCTTCCTACTGCGTAGCTCTATACTCTAATTTATACTAATATTCGCTCGGACTTGGAAATTTACATAATTAAGTATGTCGATCTTCTTCTTGAAGATCAGAAATTCGTACGTCTTTTGTTTTTTCTTTGGTATCCTTTTGGTCGAGCTGCTTGCTAAAACTGACTGGTGGACAGTAATATACTGAAAAGTAAGGCCTGGTTGATTATTTACGTTTCCAGTACAGTATTTTGGTTTGGAAGTACGTAGCTAAGTCAGTGGCATTCAATGCCAGGTGTGTTGTGCAGTGCGTGGGTGGGTATCAGGACTGTGGACGGAAAGCGGGAGATGGCGATGGATTTCTTCAGTCCCTACGTCACAAAATTGATATCTAATATTTTGCATGAGGATAAGCAATTTGTTTGATTCTCTATTTCTCTACGTGGCGTAAATTTACTAGCTGGGCAGGTTCGATTAATAATATATGCTTGCCTCTGTCTCTGTCGATCGATTGTTCTCAATCGTACATTTACAAGTTTTACTGCGAAGAGAATTTGGAGGTTCATCTTTTCTGCAGACTGGCACGGGTTACAGTAGCTGTTGAGGAGCTTCACAGGCTTTAAGTTCTACGCACTACAGTATACATGCGTATTGTGCTAGAGGCATATATGCTAATGTTAAGTTTTATCCAGATTTTAGTATATGTTCAATTGTGACATCCAGACACTATGTTTCTGGATTTTCCAATGCTTCAAATTTTTTGCAGTGTTCATCAAGTCCCGCCGTGGTCTCTGGTGAATCTGCTGGA
This sequence comes from Rhytidiadelphus loreus, assembly GCA_947034895.1. NCBI lineage: Eukaryota > Viridiplantae > Streptophyta > Bryopsida > Hypnales > Hylocomiaceae > Rhytidiadelphus > Rhytidiadelphus loreus. The sequence continues at coordinate 3,314,715 of OX344762.1, forward strand.
GAAACACTGAGAATGAACATTACTATTATGCAATGTAAAGCTTCTTTCGTTTGCACCAAAAAGGGAAAAAATACTACCTGGGTAGATAAAATAATGCAACTATCGCTGAAAACGCTTACATCGAAATTATCCCTTGAAAGTCCCACGGCCTTTTTTTCCATCGAATTCTACTCAAAATTGCCATTTTTAGTGTAAAGTGCAAAATACTTTAGAATTTTTATTTTTTTATTTTTTTTGGCATACCTAACCGTATAATCTTGCACTAGACTATCATAAGAATGTTGTAGAAAAAATTTCAAAAACTTGGATTGCTTGGATTGCAAGATATTTACATTTGAAGTGAAGAAATCCAAGTTTTTTGCACCTTGCTTGCCTAGATTTGAAGCCTTTGAATCTTCTTCACTTACAATTTTTGCACTGTCAACATGGAATTTAAAATCTTTTATGTTGAAGAATGTTGATGGTCTACTTGGAGTTGTTGGAGTTATTTTTCTCTATAGTTACCTTAAAGGTTGAAGTAAAAAATTTATACATAAGGTAAGAGACCCTATTTGCACCATGTGATTGTCTGCACCACTTCATGGCCACTATGTATCCATGGAGTACATTTTAAATTTTAGAATGTACACTACTAAAACATAGTAGCGCAAATAAGGTCTCCTACATGAACCTCAATGGTATTGATTTCTGGACAAGTGGAACCCTTTCATTGCATGAGGAAAGGCGTATTCTTTTCCGTAACATGCAATCACTTTACCATTGTGATGCTCTTTTCTCTAAACCCTTAATTGAGCATAGTTGACCAACATCCAACCATTCAACATTGAGGTTGTGTCTAGTATTGTTAGTAAAAGTAGAGTCTCATTACTTCTCCCAAAGCTTCTAAAGTACATTCATTGTTTTCTCATAATGAGACTCTACTTTTTGCATTACTTAGTCCATTTTTGCTACAGTAAGACATTTATGTAAAGACTTATCTACTTAGAGCCGTAGTAAGAGCTATCAGCTAAGCTTCTTGGCGTGACGGAACTCCTTCACCGTTTCCAATCAAACAAACTCGAAGAGAATTGCCCGTGATAAAACTCTTCACTCTAAACTAAAGCCCCATGCGTTGCCCAAGGCCGTATGTGTCCTTCTCCTTGCAATGAAGCTCTTTCCCTTGTGTCAACCCCAAAAGCATAAAATTAAGTTAAAGCCCCATGTCTGGCAGATCAAGCCGGCCTCCACCTAACTTAAGTTACTGCAGTTGTGCACTGTGCTTGGCCCAACGGAACCGCCCAATTTGTAGTACTTCCCGGTCACAGATTGATTTCGCGTCTCCCAGACTCCACTACAAACAGTGGATTAATATCTTTGGCAGTTCAATCGAATTCGATGTGCACAGAGGCACTTACGGTGCCGATGTGACAGACCGTTCAGCTGTTTCCACTGGGACTTGTGTCGCTACAGGAGCTCTTGGGTTGGCACGAATCTTCTCTACAGCTCTCTCGAGAAGGAGGAGGAGAAGATGAGAGCGGCATCCTCAATCCAACCACTAAGTTAACTTAAGGTGGAAGCATCCAAAAACGTCAATATAAGCAATTCAGCATAGTTGGAGGCACCTTTTCCTTAACATGATATTTTGGTAGCATTAGCAAGTGAAAATCATGAATATTAAAAAAAAACTAGGTTTTTTGGATGTGGTATGTAATTTCTATGATTTTTCAAGTGCTAACTCCCTAGACCACTAAAACTGTCACATAGTAAATCAAAATCTGCCAAAATCAATAGTCTGTGAAATAGAGGTAAGCATTTGGAGGACACACACTAACTAAAGTTTAGGAACACATTTAGAGGTAGTTTAGGATACAAGAATAGGAACAAGGACACTTTTGAGTGCCTTGACCTTATAAGGTAACTTTGCTTATGACAAACAAAACATGGGACCAACCCAACGAAGGCCAAAAAACTCATGAGTAGTACATTTCACAAGACACATGTACTACTTACGAATTTTTTTGCCTGCATTAGGTTGGTCCCAAGTTTTGTGTGTCATAGGTAGAGTTACCTTATTACCCTCCAAATCTTATGTAGTTTAAACTTGGAACTTGTGCGTAATTAGAACATGAAATTACTATCGTTGGAAGTGCATCCAAAAGGACTTGGAATAGATGTAAGAAAACATTTCAAAATTGTACTCAGTTTTGTCAATTACTCTAAGTTCACTTTACACATTAGATGTGATTTCCCTATTAGGAAGGGTTGTGAGTTCCCAAGTGGGGAACCCCCGAAATTCGCTGAAACTGGCCGTTTGCGAGCTCTGCTGACTTGGTCGAGAGGCTACCACGTTGTTGTTTTCAAAAATAATAAATAAATAAATAAAAATTTAACTTTGTTTTTCATTTTAACAACTTTAAATTTTTATTTTTTTATTTTGAAAAAAAAAATCTGGCATCCACGTTCGATGGGGCCCAGGGGGAACGGAGCTAAGACAGCCCTGAAACGGCCCTCCAGACCCCCCCGATCCCACCTAATGCTATCAGAGGTGGCCAATGGATGACAATTCTGGCTCTTGGTCACGAGTAAGAGAATTATCTAGACCGGTTTTAATCACACTAGTGTAAAGAGGCCCTGGGTCTAGGGGAGAAAATTAGTGTCATCTAGAAATCAAGCTTTGTTGGTAGCTAATTGTCACTCCTTTTGGGATATGTCTTCAGTATAAATGGATTATATTTATACACAAAAAAAATCCACTTTAATACTGCAAAGTTAGTAATGATTGTCACCCTTTTTGTACCATGAGCCAAATTGCACTATTTCAAAAATAAATCTCTACTTTCAAACAAATAGAGGTAGAGTGTTTTGCCAAGATTTGTCCATTTCTATTAAAAATATCGACAAAGTTGCCAATTTAGGATGAAAGAATACACATATATAATTGAAAAGTGATTTTTGGTCCAAGAGATGGATGAATGAAGAAATATAGTGCTCTAAGATAGTACTTCACCAAATTGTGTTTGCTATTTTGGCAATTTTCTAAAATTAAGAAAAGGGATGGTGAAAATACATAAATATATTATGCTTTCAATCTATTTCAAGATCTCTTTATTTGTTAATCCCTAAATTAATTTTAGAAGTCTTTTGTGGTCTTTTCTAATTAAATAAATACAATTGAATTTGACTTGTTACAAAAATAAACCCATCTAGATTTGTGCCTAAAATTCACCCCCTTTGAATATGAGAGCTCAAGGTTGATTTTTTAGTGATACCCATGATTAACATTTGAAGACACGTTGCTTGTTCGTACAATGTACAGAATCTAGAATCCTCTACTTTTCAACTACCAATAAGAGACAACAAAACTAATGTTCCTTAAAGATAAAACCCTTTTTGTCAATTTTGTCAAATCAACAAGATTCAAAGCACCAATAATTGCAACATTCATCTCCACAAATTTTTGAAAATACAACTAATATGCATATGTGTTTCAATCTAGGTACTCTAAAAATGTCAAAGTCATGGAATTCCACCAATTCAACAAAATTGGATCAATCACTCATATACTTATCAAGACAATTGATTTTGGATGTACTTTTTGATACCCTTGTAATGACAACTATAATTCTTGTCACATTGTATTCTAAAAAGAATAATGTAGCACAATAGTGGTGCTTCAAAAGACAAAAAAACTAAATGCAATGTAATTATTGATATACAACTTGTTTGCTTTTCTTTATTATCATATTTGTTCATCTATTGAGGTCACATTGGTAAATGTCATAGCCTTATTAGTATTGAGTTCAATTCTTGATTAGAGACATAATTTGTTTCAAAGAATCTTGTTGCAATATTGAATTTGTCATATTAGAGGGTGTCATATAAAGGAGGTTAGAACGTAGTTACCTTATTCTCATAATTAAGCAAACCTCTAATGTTGCTTAAGATATGTATATCTACTATAGATCCTTTGGGCACTACACATATTTTTATTGATTAGATTCACAATTTTGTTGTTTCAATAGAATGGCTAATTCAAGATTTTTTCACAAATGTTTCAGTCAACTCATTTTTGAGTGAAAAAAGACACATTGTAGGAGGTCAAAGCAAAAACACGTAGCTTCCCATTGCTGTCCAGGGGGGGCTATTTTTGTCTTTTTGGATTCTACAATGGTTCTTTGAACTTTGGCTACATGGTTGCAATGCTAATCCCAAAGTGTCCCTTCAAATAGTAGAATAATAAAGGAACCCTTGTCCATATGTCTAAGCGCATGGGGTGTTCCTCGAAGTTATAAAATGGTGACTATTCAACCCAACTCCACCTCTTTCAATTCCTATTCAACTCCCTCATTTCACTACATTAGAATGCAAAAAAGTCACAATTGGGCCCCAACAGTAGGGTCCATACCTAAAGTGGACATGGATCTAATTTAGGCCATTTTTTTCCAGAATAATATTTGCCACAAGCCTTCTCAGCACCAAGGTCAAGGCATCCAAAAGCATCTATTCCCATACCTTAAATTGCCTCTTAATGTGTCCCTAGACTTTAGTTAATGTGTCCTTCAAATCCTTACCTCTGATTTGCTGACGCATTTGAAGGACACCTACTTAATTCTGATTTGCTAACTACTGATTTTTGCAGATTTCGGTTCAGGGTCCACCCATGTGACAGTTTCAGTGGTTTAGGGAGTCAACACTTTGAAAAATCATAGAAATTACATACCACATCCAAAAAATCTAATTCTTTTTTTGAATATTCATGATTTTCACTTGATAATACTAAAAAAATATCATTTTAAGGTAAAAGTGTCTCCAACTATGCTGAATTTCTTATATTGACGGTTTTGGGTGCTTCCACCTTAGTACAATTCTGGAGGGACGAACGAAGACTGACAGGCTCCTGTCAGAGTGTGCAAATTAGCGCGCACCTCCCGATTTTGCGAATACGTATCTTAATCAAATGGCCACCCCCCCGTCTGACATTATACTACCCAGTTCAATATCTGGGTGGGTCAGCATGTATGTCTTGAATTCCTGGGAACCACGTGGCAGCTCTGGAAGTCCGTCGACTGACTGTGACCTAACTGGTTGCGCAATAGCCTTCATTTGAAGCAATGAAAAGAAAAGTGTTGATCGACATGATAGATTCTCCACACTCACCGAAAGTGAGGTCCTGGTCAGGGTCCTGGCTCCCTCAGTCCTGCCTGCAGCAGCTAGCTACAGCTTACCCCTGAAGCTAGGCCCTCCCTGGGCGGTGAATTGCCGTGGTGGCAAAGAGACACAGGATGGTTTCATGGCATGGCATGGGACCAGTCTGTTGTGCGCACCACACCAGGATTAATAGAGTTGAGCTGCTTAGCTTGGCTTGCTTAGTTTGTACCCTTGAAGGTGGATCGGATCATTATTTTATTAGTTTTTCAGAACCCACCAGCATCTTTGTCACTCCAGCAGCACACCCTGCACAGTAGGCCTGTTCCGTACTTGGATCTGTCTGCCTGCCTGTGCTCGCTGGCATGGGAGCTACAGGGACTGTCCAGGACAGGACATGAACAGTAACTTAAGAAGAAAGGAACGCAAGGCACCCACCCAAATTGGTTGGAACTTGGAAGAGGAGCTTAAGCTTATTAATGCATTAGTAGTACAGTGTATCATGATCTGTCCGTCCAATGTCTTCTGGCCACACTTACGTTATCATACTGGTGACGGATTGTACAGTACTTAGGCGGTGGTGTTTGTTGCCTTTCCCAGTTCTACTCATAGATACTCAAATCATAATAGCATGGACGGCTCTTGGACTGCACTGCACTGCTCTGCTCTAGGGTGGTAGACATCTTCATGACTTAATGGAATGGCCCACTCTGCAAAGCTTACAAGCCTCAAAAACTTTATCTGGAGACATAGACTGTGCATATGTCTGTCAATCAATCTTTGATGGAGAGCTTAATTACACTCAATCTTGCAGTAAGTTAAGTTAGTGGAAGGATTCCTAACTTACACATCTGGGCAGCCACCCCAGCTATCTTAGTTTCAGCAAGGAATCTGAGCTAGCTAATTGTACAGGACCACTTTGAGCATCATTGACTTGAATTAACTTAAAGTTAGCTTATTCACAGAATTGGATTAGGAAATATATAAGATAGCAATTGTCAATTCCAGATGGAGAGACATACTGAGTGTCTGCCATGGCTCATCATCAGATTTGATGAAATGTTGGAATTGCAATTAATATTCTAGAATAGTTTGACCCCAACAGGGGAGAGGGCCTTGGAAATAAATAAATTAAACACTCTTTGAAATCCAGGGTTTACTTACACTAAATAGTGAAATTAGGTTGCCTTACTTCAAGAAAATCACTTTACAAGCCAACCAATCAACAAATATGTCTACTGTTTTTTCTGTTTGTACACATAGAGGTTCATAAGTCTCACATGCATAAATTTTTAATTCAACAAAGTAGTAAATTCTTGTAAAAAAACAATACATATTTATATAGTGTAGAATGTCGAGAAATTAGTGTGGGGCAACCTAATTTCACTATTTAGTGTAGAAGTATCAATTTTCTGTTTGTGTTATGTACAGGTCAAGTGTACCTGGAATGAAATGCTACCAAACCTTTGGACCCAATGCATCCACCTGTTTGACATGGACACTTGGTTGATGTGGAAGTTTTGATCACGGATGTATCTTAAGTTCTCAGTTTTTATTTATTATTTATTTCACATAAGTTTGTATTTTTTTAAATGCATGGGTTGTACAAGCAGTAACTTAACTTGGGTTGTACTAAGTTACTCAAGTTGACAAAGCTGCATCTGCCCATCTGCACATGTAGGGTCACCTTTGCTGCAGGGAAACAGAGACAGTGTTGTGCAAGCAGTTCTGAGTTCCGCAAGTTTGGGACATCGAGAACGGCATCTTCAACCCAGGAAGTGTCTGATGTGTCCGATGGATGATAGAGAATCTTTCTATGAAAAAACAGAAATGCAGATGTTCATCTTTGGAATTTTGTGGTGAAAAGGGGAGGTCCAGCTTGCATAATAATTTAACCTCCAATGAATGTTCCTAGATTTTTTTAAGCAAATGATTCATAAGATACCCAAAAGGATGATTTCCTCCACGACCAAACCGACAATTCTAGGGTTAAGTATGGTCTTACCAAGTCATTTCTACAGTTTTTTTTTGTCAATACAAGTCAAGATAATTAGACATGGGTTGGTGGCGTCTTTTAAGTTTCCCAAGATATTTAACACAACTTGTAACTTAACATAGTCTTCATTGGAACGATGAAGCTTTTTGGCATTGGTAATGATTTTGTAGGATATTGGATGAAACAAATATAATTGTCTCATCCAAAATCTAGCAATATAATATCCAAATTTGGATTTTGGGGAGTGATTATTTGAATTATTTGGTATTAAATATGGTCAATTTCTTGTTGGACTGACCTATACTTCTGCATTTAAAAATTGTACACTAGATTTTTAGAGTTGCATTGTAATTCTCCCAAAACACTACAGTAATCATGATTGGGCTTCAAATGCTATGGTAAAAAATCAATCAATCATTGCATTGAGAATTCAATTCTATGAAGACAATGCTAGATTTATTTCATTTAAAAAAAAAAAACTCTTAAGGTAAGATGCTTTACAACTTATCCCCTAAAATTCTAAGGGGTTTGGACAAAACACACATGTGTTATGAAATATAAGTTTTATAACTTTTTTGAAGTTGCATCAAAGAAGATAGTGTGAAGCGCAAAAAGTAGAAAGTATTCCATACAATCAAAATTCTAAGACTATTTTGAGATTCTCTTCAAATGAGTTTTGAAGATATATCTTCAAAAATTCACCCAAAAAAAAGCATTCAAATTTGTTTTTGATTGGTAGAAATTGTGGTTTCTATTGATTTGTGAAAAAATGCATAAGATCTAGTAATGAGAACATCAATACTTTCTCCAAGTAGTAAAATTTAAACATTGGGCCAATTCTAAACACTTTGTGCTATTTCCCTTATAATTTTTGTTTGATCGTAGTGATTTTAGTTTTGAATATAAAAATTGAAAGGCAACCCAATCTAGTTTGCACCCAAAAAAATTTGAAAAAAAGTTTTTTGATGGCCAAAAATGAAGTCATATAGCCACATTAGGAAAAGTTTCAGGCCTGCAAAAGGCTACCGGTTTTTTATTTTCAGCAGCCCTGCAGTGCAAGTACAGAAAATTTTAAAAAATAAAATAATATTATATATATATATATATATATAATATTTAAAATATTTAAAAATTGTCACCAATCTTACGTGGCGATGATGTGGCACCAATAGTGCCACATCAGATCTAGAAAACGAAAAGAAAAAAATCTCCTAATTGCAAGGGGAGGAACTCACAGCCTTTTGACAGGCTTGGATTTTTTTGTAATGCTATAAAATGGTCACTTGAGCACTTTATAATAGACTGACTCACTTTAGTACATGATAGAAAGGTGTCAAAAAAAAAAATCTTCTTATTGACTTTATTGAAAAAATTGTAGTATTTCTACAAGACAAAGCTTATGTCTATAAATGGTGTGCCTTTATTGGCTTTATTCCAAAGGAAAGCATTGCTTTAACATAAGCTACATCAATCTATATTAAGGTAGAAGTATCCATTATCACCATCCATCCAATTCCAACACTAGGGAACCATCCCATTTGCGTTAGTGATCCACCCATTACCATAATCTTACCAACCTATAATTATAATGGCAATGTACTTGAAAAGCGGACATGTCAACCCATGCTTTAACAAGGGTTTGCCCATACTTCAATAAGGGGCTACTCATGCTTTAACATTTCACCTTTCAAAAATCACAAAAAATTAACTTCTTATCAAAATGTCATCATTCTTTTCGCAAATGATTTTTGTCAAACTTTTCAATCTTTGAAAAATGTAGGAGCTCAGAAATAACTTCTTCAAAATATTTAGATAGCAAATATGTATGGTAATGGGTAGTTCTACTTTATTTGTATATACAATAAATGCTACTACTCAAAAAGCTAAGCTAAACTTAAGGTGGGTACACCCCAAATCACACCTTGCCTATAACCGCCATCATCGCTCTATGTACATCTCCAAAAGCATTATGCATATCTCATATGTTGAAAAAACAATTTTAGAACATCTACCCTAAAAAAACTTTGGCTCTTCATAACTTTTGCATACAGTATCCAAATGTCGTGTTCTTTGATGCATTGGAACCTTCTTTCACTTATCACTTGTCAATAAGAAAATATGAAAATTTGACCAGTTCTAATAATAGCTACTACGCACAGTAGGAAAAGGTGGTGGTTTGGGGGCTACCCACCATATACACGGAGCAGCATGTAAGGTCAAAACACCCATTACCATTCTGCAGTCCAATTCCATCAAGTAGACCAGCCCAATTCCGTCACCAACTTTGGCCCCAATTCCGCCTAAAATCCCCTCCAATTTCCTTCCTTTTATGACAAAATCAGAGAATTCTATGACAGAATCAGGGATTTTTATGACAACAAGGGTTACGTGTCACTCCATTAATAGAGAATATCTAGTACTTGATTAGGCGGTAATGGGTTGTTTATGGGACAATTTTGACCCCACTCTATAAATGGTTTTGTAATTTCAGGACTAACCACTTCAAAAATTCACAGAAATTACAATTTTAATGGAAAAATTATAATTCCACTTGGGTTTGATCCGTGAAACAAAAACACACCTCTGAAAAATATGTGCCCTTCTTGAAATTAACCCCAAAATAGTCAGATTGCAAATCAGGGGGGTGATAGGTAGTTCTACCTTAGTAGTTGAGTTGTTCACTACAAACAGACAAAGCCTCTCCTAATTGCTCTTATTTTATTCAGGTATTTTCAATTGTTCTAGAAATATAGGCTTATTTTATGTATTTGGTTTCCAGATGCAATTGGATGCATTTTAGTGTGACTTCACTTGATGTCTCTGTCTCTGTGAGCGCTAATGTTCTGTTGTCTGTTTTGTTTGTTTCTATCTCCATATTCTGTCAACTTTCAACACTTTAATCCCTGAATGCCCGAGGCACCAAATTTTGGTGTCGACAATACTTTGAAGCTAAATAAAACCTAACCAAGTTGTTATTTTTAGTAGTTTATATTTTTGAAAATTTTTCTTTGAAGTTTAGTTTTAGCATCAAAAGTCCAATTTTGAAAATAATTGATTATTATTTTTCTATTCAAGATTTTATGCAAGGGTGTCCATTGCAAATCTTGATTTTTTTAGTGTTGAGAGTTCTTGGAAATGAGCCTCAAATACACCAAATCTTGGAGGAAAAATCACATTAAAAATTCATTTAATTTTTTTTTAGAGTAGGTTTTAAGAAGCTGTAAATTGATTGGGATTATGTATGTTGTTATACCCTTTGACTTCATATTTTTTGGTGACCAATATTTAAAATTTGACATGTGAAAAGACGATTGAAAGACATCAAATCAGTTTCATAGTTTTAACATCCTCATGATCAATCATTATAATCCGGGTTATAATCCTTAGATCTATGAGTAATATTGTTGTGTTTTCTTTTTCCAAGTGGTCTCTATCGTGTCTAGTTTGAATTTGTATGGTTACTATTTCAAAAAGAATTGATATAACTTATTAAAATGTTGACTTCTTGTTCAATTTAGAGGAAATTCCTAAAGCTCAAAAAAGGCCTTGAGCATTTAGGGGTTAATTAGTATACTTTCCTTGAGGAGGTACTTTGAAAGCTCATCAAATATTTTGAGGAGAGGGTATTGAATTGCATCCTACTCTCCACATTCTTAACCCCTAAATGCCCAAGGCTTTTTTTGAGCTTCTTGGATATCCTCTACATTGAACAAAAAAATCCAATATTTTGATAAATTTTATTAATTCTTCTTGAATCATAACCATACAAATTCAAACTCGACATGTTAGAGATCACATGGGAAAAGAAGACACAACAACATTACTTATGAATTGAAAGATTATAATGTTTGATCATGGAGATGTTAAAACTATGAAAATGATTTGAAGTCTTTCAATTGTCTTTTCACATGTCAAATTTTAAACATTGGTCACCAAAAACATATGAGGTGAAAGCATATAATATGCATAACTCCAATCAATTTACAGCTTCTTAAAACCTACTCTACAATTTTTTTAAATGAATTTTTAATGTGATTTTTTCTCCAAAATTTGGTGTATTTGAGGCTCACTTCCAAAAAACCTCAACACTAGAAAATCAAGATTTGCAATGGACACCCTTGCACAAAATCTTGAATAGAAAAATCATAATCAATTATTTTCAAAATTGGACTTTTGATGCTAAAACTAAACTTCAAAGATAATTTAAAAAATATATAAACTACTAAAAATAGCAACTTGGTTAGATTTTATTTAACTTTAAAGTATTGTCGACACCAAAATTTGGTGCCTCAAGCATTTAGGGGTTAAAGAAAAATACGGATAGGGGTTGGTAATGACATGGAACATAAAAAAAAACAAGGCGAGAAAGAAAATTGTACCAAGTTCTGAAATGTACACTACTAATATAATTTTGCCCACAATGGGCTTGCTCCCATTTGACATGGAATGGAGTAGTTTACCTTATACCATATATAGTAGAGTTGCCTAAGCCATCCATGCTAGCAGAACCATGGAGTGTTTTCATTTGGAAGCACATTTAATTTGGACAATAAATATTGAAACACCTCTAATCTCCGTCATTGGAAGATACAAAAAATCATGTGAGCTCCAAATTTTGTTAAAATATTCTTGTTGACTTAACAAATAACGTAATTTATTTGCTAGTAGAAAAATGATCAGCTTGAAATGACACCAATCAAGAAGGACCAAAGTGAGTGAACTTTAAGGTAAACTACCCCATTATGGGCAAAATGGGAGCAAGCCTATTGTGGATAGAATTGTAATGGTAGTGTACATTTTAGAACTTGAGTGTACACCACCATTACAATTTTGTCCACAATGGGCTTGTTCCTATTTTGCATGTAATGGGGTAGTTTACTTTATATGAACGTATTTTTTTGGCAGATAATTGAGTCCCATTAAATACTTGCAATGCTAACATACACTTACTTAGCATTGTTACGGTTACATTATTGTGTTTAGTTGTTTAACCCTTAAAGACCCATCTAATCACTGTGGAAATCATCCTTTTAGAATACTATGCAAATCATTTGCTTAAAAACAAACCAAGAACATTCATTGGAGGTCAAACTACTATGCAAGACCATCCCTTTCCACACAAGTTTTCATAGATGAACATTTGCACTTATGTCTTAATATAGAAAGATTCTTTGTCATCCATTGGACAATAAACATTTGTTGTGTCGTGCGTTGTTAAAGGGTTAAGAGTGGCCTATATAAGCCTCAACTAAAGGAGGTAAACAAATGAATATGACTAATTTCGTACAATATTTCTCTCACTAGTTTCAATATAAACTTGGGAATCCCACCCCACTACTACAATGATACCAAAAAGCAATGTCACAAATGCCTTAGCACCTAAATTTTTTTTTGAATTTTGTGCAATTGTGCCTATATATATAATCTACCTCAATTTCATCAAATTAATCATACAAAAAGTCATTACAAAAGATTTGAACCGTGAAGAAGGTTGTTACAAAACTGTTTGATTTTTGGTTGTAGTGCAAATATAGGGAAATCAAATAATTTTAATTTTAACTTTTTGATTTTGATTTTTTGATTAAAAATAATAATTAAATAAATTTGAAATCACCAATTAGATGTGGTGTTGACGTGACACTAGTATTGCCCTGCCAAATTCAAAAAAAAATTTAATAACTTTTTCGTTGTAATTGAACTATTGCCAAAAAATGTGACCCATTGTTGGCCTGGATTTATTTCTAATGGCTTTTAGAAAAAGTCAAGCATTGGTTGGAATGAATGAGAAGTTTTGTGGCCATAAAAGCCCCTGAAAACTCTTTGTTCATCATCCACATGGTGAAAGTCATAGTGCTAAAGGGTTAAATGACATGGAAACATGACATTTTTTAATAATGTATGATTCAAAGAAATAGTAATACTAAAGAATAGAATGTAATTTGTGATGAATTCAAAGCGTGCATAATTCATTGACTCCATCTTCAAAAGATAAGATAGGCATATCTATTGTGGTCCTTCTCCCAATGCAATCTTCTATCCACATTTGTCACAAATCTTAGCCAAGTGTATATAAAAGATGTAATTGTTAGAAGGATATGCATACCTTTATAGATTGTGAATACGAGAATTGATGTTTAAAATAATGGTTTAACCATCAAACAAACTCTCTAGGATGATTGCCAAAACACTTGTATTGTTTTGATGCAAGTTTTGATGTCACATGTTGCGTGTCCAATGTATCTTGAGCCTTAACTTTAGAGGTACTCATCCAATAGAGTCAAATTTTGTAATTGAAGGTGGATGTTATCTTTTTGATTCTAATTTTAATTATTTTTTATTTTTGAAAAATCCTTATTTACTTGAAATTCAATTTTGCTAATTTGTCACACTTTTAGGTTTTATGGTTTTTAAGACTTTTGAGTAATCAAAAGGAAAAAATCTGAAAGTCACCTTTTGAGAGTATATTCCTAACATATGCATGCCCTTGTAGTAGAAAGGAAAACTAAAAATGGCAAGTTTCATGTTCACTCTATATGTGTGACTATGGATCTATTGCACAAGCATTTCTAAACATTTTTTCATCATTTCTTTAGTTGAATCTTATCTCTAGAAAATTCTTGAGGATTTTTAATTTTTAATTTATTTTTTTGAGTACTTTTTCTATTTCTAATAATTTAAAAATTGAACCATCAATTTTTTTGAAATTTCCATTTGTCTATTTCATGAATAACTTTTGGAGATTTATTTTAGACTTGAACTCTTAAGGATTTACTACTTGTAGTGTTCTAATAATTGTCCATATTTTATTTTATTCAAAAAGAAAATTCTTTCAGAAGTTCAAAATGCTCTTAGTTGGTTCGAGATGACTCTAAACTACTGGAATCCAAACCGAACCCAAACCCAAACCCAAACCGAATGGCGTGGTTGTGGATTCGATACTTGGTGGTAGTAGGTTCTTTATCTAGCGTGAAATCAGCCTCTCCTCCTGACGCATTAGATGAGATTTCCCACCCGGGAAGGGCCGCGAGTTCCCAAGAAGAAAACTGGACGAAACTGGACGAAAGTCGCCGTTCACCCCAAAATCACATCTAATGGAAAACCCTCGTAGTGTGTTTCCTCAACACGTTTGTGTCAAAAAAAATGCTCTTAGTTTTACCATGAATGCAACAAAACCAACAAGTGTTTTTTGCAATTATCCTACATTCCAAGAACATGTTTGAAAATTTGGAACACATAAAAAATAACACAAATTCTAAACTTAGGATTATTTTAGGATTTCTCTCATCTACTAGTTCTTTTGGTTGGAACGATGCTTGATGTGCTCTTTCAATGGGAAACTCTATCTATTGCCCATATTCTACCCAAAGCGTAGAGTACAATAGTACAAGCTAGGATAGCAATTTGTCGAGTGCTAGCATGTGAGCATAAAATTCTATAAGCCCATGAGCCTCAGAATTTGTATCATAGATAGCTTCTATGGTTATAAGTGTCTATATTATAGGTACCTATGTTATAAACTCTTTTCATGTTATAGTGTACTTGTGTTACAGGTACTTATGATATAAACACCTTCAAATGGTTATAGGAACATATCTACAAGTAGATTTAAGGCTTGTAGGCTCACGTCTTTGTGCTCACGCACTAACATTGTTGGTAGTTTGGTGCACCATTCACTCTATTAGTTGTTCATTTGGAAGCTTCAACCTTAGAAAATGCTTTCAAGAAACAGTGGTTGCTTTCATTGCCCTGTTTCTGTAGTAGTAGCAATAACAAGATACTTTGGTATTTAAAAAACCCATGTAAGGTAGAAATATTATAAATGGCACCTCCCCTCCTAATGGCACAATAGGGTGTTTTAAAACCAACAATAGCTAGCTTTGATGTTGATTTGAAAAGATTTGATTGACTTAGACTTTATTAGGAATAAGTTCCAAGGGAAACTGTTTTAGATGAAGCTATGAGATAAGAATGGGATCCGTATGAGAAATCCACATTTATATTCAATAAAATATTTGTTTTTGAAGATTTTTTTTTTCTTTTGTATTCTTCTTCATCCATATTTGTGCACACATTGAGCTGAATTTCTCAATGAATTTCCCATATCTTATAGTCTGAAATGCTTATTTTAACTGTTTATGGTATTCCTACCTTACTTTGTGTTTCAAAATTATTTTGAGTTGCCTTTGGGTTGTTTGGGGTCATCGTCCTTTGTTTTTGTCACTAGGTTTTAGAAAAATAACATGATGAATTGAGATTGAAGAGGATTGCAATCAAACAAACTTTTACTTTTGTCTATAATGTAGTTTCAATTTTTAAAATAATATTTTTATTTTAAATATTAAAAAATATCATACACCAAATAAATATTAAATATTTTCAAAATAAAAAATTCTAGACACTGCCTCTTGTTGATTCTCCATTTTGCCTCTACATGTAAATGGATTTTTTAAAGTAAATTTTTTCGAAGTATGAAAGCATGGCTTCTCCAAGTCACAAAAGTTTAGTTTTTTTTTCTGATGAAAATTTTGAAATTACCCTGAATTTTTTGAAGAAAAGGTACCAAATACGAAATACTCTTGAAAAATTACTGAGAGGAGAACATTCAAGCGGGTTTGGTAGGAGTCGGTATTAGGGTATGATGTGTGACTTAGGGTTTAGGGTTTAAGCGAGAGGCGTGGTGGGAGCTCCTCTGGCAGAATGCAGCCATGGCACTGTCTGTCCCCTAAAATTTCTTCATACCAGATCGGAATTTCGTCTGATTGAATTCAATCTGCAGGTGGATGTAGAGAGATTCAGTGTTGAAGTTTAGGGTTTAGTGTCCATCTGCCATGGCGGAGATGGCAGAGGTGCCTCGGAGCAAGAGCAAGGCGAAGAAGAGTACCACGGAGGGCAGCAATTTGGAAGCCATCCAGGCGGACGTGGCTTCGTTCGCTGCGCAGCTGGGGCTTGCCACTGGTGGCGGTGGTTTTGAAGCCGGGTTCGATGATTCGGATTTTCGGAAGACGGGTCGAATTGGAGAGAAGACGACGCCGAAGAAGAAGAAGAAGAAAGGCGGAGAGGGAGACGAAGCTATAGAAGGGAAGAAGGTCGAGAAATCAGTGCCTGGCGGCGAAGGGAAGAAAGGAGCGAAAGGGAAGGAGCGAAAGCGTAAGGAAAATGGGGATGGCGAAGCTTTAGGGTTTGGTTCGAGTAAGAAGTCCGCTGCTGTTGTGGAGAAAGGCAAAGGGAAGAAGAGATCTTTGCCTAGTGATATCGGAGGAGATGAGAAAAGCGCTAAAAAGGAAAGGCTTACGGAAGGGGTCACGGCTGGAGATGCTGCTGCTGCTCCTAGCAAGTTTGTTGTGGCATTGGACAGATCATTGGCCAAGTCTTTTCAGAGTGCTTCCCTGTGGTATGAAGGGCTTGCAGCTGCTGCAGCTAATCCTAAAGCGAAATCCTCGAAGGCTGAGACTTCTGGAGAGGGAGACGAATTCTCTGCTAGCAAACGGAAAGAGGCAGAGCAATTGATGGAGAAGGCTGTCTCCGATTATGAGAAATCTAGGTCTAAAGATAGTGACACTAGGTGGTTGATGACTGCGCGAAGGTCTGGAACTTCATCAGATAAAGTTGCTGCCATGACTGTTATGCTGCAGGACAACCCCATGCTCAACCTTCGCACTTTGGATGCTCTTCTTGGTAGGGTTGGATTTCAGTGGTGCACTTACTCTTGTGATGCGTCTGCCTGCGACGTTTCGAATTGTGAATCTGATTTAAATTTCTGTTGGTGTCTGCATCAATTTTGGAAATTCATAGGATGCAACACTAGGTAAGATGCCCAAATATACTTGAATGGTTGATGATGAATAAGGTGTCCTTTCCAGGTATGATGACCTCGAAAGGAGGGAAGAGGCATGCGGCGGTAGGCATTGATGCCCTACGAGAATTGTTTTTGAGAAGGTGAATAATTCCTCTGAATGTAACATGTTGCAGTGTCATGAATTAAGATCGATGCATTGGATTGAAAATCAAATCTGTAGGAAGTTTTAGGCCTTCTTTACATTTATCTACAGGTGACGGGTGACGAGGACAACATATTTTTTTTAAAGCTTCTGTCGCTTGAATTTTATGTTATATGTTATAGCTCTCTTCAAATTTCTGCATGCTAAGTTGTGGTGACATTCGTCACGAATAGCTGTTTTTTTATGGGGGAAAAAATGTCTGCAACAGTTTATTGCCAGATCGAAAACTGAAATATCTTAATCAGCAGCCACTGTCAAGCCTTGCGGATTCAAAGGAAGGTGCAACATTGCTTCTTTATTGGTACTTTGAGGACTGCCTTAAACGAAGGTAAAGTGCTGATTCTCTTTGTCTTGTGTGCTGCGAAGCCTTCTTTTTTAATGTTCTGGAACTCTGGTCACTCTGGGAATAGAATCACTCTATGGATCAATGGGTTGATCGAATGCACATAAGAATCTTTATCATTCTGTTTCTGAACAGAGTTGTAGGTGTGCTGATTCACTGATTGTATTATAGGTATGAACGGTTTATTGTTGCTCTTGAGGAAGCCACTAGAGACACCCTACCATTTTTGAAGGAGAGAGCTCTTAAGGTCAGTGCATGTTGTAGACTACAAGTTGTGGTCAATATGGAAGAAGCATTTATGATGAGAGTTTCTGCCGCGACAACCCCCCCACTGTGACAATCGTCCTCCTTCTGACGAGTGCTTCTGTTCATTTCATCGTTCAATTCCGTGTGTTCTGTTAACCGTCGCCTAGTCTGATGTCCTAGATGACTCTCTTCTTGCACATTGTTGTACTTCTCTTCTTGTTTCAATTGTTCTATTTCCCTGTCTGCAGACTGTCTTTGAACTCCTTACGGCGAAACCTGAGCAGGAACGCCGTCTTTTGTCAGCACTCGTGAATAAGGTGTGCGCAATTTTTAACCCCTTAAAAGGACCAGGGGATAGTCCGCATTTCCAATCCTGTGAAGATGTATTATAAAATTCAACTCTCAAACAGTAGTCATAAAATATGATCCCTAGATCATATACATACAGTTAGATCAACTACTACACTGCCCAATATTTTTCATTAAAATTTGAAGCCAAAAATTGAAATTCCTTCTAAATATTCAATTGTAGATTGAATATTTGTGATTTACACAAGAATTATTTTCCTTTCAGTTCGGAATGTTCGGTCCTTATCACAACGATTTTGAAGATTTTTATTTTACTTGAAG
The DNA here is from genome assembly GCA_947034895.1 of Rhytidiadelphus loreus. Classification (NCBI taxonomy): domain Eukaryota; kingdom Viridiplantae; phylum Streptophyta; class Bryopsida; order Hypnales; family Hylocomiaceae; genus Rhytidiadelphus; species Rhytidiadelphus loreus. Next base: position 3,333,052 of record OX344762.1, read on the forward strand.
GGTCATTTTTGAACTGTAAAATTTATTTTTTGAGGCTAGACCCACTAGTAACCTTTGAATTATAGAATATTTGCAAAGCAAAGTCTTCAGATACTAGTAACCTTTGAATTATAGAATATTTGCAAAGCAAAGTCTTCAGATACTAGTAACCTTTGAATTATAGAATATTTGCAAAGCAAAGTCTTCAGATACTAGTAACCTTTGAATTATAGAATATTTGCAAAGCAAAGTCTTCAGATACTAGTAACCTTTGAATTATAGAATATTTGCAAAGCAAAGTCTTCAGATACTAGTAACCTTTGAATTATAGAATATTTGCAAAGCAAAGTCTTCAGATACTAGTAACCTTTGAATTATAGAATATTTGCAAAGCAAAGTCTTCAGAATCTATACCGTACAAATGTTAAAGAACTAACGCAAGAAAAAAATAGATGAAAAAATGCATTTTGGTGTGCTTGGGATGTGTTTGCATTCATCCGTTCAAAATTTGAACGTCTGTTCTTCGATAGATATAAGCTCTGAGGTACCGGTCCCCGATAGATGTTATTGTCATGTGCTGATAGAAGCAAATTGCTCTTGAAGATATGACCCTTGTGTGGCGTAATCGGTTCAGAAGTTATTTGTGACAGTTCGATGGCATGCTGACCACTAGCATATGGCTTTCTTGCAGTTGGGTGACCCAGAGAGGAAGGTAGCTTCCAATGCCAGTTATCTGCTCTCCTGCCTCCTCACAACTCATCCTGTCATGAAGGTAATACTGATGAAGACTTGATGCTAATTAATTCTACTGTATGCAAATACCAAGTGGTATGTAATGCATCATGAGTTCCTGAATTTTTTCTTTTATTACAATCAGGTCTTGTTTGTGGTGTAATTATCTTCCTACTGAACATCCGAGAAGAGTAAGTCGGATAACCTGACTCGAATTATCTTTTAACTTGACAGGCATGTGTTGTGTACTGACTTGACTTGGTGTGTTGTTATTCTTTATGTGGAAATCAGACAGTTGTTGTAGAAGAGGTGGACTCGTTCTTGTTCCGACCTCATGTTGGAAGTCGTGCCAGATATTATGCGGTTAGTATTACTTTTTGCTATACATTAGCATGTGTAAAATTTGCATATTAAGAAATACCATTGGAGCAAGATCCCTTATCAATTAATATCAAAATCAGCAACGAACGTCTTGAGTGGAATATGGAAATGGTGATGTGGTCGTGCGGCACAGAAATACTTGGAAGTACTCATACTAAATTCAAATATGGAACTGCTATAAATGTGTATAAGAGTACCCAGCAATTTCTACACCCTTAATGTTTGCTTTTCATGCTAATGACAGCTCTCCACTGGTATTCTTAGAACGGCTTGAGAATGTTATCTAGAAGTCCTAATGTGATTTAGGGTCGTTTTGAAAGGCCGGGTTGGCATGTGCATTCATTTTTGTGAAGATGGTGTGTGCAATTTTCGTAATTTTTGTTTGTTTGCAGGCAGTTTTCTTGAATCAAATAATGCTCGTTAATAGAGGCGATGGTCCCAAGATTGCAAAGCAACTGATTAATTTGTATTTTGCTCTTTTTAGGGTAAGTTCTGTAACTATAACTTTTCCCTTTGCTGTGTTGTTCCACATTCTTCGACGGGAAGCTGCTATTGCTGCTATGAGCTACATCATTCCTAGAGCAGAAGTTGTCGGCTGCAAGGTCTATTGCTTACAGCTGTAATTGTCTGCAGACCGTGACATTAGGAGATGCCGAAGTTGATTCTAAGCAGAAGGGAAAGAAAAAGTTTTCAAAACATGATAAAAGGAATAAAAAATACAAAGGAGCGAACGGAAAGCCTGGCAATGACGCTCCTGTAACTGGGGAAATTAACACCAGGCTGTTGTCTGCTTTATTGACAGTAAGTTGGTGAATGCTACATCTATCCGTGTACTTGTTTCGTATTTGAGTGGTATAGTCCTACAATTGTTCTTGAATGGTTTTGGAATGAAGTACTTGGATGTATCAGCTGGTCAGTGCATCGTTTTTTCCATCCAGTTTATGCTGACCTTGAGTGTGACATTTTTTTTTTTTTTTTTTTAATTTATCTAAGAGAAAATCTGGGAAATGTAAAGGGTGTCAACAGAGCTTTCCCATATGTGGCTACAGATGACGTTAATTCTGTTATCGAAGAACATACTCCTGTTCTGTTTCGCTTGGTAAGTTTTTTTCTGATATAATTTCAAATGGGATGACACATTTTGCTGGATCGTGTTTTTCTGGCAGCAATTCTGTCAGTCTTGTTCTGATTTCTGGATGATATATGTAGGTACATTCGGATAACTTTAATGTAGCTGTGCAAGCCCTCATGCTTTTACATCAATTGCTTCTCAAGAACCAAGCTGTCAGTGATCGCTTCTATCGGGCCCTCTACTCAGTTTTACTGTCACCAAGTCTCACCACGTCAAATAAGGTACGGGTTGAACACTTGGATATGAACAACGCCTGGAGATCCAGAGTGCTTTTCTTGAATTTTTGTGCAAAATTGCTGTTTTTTTTTTGCCATTTGTCTAAACTTATCTTTATTGGTGTAGAAATGTTAAATTTTTTATGGATGTGGTACTGTAGGCCGAAATGTTCTTGAATCTTCTTTTCAAAGCGCTGAAGGGGGATATCAATCTGAGGCGCATGGCTGCGTTTGCCAAGCGGCTAACACAGGTGATTGACCTCTTTTAAGGATTTCTTAATTTTTTCATATAATGGATTTCCGTCTGGCTGTGTCGCTTGACTACCGCATTGTGTGGTGTGGTACTAAATTTTGATTTTTGCTTCTTATCTTACTATTACTTATCCAAATCCGCCGGAATATCAGGTGGCACTGCAACAACCCCCTAATTTTGCCTGTGGATGCCTTTTAGTTCTTTCCGAAGTCTTGAAAGCAAGGCCAAGCCTCTGGTAAGTTGTACTTGCAATATTTATTTTGGTTCTACTTCTTATGGTAGAGGAATGTGTCTCCCTTGTATAAATTCTATTTAGTGATAGCCCCATGCGTACATTAGTCCGACTCTGTTCAATACTCTCGTCCGTGACTGACTGTACTTGCTCTTGTGGTCTGCAAGGGATGGGATTCTACAAGCTGAAAGTAAAGACGATGAGATAGAGCACTTCGTGGATATTCCGGATGAGGATTCAGCTGATATAGCTCTTGATACCATACCTGGAACTAATTTAGAAACAACTGGCGCTTCTGAAGAGAGCAGCGGAAGCGAGTCTGATGCTGAACTAGGAGAGGGCGATATGGTTGACAGATCTATTCCAGATTTAGAAGATGATGGAAATGATACCAGTTCTGATGAAGAAGGTAACACGATAAGAGCAGCACAGAAGGGAATCAAGATTACGAAACTGAAGACACCTGTAGTTGGGAGGGAAGTGAGTCAACATTTGGCAGAGTCTCCTGTCCCAAATGCTTCTGAAGAACCAGGACAGAAAACTTGGCCGGTTGAAGGCTACTACGACTCTCGGCATCGAGACCCCTCTTACTGGTAGGACAAACGAGTTTTTTTTATTACCATTTACTAATTTACGACTTTTGTGGAGCATTTTTGGGTGCCTTTTGGTTTTGACGGAACTGGTATGTTTGATTTGTCTTCTCATATTTTATCTTTGATAGGATTTTCTCAGATGTTATTGTCTATGCCAGCATCCTGAGTTACATTGTGCTGGTGTGTTCTCATCTATTTCAGTCACCTACTAGATGCATCTCAAGTACAATTCCAGGTATTCTACTGGTCGCCAAATGTGACTTATAACTGTCTTGCTTCTGCAATCTGTAGCAATGCTGACAAGGCGTGTTGGTGGGAGCTTACGGCACTTGCAAGCCACATGCATCCATCAGTGGCCAGCATGGCTAGAACGCTGTTGTCTGGAGCCAATGTGGTGTATCTAGGGGACCCATTGCGTGATCTTGTTCTCGGTGCCTTTTTGGACCGATTTGCGGAGAAGAAACCCAAAGCCAGAAAGGAGAAAGAAGGTGGTAGCATGTCAATGTCTGGAACAGATAAAACGGTACATCTCTCTCATTACTTAGTCTGATCTACCTGTTTGTTGAAGTTTTACGTTCATGCTTGTCGATGAAGTTCTACTTGGATGTTGTCAATAACTTGTATGTTTACCCTTTGATAGATTGCCAAGCGTCTTGTTGGCGAAGAGCTTTTGGCGATGGATGAGAATGAAGTTGCTCCTGACGACGTAGTCTTCCATAAGTTCTATCAAACTAAGGTCAGCAACCGCAAGGTGAAGAAGGCAAAGCACAAGAAGGATGATGAGGATGAGGACATAACAGGAATAGATGAGGTGGATGCAATAGATGGTGATGACAGCGATGACGAGGAGGTAGACGCCTTACTGGAGCGGGACGAAGGCCGGGAAATGGGATCTGCAGGAGAAGAGGATCCTGAGGAAGAAGACGGAGATGAGAGCGAAGGGGAGTTTGACTACGATAAATTAGAACATACTTTTGATATGGAAGAAGATGAAGAGGATGAGGAGTTGGAGGGGGAAGATTTTGTCTCCTCACCAAAGAAGAAGAAGAAGAAGAAGAATATAGTCGAGACCGCAACCAGCGACTCAGATGAATCCTATGGCAGCGAAGATGAGTTTGATTTGGGAGAATACCCAGAGAGTGAAGCTGAAGAAGATAGTGATGGAAGCATAGAAATCGGTGATCTACCATCTGACGAAGAATCTAAGCCCAGTAAGAAGAGGACAGTAGCAATTAGTGACAAAGGCGTTAAACAAGCTAAGGTGACTGGAGAAGGCAAAGCGAAGAAGAAGTTGAAGAATCAACAAGTTGATGCTGTGCAACTTCCTTCTGGGAAGAAGTCAGCGTTTGCAAGTTTGCAGGATTATGAAGACATCATAGAACGGGACCAAACGGGCGGAACTCCCAAAGATAAGGGTCGAAAGGGTAAGGGCAAGAAATCTAAGTCTAGCAGGGCCTGAGCTTGTTCACAGACAGTAAGTCTATTAGCTATGAAGGATTCCTAGTTCGCATCAGCCCCTTTTTTAAACCAAATTATCTTTCACCAGATTGTCATTTGAAGATTTCTGCACTGTGGTCATATTTTTAGTTGATTAGTCTCCCTCTATGTCTGGGATAAACCCTTAAACATGCATTTTTGTGAGAAAGAGTCTCAAAATGATTGTTGTGTTGCAACAATTGCGTGTTGCTTGTCATTTGATATGAAGATTTCACAATCTGATTTCTGAGATGACTGGTCATCAAATGTGGGCATTACTTCTTTAGGGTGTCGTTCCCTCCTTTTAGGCCAGAATTCCTCCGAAATAATTGTTTGTTGAATTAGATCTAATATCAATTACAAATGACTAGTCCTTGGATTCAGAGGTTTGTATGGCAATGACTTTTTGCTGTGGATGCACGCCTGCGGCTCTGAAGCCTGTGATATGCAGTAGAAACATTCACTTTTGGTTGGCCACTAATTTTTGTAGCTTGCATTGCGGATGTGTTTGTTGTTGAGGACATCCTGTGTTGTTTCCCAGTTAAGCATCAACTCCACAATAGGGTGTTCTAAAACCAACAATAGCTAGCTTTGATGTTGATTTGAAAAGATTCAATTTGCTGAAATTTGATTGGCTTAGACTTTACTAGGAACAAGTTGTGAGGGAAACCGTTTGAGGTGAAGCTTTGAGACAAGAATGGGGTCCAAATGAAGAATCCATGTTTATATTCAATAAAATATTCATTTTTGAAGATTTTCTTTTTTCTTTTTTCTTTTTTCTTTCTTCCTCATCCTTATTTGTGCACACATTGAGCTGAATTTCTCAATGAATTTCCCATATCTTATAGGCTAAAATGCTTATTTTATCCGTTTATGGTATTCCTACCTTATTAGTTTCAACTATTGTTTGATTTTACTTTTTGGAAGTTTCTTCTATAAGGTAGTCAACTCTCAAAGCGATCATTTAAGAGTTGGATGCCTTTTTGGCAAAGCTACTATCCTTGAAACAATTTTTCAGTAAATTTTTGTAGGAATAAAATTGAATACTTTTTGGACCTTCAAATTAGTTATACTACAAGAAAAAGAGGTGTTTTAAGTATAGTCCTAGAGATAACATTTTAAGTAATGACTATTTTAGGAGATTTTCAGTGTTAATTTATAAGATATTTGTGTCTTTCTAGTAAAATTTTATTAAAAAGACACAAATATTTTGTAAATTCTTACTGAAAATCTCCTAAAAAGGTCATTACTTAAAATGTTATCTCTAGGACTATACTTAAAACACCCCTTTCTCTTGTAGTGTTATGAATTTTTGAAGTTGAAATGCAGTGGTCACTAAAAGCGACTACCTCTACAAATGTACACGGTTGGTACATTGAAGAAAGCAAAATGTAACTTCGTGTCATGATTGCTTTTAGAGCATGGGTGCTTTTACAGTAAACTACCTTTCATGAGGTTTATGTAGTTTGACTTAATAATTTTGAAAAGCTTAAGGTAGTATGCTTTAAAAGTGCCCATCTTCTTCAAACTTCCCCTATTTTTAGGTGGAGAATAAAATGGGGTGATCCTTAAATGAACGACTTTAGCAATTGAATGCATCAAGAAAAAAATTATTTTTCTATTGCAAGAGCCAATCATTGTCTTTCATTTCTACGCATCTCTTTACAAGTTGCAAGTGGATGGATTTTGGAAGACCTATGGTCACAAATAGGTGTCTATGCCTTGAATCTTTGAAGATTTATAAGTAATTCAAAAATGCTTGGAAAAATACAAAACCACTTGTATTAGGTTCCACATCTATTTTTCTTTCTCTGAAAAATGATCTAAAAATGATTCTATCCATGGAAGCCTATGAAAAAGGCAAATGAGCCGGCTTAAATGGTCACTTTTAGAGCATACTACCTTAATAAATTGAGATGTGTTGTTGTCGATGAGATTTAAGCCTATAGGGTGGAAGATATGGAATTGAAGTTATTCAAGTCTATTTTTAAAAACCTATTTAAACTTTATTCCTTAACCCCTAAAGTTTTTTGACTATGTTTCACCAAAATTGCTCTAAAACTGCCATTTCTAGTACAAGTACCAAATTTAAAAATAAAAATAAATTTGGACACATGTAACTATAAGATCTTGTAGTATGGTGCTTTGAAAAGACGTGGAAAAAATTTCAGAAATTTTCATCTTGTAGAGTGCAAGATATTAGTGTTTGAAGTGACAAAAATCCTCATTAGAGAAATTCTAAGGTCTCTAGAGGGCTACCTCGTGGTGACAAACCAAGCTATTTCAAGCTTGGTCTGTCACCCCAAAAAGTGCCGCACCTTTGGTGTCAACCAAGGTGAATATTTCAAAATCCACCAGTTTTTTTAATTTAAAAAAAAAAAATTATTATTTTAGCCTAAAATTTCTTTTTTTTTCTTTCTTTTTAGTCAATTTTTTATTCATTAATTTTTTATTTCTGCATTGCTGCCACTACAGATTCAGGCGGGCGGAAATAGGGGGAAAACAATTTGTTTTGCAAAAAAACCCCAAATTTCAGGGTCCCTTAAAGGCTGCGGTGCAACCCTCTTGAGACCCCAGATTTTCTCTAATGTTTTTTGGCCCTGCAAAAAAATGATCAGCTACACTTCAGAAGGTCAAATTGTATGAAAAAATGTCCATGTTGGTGGTGCTTCTTTGGATTCATTCTTTAAGGCAAGTTGGCTACAAACTTGAAAAATTTCAGATTATTTGGAATTGTACAACATATAGGAAAAAAATAGTGTATAGAAAGAAGTAGAGAATGATTCAAAATACTAAATTGATAAGAATTTAGTTTAGGACTTGAAAAATGTCAATTCTAATGGTTGTAATGTTGTATTGAGTAATTTACATCCTATGATTTTATTTTTTTCAAAAAATATTGAAAATTGAGTTAAATAAAGGACTTCAAAGTTTATTTTAGAATAGAGATTCCATAACTACCTACAAACTAAAACTCCTCATAACTTTCATTTCATTAATCAAAATAGAATAATTCAAATTTTTCCATATATATATAAATCTAGAGAACCAATTAAAAATTTGATTTAAAAGAAAATTGATTTTTTAAGAATTTTTTTGAGCTGCTTAAGCTGCCCATAGTTCAAAGAAAATTACATATCATACAATAATTTTTTAACCATGTAGTCAAAAGTTATGAAAATTGTTATGCCTTAAAGCTACTTCTTGGGCACATGTGTGAAAATTTCAAAGAAAAAAATAAAATTCCATTCATAATGAGTTGCCAAAAATCACTATGTTGCCAAAAAATTGCAATTTGGTCCTTTAAGGCTTAAAGTATACTACACATAAATCACTTGTTCATTATACTTCTAATTGTTTTTAATCAGATCTAATTTTATGTGTGGTTCAAAGAACTCACCCATCTTTGTTGATTGGAGAAGTAATTTAATCTAAATTGTATGTTTTCTAAATGCATTGTGCTCAAGCCTTCATCATTTTAGTGGCAGAAGCCATATTTGCAATCAATCAAGAAGAACATGTTACCCATCTAGCACCTACTTTAAAGATAAGGCTATTCAAAATTGCTCAATGCTTCATGGGGGGTGCTACAATTTGTCACAATGTAGAATTTGTCTTTGCTTGAAATACCTACACAACTTTACACAAAGTATCTTGAATTCTTTAATTAAGCAATTAACAAAACACAATCATCCATATAAATGACAATCGACTAACACTTTCATCCATAAAAATTGATATGGGGCCTATTTGTCACCACAATGGAACTATTTGTTTCCACTTAGCCTACCCCCCTCTAAAAAAATAAGGGTTGGTTCGCATCTTGAAATGAATGATTATGTCCGACATAATATGTAGTATATGCTAATTTTTGACATGTTTTTCCTAACTTGAATGAATACACTCTTAATCCTAAAGGTTCCACTAAATTATTCCTATTAAGTTGGGCTTAGATAAAGTAATGCAATAGGTGAAATCTTAGAGGGTGTGCATTTACCTCAACACTAGGGAGATTACCCAAATAATAACTTATGACACAGAAAGGGTAAAATATGTGATGGTGAATTTTATATAATGTACAAACTACACATGTAGTTTTGATTCAGGAAAGATGTGCCAAAATTGAATTTACACTTCATATTTGCAAGAGTCCACATTTCTTCACACCAATTGTAAGATGACTAGTCGCACCTTTTTCTTTATCAAAAATGACTTGTGACTCATATTGTTGGATTGTGTGAGATTGAATCCCTACATCCTAAATTTAAAAGTAGCAGAATTTGCCCAAGATTAGATGAGGTGGTGTTGTGATGTATTTTAGGAGATTTAGCATTTTACAAAAGACTACAATATGTGGCAAAAGTGTAAATTGCTCTCATACATGGCTATAGTATTAGGATTGACATTTCATGCCAAATATATTTAGTTAAAGTTGGAAAATCAAATTTGGTAGATGCCAAAAATAGGAATATTTTCTCAAAATCCATGTATTCACCATATAAAAAATCTTTTTCTTGAAAAAATAGTTTCCCTAAAATTCTAGCATCTTTTTTATAATTATTTTTTGCCAACCCTACTGCCAGGTATGGTATTATATCATGCTTACACTTCTTCTTTTTCTTTGAATATTCTTGATTCAAAAGGCTTCAAAAATATACATTACTTCTATATAGATCTTTTGTAGAGGAGATATGAATTCATGCATTGTGAAGATTGTGGTTATGGTATTTTATTTGAGCTGTGAATTTGTGAATGAAGTCAAAGAGTTCCTAGAAGTCTTTCTTCACTCGTCAATATCAGTGGTCACATAACTGACTCTTTCATTAATTACGTCCCAATCTCTCAGTTTCTTCCTAATGCACATTTGAGATGAAGGTGGAAAATCCAATGACATCACTTGAGACATTTTTGTACTAACCTTATACATGATTTTGCAAAACAATGTCTACAGGGCACCTGAATGGATGAGAATGGGTCGATTGGGCAATCCAGGGTCAAACATTTTCTGAAGTACTTCTGAAGGCCTCTTGATTGCATAATAGTCAGCATCTAGGCATATTAAACATTCATGCTGTTAAATTTGAAGTTTACAATAACACACAATAAGTGCTAAAAATAAGATTTGCCTCAACACAGTAATTAAAGCTGTATTTAACCACTGAGTTACTCCCAATACGATCAAAAGGTCTAAGCTGCACCTCTCTAGTCCATCTCGAGATTGGAAGAGCACAATCTTTAATTTCAAATTGTTGAAGCTCAAGTAGCAACAGTACAAACAACGAGATGTTGCAATGCTGTTCGCACAATGCATGCGTGGCTTCTACTCAGGATAAAAACGATAAGCTGTAACAGTAAGGTTTACCAATGTGTGGACCCACCTATTCAAGGTCTCTGAACCTATATGGGGTATATATATCATTTGAAGTACCTAAAAAAGAACTGAATGTGTTTCAATAACCGTAATATGAAATATGGACCTTAAGGTCGGAAATTACTATGGCTTGTATCTGCTAGGCCCATTTGCATCCAAACACTCTAAACGAACTACAAAATGTTAGCACATCAGATCTAGAGGTTTCACCTCGTCAGTGACGATGTACACACCTCATGATCATGAAGTGCAGAAGAATCTCCATGACATTTACAATGAACTTCTACCGTTGTGCGAGAGTCGTACACAAAATCCAGTTATCTTGGATACTTTCTTGTTGAAGAGCCAGCTTCTCTTTTTCGGGGATGTATGTGAATTCTTGAGATACGCCGAGCAATTCTAGCGTCGGCGAGATTACTTAAGCATATCAGAGTCGCACAGGCTATGCATTGTGGAGTCAGATATAACCCAGAAAAGCTGCACATGAGACTACCATCTTCTACCAGGCGTCACTGACCCAGAGGACTCCACAAGGCTCTCGAGGCTCCCAGGACTGTTTCCGTCGCTCATAGCTGATGCCTCGTCTTCAAATTCATGTGATTCAACTTCACAGTCATGTGCTAATGTCTGTCAAGCACGGCAAACATTAGACTCAGCTTCGGAAATATTGGCAAATTTTAAAAGTTAGCTATCCTGAAATAATGCCCATATATAGATCATATTAATGAGAATCGAGGTAGAGATCACATGGACCTCGAAGGTCCACCGCATCCTTATCCTAGACTAATACAGGTAGAAGACTCATACGCATAAGAAAATAAACTTCAGATGCAGATGTCTATAGTAGCAGCTGACACGATCCCTGTTCAATCGGTTACCTGAAAATCATATTTCAAAATACACATGAACAAAGACGTGTTGCACCTCAACACAGCCCTTTTGCACAACAGCTTCACACTGTGTTCGCTACTCAGCAAGATATGTAAGCTCACTTAGCTCCTTGTCTCACTTTCCAGCTCTTACATGTACATATCTGACATAACATCCTGAACTCCAAAGCCAGTGCTAGTACTTCAGCCAATGTGTTTCAAAACAACTACAGATTTTGGTTCACGTTTTATATTGGTAGAAAAATTTATCAATACCTGAGACTGTGACCGAAAATACATAAATGGAGAGTATCTCAAAAAGTTGGAAACACGGGACGTATAAATATCTGCATACCTGTGGAAGAGCAACTCCTGTCAGTAATTACACCACTCATCATAGAGAAAATGGTGAGATGAGACTAACAATCTAATATCACAGGAGGATATAAGTAACCCGTCCTCAACAAAAGTTTCTTAAGGGGATGTGGACATTACTTGGGTGAAAACTCCGACAGAAGCATGTGACATGATCAGATCCAAACCTATAGAATCCTAATTTCTCAATTCAAATTTAAAGTACAATTTCTAGTTTTACTGATATCTGAGGAACAGTGACTTCAAAAAAGGCAGCAGTCAATGAACAAAGAGACACAGGGTCGAGGTAGCGAAATTCTAATTCACGACAAAACGTCTAATTGCATTCGTCATAACGCTTACTTCTCGATTTGTCGAGTAAGATGACTTTTGTCCCAAAGTCCTGCTCGAGACAAATAACCCCACCTGCAAAACCAAAGCCGGTGAACATACTTTAATTTCCAAATCTACAAGCTTTACAAAAGAAATCCATTGCTAAAGCGTACGTGCAGTAACCGACACTGTTACTACCCAAGTTACTAGATTCAGAGCTCCCTTTCCCAACTAAAATTAATTAACTGATCAGATCCATGCTTTTGACCAGATAATTTATCCAGGTTGAATGTAAGAGCTAGCGTCTTATAACCCTCCAGGCCCTTGTGCACATTTCAGTGGAAAAAGATGAATTGGAGTCACTTATGCGTCTATAGAATAGAGTATACCTTTGATTAAAGTACTCCCCGTCTGCGTCTAACATAGGAGCAATTCTCTGATCCAGCCTGCTCATTAAAACAAGCAACTTCTGCATGTTCTCGGTAAGTTCTCGCTCGTCCATGTTCGTTGTTTTATCGGTCTGTAGGCACAAGTGACTTCTTCAGACATGATTTGTTTAACATGATGAGTAGACTGCAGTAGAAAATACTTCCAGAGGACTAGAATAGAGCCCCATATTGAAGTAACCGGAAGTGATGAAAGAAAGATAACGTAGGAAGAAAGACTGAGGATAAGAATAAATCCAAATACGCAAGGCAGGGTAATAAGATACGTGTTCAAAGTAAACTAGACCAAAATCAGTGGACATCAAAGAACTCTCGAGCGGCTCTTCGAATAAATGACACGATCAGCAAGGGCGAAAACAAACCTGTGCTGGTCTTCCAGCAGTACGACGTTGCAATGCAAGCCGGAGCTGATTAAAGACATCCCCAACAGCCTCCTTCTGATTCATCAGCTCAATCAACTTGGTTCTATGGTCCCTTCCATATGCTAAAGCCTTCACCTGCGAGAACCAAAACAGAGGATGACTGAAATTTATGGATACATAACATAGCGACTTATACACTTCATTCATTATGCTAAAGCTTTTCCTGTTTTGTAAGGTGCTACCCTTAGAAGTCTACATGAAAAACTTGGCCTAATAGAGAAGCTTTCTGAGATGAGATTCCAGGCGAATTAAATGCCTTTCTACCGCTATAAACTGAGCTCCAAAACTCTCACTGAGTAGCAGGACATGAACGAAAATGTCAGTGCAGATATTCTCTCGTCTGACAGTCCAAGACAGGTATTCACCTCTTTCTCTAGCTCGCGACAAATCAGGGCTGTCCTCCATCTTAAATGCACCTTAGACATGCTCACATCTGTGTAGATATGATCACCAACATAAAGTGTCTCATCACCATGAAAGCCCAGTGCTTTCTCCACCATGACAGCGCTGCCACCACAGTAAAGTCCACCTGGAAAGTAACAGAAATTAGTTCAATTCCGATGAGAGAGCACAATAAAGTAGGCAAGCATGAATGCTTCGATTACGAGGTAAGGAAAACAATAACTCACGAAATAATAAGCAGCAAGATCCTTTTGAAAATAATACGAGATAATTTTGCAAACCAAAAATATGCGACTCAATTAGCATTCCACTCTGACTCCACTAGCCCCACAGAAATTTCCTTGAATACAGCTAGAGATTGCCTGTACCTGATGTGGCCTTAAAGCAAGGACGCATTAGACCGTCGTCCGTCACTATTTCATAAAGAGGATTGGATTTTTGAAAGAAATCAGGCTTCCTCGCAGAAACAATAACCTGAAACATGTGTGCCACACCGAATTAAATCGATGAAGCTATTGGCTGAAGGATGGCTCCATAAAAATGAATGTGCGAGAAGGTAAGAGTTGAGATATAAGAACAATGAAGTAACTCTACCAGAAATGACTTAAGCATTGGCCATAGCAAAATATCTCAACAGTAAACAACTTCCATCTAGGGCATTGCTTGGCAGCAGCTTCAGAACGTAAGTGAAACCAGATGATAAATAATTCTTCGATGAAACAACCTTTCAATAACTCGCAATTACGAATTTGAGCTAGAGAAACGTACCATGTCAAAAAGAGACCGCCAACTCATGCCATCGGGGAGATATTTGTCAAAAGCGTATTGCATCATCTTGTTGGTATAGAGATAGTCCGAATTTGTGATGAGCAATAGTCTCTTACCAGCCTGAAAAAGCACATATTTCACAGAAACGTGAAACCAACATCTTCAACGATTCATGCAACTGACGTAGTTCAAATTAACGGAAATGCCCTCAAAGCAAGATGGAGCTCGAACCTCCTTCTGATCTAAGAGAGCCAATGGGAGCTCAGGGTCGGGCTCAATAAATAACTCTGGGTTGTTGATAATCTCTGCCTGCAGCAACAGAAACAAGAGTGTTACTAAAAAACAAACTTCCCTCGTCAAAAAAAGGACCTCTAAATCCCCGAGTCACCACGAAAACTCCTTGCAGAGCCTCATCTACCGGCACATCTATGTCCCTGACAGCTTGATGAGTGGTAATTATAGACCGCACAAACTAAACCTTCCATCAAGTATTCCAGAGAAAACACAGAAGGCCATCATCACAGAGTTCAATCATACTTTCAATTGACCTTCGACATGAGCCTTGAAAAGCGACTTTGACACCACCTGCGGAAAGGAACAAAATTAGTAAAACTGCTGAGGGATTCGTATCTGCAAACGAGTTTTACAAATGCTAAGATGAAAACACCCAAAACCGTCCCTACACCCATTCCTGGCAAGTAGACTTTCGTTGAACGTGTCCCCCAAAGTGCCATTAAATCATTCCCTTCCCTTACTTAATTGTGATGTTTGGCTGTTGATTCTTTACATTTCGTTTTTATGACCAAGCTATATGCCGGTTTCAAAGGCCTAGGGAGCTTCCACTTTGAAAATTCATAGTAATTACATATCTTATCCAAAAACTCTATTTTTTTTTAAATTCATGATTTTCAATTGCTAATACCACAAAGATGACATTTTCTTGAAAATGGTGCCTGTAACTATGCTGAATATTTTGACGTTTTGGGGTATTTTCACCTTCTGCCAAATATATGCAGGATTAGACATCACATATGGTTTACAAGACTTAATTGCGACGCACCGGATGACATGTCAGACTAAGATAATTCCAGCAGAAGTGCAGTGTGTAAAGGTACCGCATACAAGCCTTTGTAATCCAATGGGCCAATCTCAGGAGGTAAAGAGCCCTCATCAAGTCTCTCCACCATCTGCAATCAATACACAGAACTGTTACGATTTAAAATCATAAATTATCCGTGAGATACCAGAATTGACTTTGATATGAGCAGAGCCATGAAAGAGGACTTTGCACAAAAGATATGTAGTTACTAGCAAGGATAGATATTTGAAGACTACTATCAAGCATCTAGGGGTAGAATTTTAACATTATTAAAGATGAAAGTCGGCTGCCAGGAGAGAGATGAGGATGGAATGAAGGACCACATAGGAGAAAGAGAAAGAGATGCTACAAGGAATCCTACGACAGGCAGAGGGGTCACTTGCATCCAAGAGTGGCTCCTGTATACCTATATATTCCTAGTCAACACTTTGTTAATTACTAGTGTAGCACGTAGGATTGGTAAGTGCCTTATTGCCTGACATTGAATCTCAACCTCACTAAGAGATAATTGTAATGCAAAAAACAAGTGATAAAGCGTTCACCTGCATGAACATTACTGATTCGGATATGGAGAATAAAGTATTCAGAAATTCCCAACGACCCTCAATTCGCAAGTCCACTAGTTCACGACCATAGAGTTCGCTGCAACCATTTGAAGATTCCGTACTTAGTTAGACTGAATCGTTCAAATATAAATATTTGCAAAGACTCTGGACCCCCAAATCCTCTCATCTTCATTGTGAACTGCTACAGCACCCAGAAAGAACCCTGCAGCCGAAATTAGCAGTTTCTTTTAACCTGTGTTATTCTCTAAACTAGCTCGTCAATTGCAGTCCACATTCTTGTCATTAGCACATAATTAACTCATGGATTGAAGCTTCTGATGTGCAGATGTATCAACATTGACTAAATCGTTCATGAATGATACCAAATAATCATAGGACAAACACCTGATTTCTCGATTTGACAGCATCTTGGTCCCATGCATTGCTCGCTTTATGTAGCCAAAGCGATCAGCCTTCACTAGATTTCCCATTTGCTTATCAAGCACCAATCCTCGAATGACCTGCGACAAGATCCGAATGTCATTATGTCATTGAGTCACTGTGTCTACAAGACATACACTGACTGATTGGAACATGTGATACTCTAAAACGAGAAATTCATAATACGGCCAGGAGCAAACGTGGCCTTCCGTAGCCTTGCGCACAATGAAGATTAAGAAAACCCCGTAAAATAAGTTGAGTTAAGAACATAAAGTCATTCCACAAACAAATGCCGGTATGACGCATTCTAGGGGTATGGATTATGGAATACATGCCCGAAATCTAATCCCAACACATACCAGCTCTGGGTCGAACTTGAGGCCATCAACGGGGTAGCCCATCGAACGAAGGTTGTTCATTCCATACTCATAAGCCCTCCCTTCCCAAGCCTGTAGGTTGGTCATTCATTCATCAGGTATAAATACACACCACAAACAGACGAGAGAGGTGAGCCAAACAAGAATTTAAAGAAATGTTATAACCAGATATGATGGAGTTCCACATGAGGAGTTACTTACATGGACATTATAGTGAATGAGAGTGTAATCCATATCGTAACCAATAGTAGTGATAGACCGTAAGCTTAGTGTGCGGCTGCAGAATATACCCCTAGAAGCAACACCATGAGGAAAGCGTCTCTGCAGTATCACATAAAATATTCCCAAACGTGATTATCCAAAGATTCGAACAACTCTTGCACCACAAGGTGAAGACATGAAGGTGGACCTACAAAATCGGCGTAATTTACTCTACCAAAAATCACTTAGCACTCCAACACAACCAGATACTGAGACATCTTTCAAACAGTCAGAGGCGCCATTAATACTCTGCTCTGTATTATAACCGGATCAACTAGAATAATTACCGGAATCTTTAAATCATCAAGCAAAGCCTCCGCTTCCTTAGCTTCTGCTTTTGCAATTTCCTCAAGAGATTCATCCAATGATGCAGCAACTTCTTGTAAGTGAGAATCGCCGTACTCAAAAGCTTCAGGCCTTACGTTCATGTCCCCTTTCGTGCTCTCCCCCAAATAGTCGATGTCAAACTTGCTGTCCTTGGAGCTCTCGATTACTCGGAACATGTCGGCAGCAGGAATCACTTGATCCCCTTCATTTTCTGGTAACATAGTATTCCATTTATTCCAAGCAGCCAAATCATCTCCGTGAGAGGGTACGTTTCCTGTAATTATACAGGCCCTCTACGTTACAAAATAAGAACATATTCTTGGAAGAAATTTCATCGGCTTTCGGAATAGATCACATTTTCATCCATTACTACCAAAGATGATATTTGTTTAAAGTGCACTCTTTCTAAGAGTCAACATTTCCACAAATCCAGCAACAGCAAAAATAAGTTTGAAGAATGTTCATCCACAATTATGCACCAAGGCACTGCAATCGCCACACAAGTTCGAACTTCCAAGTGTTCGCGAACAGAAAAGTAAACTTATGTACAGGCTCTCAAACCCTAATGCAGGTAGACACCTCCCAAAGCCGGAGTGAAGGATACCAATTGATCTCCAAACCAGTGTTTTTCGGCAGTTGAATGGAGTTCTTACAAGAATAATCCAGCAAGAGATTTCATCAAGGCTTTCTCAAGGTTGCTCTAACGACAGTCGGTAGCACCAAGAAAAAGAAAAAGAAATTAACAGACTGTAACACAAGTTATATCCAGAGAATTGCTTTACCGAAGAATGAAGAGTCAGGAGATTCGCGATCGGGGCCTTTGCTGCCGTCCCCATAAACTCCGCTGACTCTAACCATGCCTTCGCAACTTCTTCCAACCAGACATCCACGTCGAGCACTAAGCATGAAGTGGCGGAAACCCTGACCACGGCCGACGCCAAAACCATTCGACACCGGCGAGGAATTCTCTATGCCGCGGGGATGGGTCCGTGTAATATACGACTTCGGCAAAACTGAGGACTGCGTAATGAGCGACTGTGCTTCATTCGCTTTCCCCCGCGTGAAACAGGGCCCGGGCCCCTTGTACAGAAATCGAGCCATGGCTGAGCTTGCCAAACGCTCCATCTGCGTCTTGGATAACTGTACACCTTTCAATTGCAAGTTATGCAAGGCATAGTTAGCTTGTAATCCTCTCGTGCAGCGCATCTCTCGCGCAAATCTCCAAATGCAAAATCGCGTCGCTGTCCTACTAAGCTCCAATTGACTGGTCGCATTCCCAGTCTTGAGCAACGACGTCCAAAACCGGTCCCTCACGTTTGTGATGAGAACCGGCGCATGAAAATGCATCGAATGAGCATAGCGAAGAGGTTCCCCTCCTCCAAACTCCCCTCGGCTCCCTACGCCGATTGCACTACCACTTCCCAAAATGAACACCCTCCCTCACGCCCCGATCCTCCCAAACCATGTCTACCGTACCTACCCTGCCATGCAGAAGATTCTCACAAAAGTCCTCTTTCCTAAATCCTCTTCCTAAATCTCCAACGCTCCTGAAATTCAACCAAAAAATAACAACTCAAAAAACCAATGCAAACCTCCACAAAACAACAACACAACAAAACTCCTGACAATCAAAGTCACTCCAATGTCGTCCCTTACAACAACTACACACCCGGAAAGCAACGTCACGAACTTCGAAAATAGAATAGCGTCGTCTCAGGGGCGGGGGAAACAGGACAACTCCATCGCAGCACTGCAGGGAATGAAATTCTCCGTAGTTAACGGACTTACGGATGGAAATACGAATGCAAGCGAGCTTCTGCGAGGAAGTTACCGAGCACAGCAGCAAGTGATCGGTGCAGGGAGCGGGGTGTAGCGAGCTTCCGGTGGGATGTGTGGCCGAGACGATTAACTGACGGAGGCACGGCGGCGGGATGCTGCTGCCTCGGTCAGAGCGGCTTTAGCAGCGTGGAAATAGCATCTTCTCGGTCGAGCGCCTGACGGAGGGAAGCTATTGGCGATGGTGATGAGTGGCTTCGCGGATTTCGTAGATTCGCTTGCTCGTGGTCTTGATCGTTGGGTGTCTGCGACAACACAGAAAACACGCGCGCAAACACACAAACAGGGCAGAGAGAGAAAACCAGAAAAGTAAGAGAGTGGGAGAGAAAGAGACGGGTCCCGCCGTCTCGGCGTCGCTCGCTTAGATCAGCCGCATCTGGTGCCCCAAATTCCCATCTTGGCGGGTAAATGTAAAAGTGTGGCCCCTACCGTACGTTCAGGTAATAATTAGGGGAAAAAAAAAATTGAAACATGTCTAAAATACAATAAATTGTACTGTACAGCTCTTTCTGAATATCCAAAAAATTATTCTTCTTAAGAAAATTTGGAAAAAAGAACACATCTAGGCGGCATCCATTTCATCAAGGTGAATTCAAAAATTCAAAAAATTCAAAGGACAAGCATGCTAAAAGCTAGGAAAATCAATTTAAAGTGTTGAATTGTCATAAATCCCAAAATTAAATTATTTCAACATATGGATGTAGAATCAAACTTGTATGTACGGTATTATTTGTACATGAATGGGGAGATTGCCTCCCTTATAACCCCTTATTACCCCTCATTACTGCCTACAATTTACTCCAAAGAAAGCATGGGAATTTTTTATTTGTCACAAATGATAAAATTTGGAAATTTTGAATTAATATTTGCAATTAAAAGCCCAAAATTTGATGGGAGAGGTGATGAAATACAAAGAAACATGACACAAAATAGGGGGCAATTTTTACATTTATCCTTAGCTAGGTGTCAATCGGATGGGGTGGATTGACCCCCTCGCTCGTCCTTACCAGGGGTGCAAGTAAAAAAAATGCCCCCTATTTTGGGCCATTCTAGGGTATAATCTTGACCTCACTTAGCTAATTTAGGGTCTCTGATTGCAAAAATGAATTCAAAATTTGCAAAAAAATTCATGTGCAGAAAATAAATAATTCCAAGGTTTGCCCATAAGGCCGAGCAAGGGGGTCAGTTCTCCCTGGCCGTGTCAATCCCCCTTGACCTTTGTAAATGACATTGTATAACCAAGTAATGGTCCTCCCTATGCTAGGAAGGTATTATGCTTTGTTAGATGTTTGGGAAGGACTTATTAGTTAATTCAAGGATTGTGTTGAAGAGCTATATAAGATAGCTTTGTTCACTTTTGAGGGCCTCTTTTCAAAGATGCAAAAGGGCTCCTTGCCTCCTCATTGGTAAACAATGTTATGTAATTAGGTAATTTTACGTAGAAGAAATCATGTAGCATTCTAAACTACTATTCAAGGGTGTCATTATCCATGCATCAATTTTTATTGCTTTCAAGTTCTAATTGTGTTGTTTTTGACTTAATCACTATGATCCATATATAATATTCTTATATATGGAGGTAGTTGATTCCTTTATAGTGTCATTATTTGTTATATAGTGTCATATAATTCATGGGTGAGTTTTAATTCAAGATTTTCTACAATGCAAGGAGACTCAATTTACAGTCCTTAGTCCAAAGTTCAATACTCTAAAGTTCAAGAATGTTGTATAGTTAATGCAAGATCTTTGATTCAAAATATGAATTTAAAATTTTAAAATTTGATCATTAGTGGTAAATAATAAATTTTATGTATTTCACTAGGAAAGGATATGGGAAAGGACAATGGAGTTGGGTCTATAAGATTGCTTATGTGATTTTGTCCTAGTCTTCCAATTAAGGATTCATTATACCTACCAACAAGATGGAAGAAGGTGGGATTTTTTCTACCTTGTGGTGCAATTGTACAAGTAAGCACTCTAGGGCAAGCCAACTTTGACTGTAAAAATCCTTCTTCAAATATTCTATTGGGATAAGTGTGCGAGGACAAAAAAAGTAAGGTTTCTTGATGCCCTCATTTACACATTGAAATAGAATATGTGAAGAAGGAATTTTATAGTCAAAGTTTAATTTTTGTTTTACTCTCTACAATCTTTCATTAAACTCTAAGTGACATAGTCAATATGTAATGGTCACTACCATTTAGACAACATTTTCAATTGGTTTATATCTATGAAAAAAAGTTTGAATCACTTATCTTTTGATTGAAGAAATGAAAACTGTAACAAGTTTCAATTTTGCATGCAATCACAACATCACCTCACAAAAACAAGATTCAAATTTATTTCTTAGATCAATTTTTTTGTAGTTTCAAATAAAATAAATAAAATAATTAAAAAAATATAGGATGTCAATTGTTTACTCCAACATTCTAACCATTGGAATTAGTCTCCTCAAAAGTTTGAGTTATTGGAAATTTAATGTTACTCATTAATATTTATATCCTTCTACTCTACAATGCAAGGACCAATATTACAATAATTGCCTTAGCCTTATAGAATTAGATTTTAATAGTGTGCAAACTATTTAATTAGAGAGGTCTAAAGGTGAAATTATCTCTTAGATTAATAATTCCCATTTATATTGAGCAATTAGATTATAATTCATATATGAAAGGTAGACTATGATTAGACGTGTCTTTAGATCTCATAGTCTCAATACATCAAAGATTTAAAACCTTTCTTGAGCATAAATTCTTCTCTATTTTAGTTACACTATTTTTCATAATACTTATTCCATAATTTTTCTTCTATTTTGATATTTTCCATTCAATTAGCCACCTCTCATCCACTTTAAACAATGAAGTGAGATCATAGGTCCAATCACCATTCAAAGTCCTAAACACTCATGTTTATCCCAAAATGCAAAACCCCTTCAAATGAGAGACTTTCCTCTACAATCCCTCTCATTAGAAGAAATTTTAGCATTCCGTAGACTGTGAGTTCTTGAATTATGGGAACTCCAAGAATGTTGCACAAAAGCCAATTTGACGTGGCCAAGCAACTGCCACATCAGATATTATTAATTAATATATTTCAAATCTATTTTTTATTTAAAATTTAAAATTAAAGGTTTAATATGCATTTATTTTATTATTATTATTATATTATGACTATATAGGGTTGGTTCCCAACAATGGGAACAACATTAGAACAGTCTCCCAAAGACCTAAAATCTCCCCTAATGACAGCAAAAGCGTTCACATGAAGAACCAATTCTCAAAACCTTGTCCAGGTTTCAAACCAACCCTTTTGTTTTGGTCACCATGGGCCTACATTGCATCATGTAAACATAAATCTATAATTCACACCAAATAGAATTTAAAAAAAAAAAAATTATTCCAAAATTGTTCCATTTATTTGTTAGATATGAATGAAATTGCCAATTATGGATGAAAACTCTGACTCAATTTGAAATTGTTTCTTCAATCCAAATGATGGATGAATGTAGAATTTAAATATCACAACAAATTTGCCATGTTGGCACTTTCTGAAAAAGTGAAAAAAAAGTGAAGAAAGGGACTGATCCGAGAGCGACGTTGCATTCAACTTCCTGACTCCAGTTCTGGAATCTTTTTTCACCAGATTTATTATTAGGGTTTGGTTTCCAATCCCTAATGCGGCCAAAAGCCCGCTTCGTCGTCACTCCCGCAATCGCGATATTGCAGTTTCGTTGTCGATTCAGGGACCTAAGGGTTCAGGGTTTAAGGAGCGCCCTGGTTCTTCTTGTGTGCGGCGGTATTGAGGATTGACCCACCGCTTCATGGCGACCGCCATGGACGTCACGCAGGATCTGGACTTGAAAGATAATATTCACTTGCACGCTCTGTGTGAGTCTACTTCTCCTTCTTTTCCTCTCCCGTTCGTTTCTTTTTTTCCTGTTATCCCTCTTGCTATCTTTTGTTGCACCCCAGTTCTGAATCCATATGCATGTTAGGATGATTCTAAGGTGCTGCTACGTCGTTTTCTGAGAGTGGTCGTTGTTGCTTGTGGCAGTTTTTGATCGGCTGGTGGAGATGATTCCTGCCAACATCTATGTCGCCAAGGACAACCCTACAGATCAATGGGTAAGTTCGGGTGCAGTAATACGATGTCAGCTTAGAGAAAATTAGGGTTCATGTTTGAGTTAGAAAGAGTTTGAGTTTTGGTTGTTGTTTGTGAGTTTTTGCTGAATTCGAATTGGCGGTGGGGTTAGGTACATGGCTTGAGCAAGAAAGCACGGGCCGAATCCAAGAGAAAGACGAAATTGAATTTGAAGAAAGCCAAACGAGCTCGAGTAAGTGTGTCTTTCTCTCTGATTGTGCCGATGAGATATCGTACGTATTGCTAGTGTTTTCTTTTGTGCCGATTGAATGTTTCCAGAGAGATTTTCTGAGGCGAGTGAAGGTTCTGTAATCAACGCTGAAAGTGGCAGTTCTAAGCGACACTTTAAGCGCTGAGCATAGTTGCTTGTCTCTGGAACTTCAAATCGAAGAGGATTCTAACGCACCATACGATGCATTATTGGGATACCATATGCAAGAGTTGTAAGGTTTCAAAGTTTTATTAGTAGATGACTTTAATTGCAACACGAGGTCTGATGTAGAGGTGCATTCTAAAACCAGAGTGCAAAATTTGGGGGTGTCGTAACTAGAAACCTTTACGTTATATGGTTTTTGTTTTCTTTCAATGAAGCATCTCTGGATATTGAGAATAATCGTCATTTGTAATAGCTGGATCCAGAGAGCGCTAGAACTACTTTGGAGGTTATTCAGCAACAAGACAAGACGAAGGACATTCCATCCGAAGCTGCAGGTCTGCATTGTGTTTTATGTACAGTGTAGTTGGATTTACTGCTGTGCGTTATAATCTTACCATGTGCTTAATGGAAACCGCTTGTGAATCAATCCTTGGCAAAGTTTGAAATGTGAACTGTTGTGGCAGGTGTTGAAGCAGAGAAACCAAGGACAGTAACATACGAAGAGTTGCGCGACAGGTTGCATAAGAGAATCGAAATGCTTCGTGCCAAGCGACACGCTGATCAAGCTGCTAGCACTGCCAAAGTTGCCAAAGAGTGGCAAAACCAAAAGAAGAACGATTCTTTGAAGAGGAATCGGAAAAGCAAAGCTCTTGATCCAGAAGCTGGAGATGGCGACGTTGCAGGACCGTCTGCTAAGCGACCTAAGCTTGAGGCCAAAGAAGTAATGGGCTCTTCAATCTATTTGTTATTTCTAGTCTGGTGTGTAACGTTTTCCAGTTTCATTCTACCAATGGGTATATGGTGCCCCTTTTTGAAATGAAGATCTTCTGCCCTTTTTGAAACTTTGCTATTGATGTGCGATGATTGAGCTGCGTAATTCAAGTTCCTTGCTGTCATCGTGTTTATCAGCAATTTTTTTTGAGACTTCTTGCTTGGGGTATACTGAATCTCGTTGAACTGGGATGTGATGCAGTCGCCTGCTGATATTGAAGAAGAGTTGGAATTCAGTCGAGTCAAGATGGGCATCGGAGCTTCTTCTGGACAGATTAAGAAGAAGAAACCATCGAAAGAAAAACTTCTTGCTCAGGTTCTCACTTTTTTGGTTAAAGTTGTGCAACTAATTGACCAGTATATTAATGTGACAGTATCATTGAAATTATGATTAAGCTAGTGCATATTTATTACGGGATTTTGATATTGGGGACTACGTCACAGGCGCTTTTAATTTAAGTGCTATATATTCTAACATTTTTCTTTGACTTCTGTAGGCAACAGCTTTGCAAAATGACATGCATGATCCAGATAAGGGACAGGTAGTAAACTGCTTTTATTTTTACTTTCTGTATTTGTTTCTATAAAATAGCTTTCTCCAGCCTGGATATATGGTTCTATGAACAATCTCATGTATCTTTCTTTACTTTCTTTTGTGTGAATCTTTCTCTGAATGTTGTGGAATTGTTCAGGAGGTTGCATCAAAGCATGCATGGAGTGCTGCCGTGAGCAGAGCTGCTGGCGAGAAGGTGATTCTTAGTAGTGAAATACTGTTGAATTTTTAAAATTTTCTTTTGTGTGTGTAATGTACTGAGAAGTATTGATCAGCAGCTGACTCTTCTATTGATTTGTGCAGGTCCTAGATAACCCAAAGCTTTTGAAGAAGAGCATCAAGAGAGATGAAGGATTGAGAAATAAGAGTAGCAAGAAATGGTAGGTTTTGATTGTTTTAATTGCATCGTTGCTGCAGTTTAATGTCTATTTTTGTGTTCTTAGTTAAATCCGTTCCTTGATGTGACAGGCAAGAAAGAAAAGAGATGGAGAAGAAAGGGCAACAAGCGAAGCAGCAGACTCGTAAGGATCATATACAGCAGCGAGCAACCGAGAAGAAGGAGCGATCCATTGCAAAGGTCAGTGAGTTTGTTATTTTACACCTCGTCCTGTAAGTTTGGCAACTGCAGTTGTAGTCCAAACCGAGCTAGTAATCAATGCTCAAAAGTGTTAGGTACGACTCCCTCTTTGTATTGCTACAATTTGTTGCTTTCTTGTAGATATGGAAGCCAGTCACTTTGGGGCGTAGGGGTTAATTTGGCCTCTGACTTTGAATGCTGTTTGGTACTTCGTGGTGCAGAGGGAAAAGAAGCTGGCAAGGCCTGGGTTTGAAGGCCGAAAGCAGGGGTTTATCAACAAATGAGATTAGATTCTAGAGTTTGTCGCGTAGATAAACTGATTTTAAATATAAATCAGGAGTGAATTCGCTCATGAATCGCAGGTAAACACAACCGCAATCCTCTCTGGCTCTTGGGTCAGTTCAACATCTAAAATCCTGGCATACCTATTGGGGTTCTACTTTCACAGGAACAATCCATGCCTGCACATATCAACTAGTATATTTAAACGCATAGTGACAGGTTGCGTCCAATGACTTGCAGCTGATACGAGAACTTGATACTTGCCGATTCGATCATCGGGGTGGTTGACGAAAAGAGCAGCACTTGGGGCTTTATATGTACTATAGGACAATTTTGTATTTGAGTTCAGATTGAGGTGATCACAATTGAAGTGTCAGTATCAAGCTTATTGACTGTATTCTGTTAACCCCTTAGCGCCTGAACCCTTTCTTGAATTTTTGTATATTTGTGCTTATATCTTTACGAATATATATTATATACAGAAAGTGTGGTTTGGATGAATGAGAAGTTCTGGTCCAAAAAGTCCTTTGAACCTCTCTGTTCATTATCCAGATTTGGGTTGGAGCGCTAAGGGGTATGTTGTACCGTCTTTAGAGCATCGCCACCAGTTGCACGCCAAATGAGCACTGTACCCAAAAGTGGCGAGGGCTTTGGAGTCCTGTGAGATGTGGTTGTGCCGTGATCACATAGTGATCCCCACCAACAACCCTCTAAAATTGGATTGAGTATAAGTTTTCAAGTGCCACCAAGGCACTGGACACTGTGGCTTATTCTTGGAGCTAAAAATTTTAAGATTGAGTTTTTTGTTGAACATTGCAATGAATCTATGGATTAAAAATAAAAACTTTATCTTGTACCCCACATGAACACATAGTAATGGATTAAAAATAAAACTTTTTATCTTGTACCCCATATGAACATATACTAATGGATTAAAAATAGAAGGTTTATCTTTTACATTAAAGGTATGAATAACACATACATGTACTTGTTAATATTTGTAGAACTTATAATTTTAAGTTTGAACACATACTAATGGATTAAAAATAAAACTTTTTATCTTGTACCCCATTTAAACATATACTAATGGATTAAAAATAGAAGGTTTATCTCTTACATTACCTAACATATACATATACTTGTTAATTTTATAGAACTTCTAATTTTAAGTTTGAATGAAATCTTATATAATGTTATATTTTTATATAAAAAGTCTTTTATTATTTTTCCTGTGCCTCAAGAGTGTGATGTGTGCATTGAAAAGTTTTGGTTTCAAAGCGTCCACACATTCTTGAGAGTACACATGGAAAAAAGTCTTGTTCCTCAAGAGTGTAATGTGTGCATTGAAAAGTTTTGGTTTCAAAGCATCCGCACATTCTTGAGAGTACACATGGGAAAAAGTCTTGTTTGCACTGTAGTGCTCTATGATGTGTCTCCAAAAATTCCCACTCTTCTATCCAGTCCCTTGCTTCGTATCCTGTAAAATGTATAAAAAAAAAAAAAAAGTTGCTTCTCCTTTGCATCACAAAAATTCTTCCCTTTTTTTGCCCGACCCCCGACCCCCTCCATTGCTTCCACGTTGACATCCATTGAGGGAATAGTCTACGTTGACTAAGAATCTAAAATACCGTGAGTTGTAATACTACCCTCTACAAAGGCCCTCCCTTGCCGTGGAAATGTGAATGTGACGTGATGGACACCAAAATTTATACCGTAACGTGTTGTTGGTGTGGAGCCATTTACCGTTAAAAAGGCACGCCAAAGATGGAGTAACGTTGCCGAGAACGTTAAACAGTATTGGTGGCGATGCTCTTAGATGGTGAACCATTGACGCTCCAGACAATTGCAGCAATAGTTTGCACAGTGTATGCCAGGCATTTTATTACGTGACCTTGTATCAAGTTCCTGTGTGTAATGTTGTGCATAGGGAGCAATAAATTATTAAGTTCCAGCAAGGTCTAAGGACTAGGTAACCTTTGAGTCACCAGGAGGTGGTGAGTGGGTTATAGGGTGTAACTAGCTTTGTCCCTAGATGAAAACCCATGTAATTGTTGCCTTTGTGGATGAATATTGTGTGAACGAATGATCTTGATCATGAATAAAACACAAATCGAGCAAATAGATGCACACAATCAAAGTAAGTTGGTTACAATATCGTTAAAAGATTAAATTGGACATAGCTTTGTAACCATTATTAATGTCCAAATTCTATGAAATTTGTCTTGCATTCAAGAAAATATGTGTATCCATCTCTTGGCAAAATTTCAACTTTAGATTGAAATAATTGAGATTGCAATTGCCCACCTAAAACCTCCAAACACCCCTCAATCATTCATGGGGTTCAAAAGACATTGTCAAGATGATCATTCTTATGTGTGTTGGTTTATTAGAACTTTTCAATAGACTAAATACATTTTCTAGTAGAGATTTCTATAGTAGCCATATCTTTATATCAAAATCTAAAGGTTTTAGATCTTGAAATATTATCAACAATACTTAGAATGCTTTAAGAGCTTAGGGATAAAAAACAATCTTAAACATAATAGTCAAGTTGTTTTACCTAAAAAATAGTATAGTTATATATATGTATCATACAATTATAAAGATAAATAGCAAGAATATATATGCTCTTTATTAACACATAAACAAAATAATAATAACAATAATAATAATAGTAATGATCTAATAGCTAAAAATGAGGACAAAGCCATTTTAGATTATAATCTTTTCTTGGCTAAAGGAAATGGAAAGACCTTTTGCCTTTAATATTGGACTTGACATTCTATATTTAAAATTAGGTGATGTGTTCAAAAGCGAAGACTTGTCATGAGAAATAACATGTTGAGCTATAGTACAGTGACAAAAGGGATGTTATTTCTTGTAATGAGTTTGTGCTTTTACATAACTTCAATGTAGGATGGTTGGATCTTGCTCAATCTAGGGGCTAGAAGGACATGGTAATGCCAAAAGAGTCCTATATTATAGAAAAGAACATACATCTTCTCATGCAATTAATGAAAGACTTCCATCTAATTTGAAATGGGCTCCATTGAAGTTATTAGGGCTTTTTTTTGGCATTATAGTACTACATTGCACCAGAGAAAAATAATTTGGCTAAAGAATGGCAACAAATCATAAAGTTTTTTGCCAATAAACTTCAAATTAAAAAAAAAATGGATGAAATTGCTAGATTGTGGATAAACACATAATTATGCACATGTGATATGTTCTAATGTAATATATTTTGTTCAATATGTGGATGAATGTTGAAAGATGAAGCACCACTATAACATTTTATATCACCACTTTGGCACTTTATAAAAAATGAAAAAAACAAACCCTAATATTAACACTAATCAAGGTAACTAGGACACCCTTTGAATGGTCCAAAGTTGGTAGCATTACATGTAATTTAGCTGGTCTACAGGGTTGTAAGTTCTCCAAGTTCCCAAACTACAAGAACTTGGCCACAACAACTTGTTGATGTGGTTGAGAGGTCACCATGTTAGAATTTTTTTTTAAATTTTTTTATTATTATTTTTGAATTTTTGAATTTTTAATATTAGATATTTTTGTATTTTTATATTTAATTTTTTAAATGATTTTTAAATGATTTTAAATTCTGAAGAACAGTGGTTGGTTTCCAACATGGGGAACCAATATGAAACAGCCCTTCACGGTAGCTGAAAAACATCTAATCTTTCTAGAAATTTTGTACAAAAAATGAAAAGCTACTAACAGGGTGATTAATGTCTGTACGACTGACATGTACCGAGTATTAACATTTGCAAACATTTTTATGCCAGTACTGCAAGTGGCACATGTTGCACGACTATTTGCAGAACTTGCTGTTGGCCAAAACCATTCCATGGTGGAATACCAGAAATGAGAATGATGTTCATGCCAGTGTCTGGTTGGGTTACCTCTGCACACAAACAACCACAACATTACCAACAATTCAACCTAGAATCCAAATTAAATAAATAATGGCAAGTTACCTTGTCAGTGAAAAATACATCAACTAAATTATTGGTTTGGTGGAGAAAGAGAAGCCTACGACACAATCTCTACTAAGGTAGTGTGCTCATAAACCGCCCCTCTTCTTCAGATCGTCCTGTAGGTAGATCCGTAGATGTAGAATGGATGCAAGGTGATCCTTGAATGGACCTCTTTGCTTTGTTAATGAATTCAAGAAGAATTGTTTTTTTTTATTGTAAGAGCCAATCACTGGCTGTGATTTCTGCACATTTCTTTATAAGTCACAAGAGGACAGATTTTGGGATACCTATGGTCACAAATAGGTGCCTATGACGTGGATCTTTGAAAATTTATAGGTAATTCAAAAATACTTGGAAAAATATGAAACTACTTGTGCTGGGTTAAGCATGTATTTTTCTTTCTCTGAAAAATGATCTAAAAATCATTTTGTCCTTGGAAACCTGTGAAAAAGGCGAATCAGCCCTTAAAGTGACGGTTTATGAGCACACTACCTTATCCCCTCAAAAACACCAACCACCTTATGCCGTGAAAATCCAGGGATCTTATTTACTGGAAAAATAAATTATTTTGCATACTTGTTTTTAACACTATATGAATAAAATTACAAATTTTCAAAGTGATGAAAATAAGTTTATCTAAGATCAATCCTAGGCTCTCATGTTGCCATTCTTGATCTAATTAAAGATTTATCTATCTAGTACATATCTTCAATGCAGTCTTTAAAATGTACAAGTTGCAAACAACTATTAAAGAAGAGCTAGATTATAAGCCATGATCACTCTACTTTGGTTTAATCTTTGGTTCAATTTCTATTAAGGTAAAAACACCCAAAAGTGTCCATGTACCCATCCTTGACAAATAGACTTCAATTAAAAGTGTCCCCCAAAGTGCAATTAAATCGTTCCCATACTTAAAATTACAATTGATTGATTGATTGATGATTCTCTAAATTTTGGTATTATGACCAAGTCATGTGACAATTTCAATGGCCTAGGAAATTCTTCTTTGAAAATTCATAATAATTTCATGTCTTATCCAAATAATTTTTGAAATTAATTTTTGAAAAATGAATGATTTTCAATTGCTAATACTACAGAAAAGTTTTTTTCTTTTTTTTTCTAGAAAAAGGTGCCTCCAACTATGCTGAATTGCGGTTTAGGGTGTTTTCACGTCACGTCAGCTTTCCAGTTTCCAAGAATTGATATCCGACTTCACCACCAGATGACCAGATCATCCAAGACCATCATCAAAATTGTCTCGTAAAGTACGCTAGGGAAGTCAAATCAAACGCAGGGTTGTGGAAAAAACACATTGTTTGCTAATCTTATCCCCAGATTGGAAACTATGAGCCAAATGAATAATTATCAGAAGATCTCAACTAGGGTACCGGAGTACCGGACTTACCCATATTATTGTTCCTCAGCTCGATCTGCAATCCAGCAGGGACATCGGGTTGATTGAGATTAATCCGGACATGAATCTGCACATGCCCCCCAATCGCCAAGTTGGAGAATTTGTGAGAAAACAGTTTTTGGATTCCAGTTTCCTGCACGCACCCCTTAGAACTCATCCACATGCGTGGCCAGGATTAAACATGACAGAGTTGGAATGTGTACAGTACATTAAAAAAGTTCAAAGCAAACGAGTAACACAAGCCAAAAATCAACCCAATTCCAATCAGCATTTCACTACTAACACTACTTTTGCATCATACATAGCGATAAGTAAAGCCTGGACATCGAAGTAGATATATATTATCGAAGGCATTCAAGCAATTAGCAATTGTGTGTAACTGTAGAATTTCGATCAAGCGTATGTAAATTTGGACCTACTCTCATAGCACTCAGTAATTTCACAGAAACATTGAAAACAACAACATAGTGCATGGCGCACTATAATATGGATATTTCGTTAAAATGGCAATATTTTTCCGCCATTTTTCCAATCATTTTCTAGAGATTTCAGACCACATGGTCTACACCACAAAGTGTCAAGTTTGTGGAATATTGCCATTTTAACGAAATATCCGTTATATCCATCGGACTACTAATGTCACGTAACCCTCAAGATTAACAAAAACTAAAGGAAATCAAAACTGAAACAAAAACCTTGAACGGGTTGTGAAAGATTAACATACCATCTCGTTGGGCCGTTCTTCCGCTTGCTCATCCCTGTTTCCACGCTGCCTCCTCCAGTCATCAAAAACCTCCTGCAGTTGACATCGGTGGTGACAAGCATGATGAGCAGGACTATACATTTGATTAACCGCTTAAACTCACATCGATCAACACATGACGCGCGCACAGGTTTTGGAAGTTGCAAAAATCCAAAAAAAAATTAATTTCAAGATTGATTTCTCTCAATACTGACTTCAATCTGGACATGATGGCCGGCATTGCGGTCGGAGTTTGACATGATGAAGAGCTTGAAATCAGTGACCCACGGCGCCGGAAGCTGTCTGAATAGGTCAATTCCAAGTCCGGGTTCGAAAATCACAAAGCTCTCAATTGGGCTCCAGCGCGCGAGGTTATGGAACTCAGTAGTTTGAACGATAGCTTGACAGTGATCACAAGTTAACGCAGATGGAAACAATTGACTTACACACAAGTGTCTCCACCTACTCAGTCGCATGTCATATATAGTTGCAACTCTGGACGGTGGATCTACATGTAAATAGACTAGATTGTGTGCTTGCTTGAACGTGTGCAACGATGTCGGCCGGACTGGCAGACAATATTTGTCTGGGACTTCCTTAGTCGCCAAGCTGCAGCATTAGCAGCAATAGTTTACATAATATGAGACAGTCTTCTCCCATGCCGACATGACGTTCTAGCTAGTACTTCCTACCACGGCTTCTTACTTAGGTTGCGTGCCGGCTTAGAACTGAGTCGGAGATCATCTCTCCAGTTTCCGAATCCACCACGAAGAAAATAAATAATAGAAATGGTCAATCCCGTCAGTAGCCAATGCAGGAGCTTGAAAGTCGATTAATGCCAGCGAAGTCCTGCAGAGGTTTTCTCGTTGATGTCTGTCTGCATGAGTGTCTGGGCGCGCAGCGAGAAGTTCATTACGTACGTGAAGCAACTTCTTATGTCTTCAATTAAAGGGTAGGTACATATATTATTTCTTGCATTTGTGCAGAACTTTGAGAAGGTACGTTGAAATGCGGCTCAAGTTTCAAACTGTTATAGTACAAACAGTTCTAGAATAACAGAGTTACAGTAATTAACAGAGTTCAGCTAGCTAGTGATTGCCGTGTCTGCACATGGGTGGATTGTTTTGTTCTTTCAGGTTGCCAGAAAGGGACCGTCGACAGCACATAACCTGGAATTTCTCACTTTCGAAGGAAGGAACGTAACTTGCATAGAAAGAATGATGTGGGTTTTATTTTTTCTAGTTATTTTTAAAGATAACAACCAGAGTCCTGAAGCATTTTCATTTATAGAATTTGAATGGAATATTGTATAATGTCGATGGATTGACATCTACTCGATCATGATCGTACAGTCATCCAAAACTAAAACATACATACTTAGCGATGCATCCATCCAAAGACGTCTGCAATACTGATCTCTCCGCTGAATAGTAGACTCTCGAGATTATAGATCGCAAGGGTCCAAGTGAAGCAGCAATAAAGCGATGAATCGCTTAAGAAACAATTTACACAAAACCATGTTTTTGCAACGATCTTATGGGTGATGGCACGAAACACTTGTACTGTTGTGGGCTTCTTGGTGTCACACGGTGCACGCTAAACTCAAAATTGAGAATACTTTGGGGAATTTTACTTATTACACTTGAAATTCATATTGTAGGTGTGCGGTACATTGCCTAACAGAATCCATATTTTTTGTAATTTTTAAAACAAAAATATCATCTATTACTCAATTTCTCTAATTTGTCGTTGTAGGGTTTAGGTTTTCAATACTATTAAGTATCGCAATTGATGAATCTCACTAGTAGTTTAAGGGTATGCTTCTTGAGTAGGATTGCACCTACACTAGAAAGGACAACAAAAGAGATTTCACAAATCTAGGAATGGTATAAATTTTAGACTACGTGGTCTAAACTATAAAAGTGATATTTAGGATAGGTGTAGATTTCAGACATGTAGGGAAAGTATAGATTTCAAACATCTAAGCTACACTAAAGATGATATTTAGTGTTGAGTGACATTTAGTGTTTTTACCCCCCACTAGCTACAACACTAAATCTGAACTTGTCCACAATTAGTGTTAGACTTGAATGTGCCGGCTGCAAACTTCAGAGCCTTGTAACTTTTGCAAAAATTCTTCAAATAAGGAAAATGAGATGTTTTTCGGCATCTACAAAAATTTGTAGATGCCGAAAAACATCTCATTTTCCTTATTTGAAGAATTTTTGCAAAAGTTACAAGGCTCTGAAGTTTGCAGCCGCCTAGCCCTAATCGGTCCGATTCTGTCGGTGAACAGTGATATTCCGTCTGATATGACAACTCTAGTTCACATTTAGTGTTTGAATTGACATTTAATGTTACTTACTTTCATAGGGTAATTGGCTTTTAGTGTATGCCTTCGTATTTAGTGTACAAGACACTAAATATCATCTTTAGTGTAGTTGTACATTTCAGACCACCTTGTCTAAACCATCAAAATTCAAAAGTGACAAAGTAACCGAATGGTGTCATTTTAGTGAAATTATCCATATACTTATTTTCCATTTCTTTCTTGAAATGTCTTCTTCAAGAATTTTTTGCAAATGGCTTTTAAAATTAAATTAAAATTTATTTATTTATTAGTAATTTAAATGTCATCATTTCTTTTCTTTTTATTTAGCGCTTTTTTTAATCTCTTTCTTGGAGAATTTTTTCTTGAGCTTGATTTTTTAGGATATAATTTCCTCAAGGATCTAAACATTATCCTTCTTTCTTTATATATTTTTTAATTGATTTTCTAATTTTAAAATAGTACAAAAAATATCTCTTATACTTGACTAAAATGCAATAAATAATACAAGTTTTATGTCTCAAGCCATCATCCTTCTACCAAATTTCTATAATATTAAAGCCATCATTCAAATGTATAAATACAAGAAATTAAAATTTTAATTAATTAATTTTTAAATTAAAATGTTTAAAATTACAATCCAATGTAGTACTTGAGGCAATCACAAGGCACATGATTCAAAAAAATAATATTTTTTCTAAATAAATAAATAAATGTTTTTACTTTTTACTTTTTGCTATTTTTGCACATCTGACCAATAGAATAATTGACCTCTAGAGAGTCTAAATTTTCTCCAATGCCATAAAATTGTAAGGTATCTAAGGAGAGTGATAAATGATCCCACATGTGTAAAAGAATAGAGTAAACTCTTCAATCAAATAATCCTATGTCATCCTCCTTTGTCCTTTATGTTGAGATGATTCTCAAACAACTTCTGCATTTGGAGCATATTTCTTGATAACTTCCATAACCTTGCTTTCGTCAAAATCATCATTGGGAGGAATGCCGGAAACAATGACAATGTCATTATTTGAATTTGATCGGGATAGCTCTGGACATAAATAGACAACATTAATGGCACTTTAAAATATCAATAGAATCCAAAATCAATCTTTTGTAACATACTTGGATAGCAGGTTGAGCACTTTGGTGCCTAATATTTATTTACAGTCTACTTATAGGCATTGGCAAATCAATATATAATTAAAAGAATATGATAGCTAATATACAATATCTTCATTGGGCATAAACCAATATTTTCATCTTTCTTAATGTATATAGACTAATGAGAAGACAAGCTCTTTATACAAGTGGGGTGGTAAAAGGTGAAACAACCCATGTGGGATTTGTAAATTAGGATTAATAAGAGCTCAACTACTCATAGTTAAGTTAAAATCAAGAATTGTATTTAATGTAGAATTTCGAATCTCATTTAGACATAGTAAAATAATTTTTTTCAAAAAACTTTGAACTAGGCTGATGTATAAAATCAATTTGAATTTCATCTTCGAAAATCCATTTGAGATTTTAAGTCTCCAATCAAAAGTTATGGACAAAGTTCAAAGAGGGATTGGAAGGGACATTTTCTTTGACATTTTAATCATTTAAAACATTTTTTAAACATCTTCTTAGAATTTTGTCCATAACTTTTTTTTAAAGGCTGGAAATTGCAAAAGGTTTTCTTGAGATCAAAGTTAACTTGATTTTCCAACTTTTCTTGATTCAAAGTTTTTTGAAAAAAATCATTCTACTATGTGAAATGAGGTTTAAAATTCTACTTTGAACACAATTTCTATGTTTTCACAATAAACAATCAAAGCTCTCATCTTCAAATTATCCAATACCTTTTGAGGATTCATGATGGACAATGAATTTCATTACAAAAACAGCTCAGTCTTCACTCTCATCTGAAGTTACTAAAATAATTCCTTCATTTCGCCATCAATAAAATCCTTGAGAGTATACTTACCCATACTGTTGCTCCACAGCTCGGTCCTTAGTTCTCTGGGGATATCTCTTCGATTTGGGCGAATCCTCATTTTGATCTGCGCATGCGCCAATTGCAAAGTTCGAGGACTTGTGAGAAATGCGTTTCAGATCCCAGATTATTAAATGTTCTTTCTTGAGATTCATGGAGATTAATCTCCTGAATTAGTCTCCTCTTTGTGTGAGCAAAATCATACTGGAAAAATTTCTGATAAACATTACCCTAAATTGTCAATTCATTTCGTTGAATCGGTGCTCAAATCGTGACATATATATGTAAGACAGTATGTCTTATACAAATCTCAAAAAGCTAGCCAGGACCTCTTTTTCAGGTTACTGGTCCAGTCGTCCTGAAGAGTGCCAAATTGGAGTGGACTGATACCGCCAATTTAACGATAGTGAATTTCGTATAATTGGCTGGATCCGGGGCCAGTAACTGTAACCAAATCTAAACAAAGAGCTCTATTAAAAAAATACCCCAATTTAACTACATTTTAATTTGACGTTAACTACACTGTGGTTGTAAGGAAAATAAGGATAACAAGGATAATGAGCAGTGACAATCCTTGTTGTAAAGGAAAACAAGGATATGAGCAGTAACAAGGAATGTGTCTTTGATATCCAGCCCAATAGCATAATTACGTTTCTTTACAACAGCTGCGCTCTACAAATCAGGCTTAATCAACATACCTCCGTGCTGGTTCGTTCTCGCATTTGGTCAGGGTAGTATTCTTCATAAGCCTTGCGCCGGAAAAACTCCTGCAGTACGTCGATGTCGGTGTTAAGATAATGAGCATCATTCGGAGGATTGATCACCGGTATCCATAGCTTCAATAGCAAACACCAGGTAATAAGAATACTGGAAACAGCAACTAAACATCCATACAAAATGAAACAATTAATTCTCTTACACACTGACATTAAGATCAACGGGGGGATCAAAGTCTGGCATGATGATAGCTTGAACTCAACCGCTCGCCGAAGGTCGGGATATATATCACAGCTGGAACTGATCCGAAGTTCACGAAAGCGTCAGTTGGATCGAGGGTTTACGAAGGTCTCGGTCGAATAGACTCCAGCAAGGTTGTGATCGAAACTCTGCACAAGAAACTTTGCAGTGATCGCAAAATATCCCTGGAGGAAATATATATACACATCGATCGTTCTACCTGATGTGAAGAACCCGTCGGACAATTTTATGCAGACAGAGTATGATCGAGACGTCAACTCCAGTCTGCACTGCAGACAAAGTACTGCCGACATCATATCGTTGGCTTTGAATCTCTTGCCTGTTTCAAATCCGTCCCCGTGTCTGCCAAGAGAATTAAGTTCATAACCAGCTGAACCAACTTCTAATCTCTTGGCCATGGCCGCTCCGACTACTCCAGCCGCTATTTCCACTCTTGCGTACAATTAATGCGGAAGTGAGCTAGCTAGTTGAAATCGATTGATTTGCCCGACTTCGCCAAATTAATTGAATGTCTGTGGCCGACTACTGGTTTAATTTATGAAACTTAAACTTGCCACAAGTCGGCAAATTTTTCGGCAAGCTGGTGGGTTACGCGCATTGATCTACAACTGTTGAAAGTTCACGGAGTCGGTGCACGCGAGGTTGGGCTGAAATTCAAACTAGTTTAGGGTAACAGGGATTCGGTGGGTGCCCTGTCTGCACACGGCTTGCATTGGATCGGAGAGCTTGTATTTTTTATTTTTCCGGCTGCCAGGAAGGGACGGCCGACGACTCCAAATCCCGGAAGTTTTTCCGACTTTCGCTGCAACAGCGAGCGAGCGGAAGATTTCAAGAGTATTTAATTCAACGTTCAGAAGCTGCCGAACGGCCGACATGAGGAGATGAGAGGAGCGGTAACAAGTCGGTACGTTGTTCGATGACCAATCTCAAGGATTTTAGGGCGTAATGTATTGTAGAAATGAGATTATTTTTGGTAAGGTACCTTAGTGATAGCCTTCCTTTCGGGGTAAATCTTGAAACATTTGGGGCCATTTTGTGGTTGATGGGCGGTCAAACAATGCCATAACTTATTAAAAAAATGGATGGTTTTAATCTAATTTTTTCATTTAGAATGTTTCTTGAGGGGGGTGTATTGTGCAACTCTTGATAGTAGAAAGCCCCTAATTGAAGAACTAGAAATATTTTAGAGAAGAAGATGACATATCCACAAATCATAAAAAATTCCTTTTTAGTGTATTTAGCAACTCCAACCAACTTGCTCTTCATTTGCATTTTAGCCATTAAGATCAATCATTTTTAATTTGAAGTCCAACCAATGAATTGAAGCTTATTAAATCTTGTTTCTATTCCAATTTGAACATTTGAAAAACTCCCCAAATTAAATATTTTATGATTATTTGAACTTTGGACTTATTACTATGATCTCTTGATTTTCTAATTATAAAAACATGCCTGAATTTGGTTTTACACCATGATATTCTACACTATAATGTACACCCGTTGAAAAAAAATTGGAGAAATTTTCAGATTTGTTTAGCTTATTTTGTATTAGATATGAATTTTCTCATTTTTTTTCTTCAAAAATTCATAATAATTTTAAATTTTTATGATCTATAGAAGACATGTGAATATAATCTTTGAAAAATAAGACAAAAAAATTCATCAAATTTAATCACAAAATAAATGATATGAATTCAAGGATTTTGAAGTTTGACTACATTATCGTAAGATCCATACTCTAGGAGTCACTAATACTAACTTTTTAGAGTTCTTCATGGGACCATAGATGAACAAACTCTTAATGTTTGTTATTGGAAGTTATGGAGGGAGTTTGGGAAGTAATAGATGTATCTTTTAACTCTAATAGTCTAAGACCTTTTTTTCATTAACCCCTAAAGGTAGAGACTATGTTTTCACCAAAAACGCTCCAAAACTATCATTTCTGATACAAGCACCCAACTTTAGATGAAAAACATTTTTGGACACATGTAATTGTAGGATCTTGTAGTGACATAGTTAGAAAGATGTGGATTCTTTTTTAGAATTTTCCACCATGTGGATTGCAAGATATTAACGTTTGAAGTGACAAAAATCATTTTTTTGGCCCTATGAAAATACGGGCAGCTGCACTTCACAAGGTCACATTTGTATGAAAAAATGGCCAAAATGGTGGTTACCATTAGATGAGATTTCCCTATTGGGAAGGGCCGCGAGTTCCCAAGTGGAAAATTGGACGAAACTAGACAAAAGTGGATGAAACTAGCCGTTCGCAAGGCCTGCTACCTTGGCCAAGCGACTACCACGTCGATTTTTTCAAAAAAAATAAAAATAAAAAATAAATTTTAACTTTGTTTTCCATTTTAAGAACTTTAAATTTTTTATTTATTTATTTTTAAAAACACACCTATCAGCCGCGTTCGATGGGGCTCGAGGCAACAGACGAGGGAATGGAGATGGAATAGCCTGAAACGGCCCTCCAGCCCCCCTGAATCACATCTAATGTCTTTGGATTCATTCCTCAAGTCAAGTTGGATACATGCTTGAAATTTTTTAGATCATTTGGAATTGCACAACACATAGGAAAGAATAGTAAGTAGAAAGAAGTACAAAGTGATTCAAAACACTAAATTGTTAAGAATTTAATTACAAAATTGAAAATTTCCAATTCCAATGGTGGTAATGTAGTAATAAACAATCTACACCATATATTTTTATTTTTTTCAAAAAATATAAAAAATAGAGTTAAATAAAGGACTCCAAAGTTTATTTTTGAGTAGGGAATCCATAACTACTTGTAAACTAGAACACCTCATAACTTTCATCTCATAAATCAAAATGGAATGATTCAAAGCTTTCTACATATATATAAATCTAGAAAACAATTTCAAATTTTTATTTTTTTAAAAAGTGATTTTTAAAGAAGTTTTTTGGGCTGCTCCGGTTGCCCAATGATTGCTAAAAATTACATATCATGCAATAATTTTTTAACCATATACTCAAAAGTTATGAAAATTGTTGTGCTATAAAGCTACTCTTGAGGCACACATTGTGTGAAATTTTCAAAGAAGAAAAAAAAAAATTTGTTTGTATTGAGCTGCCCAAAATTGCAATGTTGTCAAAAAAAAGGTGTTTGGTCCTTTAGGGGTTAAAAACTGCCATTTTTATTACAAAGGTAAAAAAAATGTAAAAAATGTTTTTTTTTTTGTATATCTAAGTGTAAATTGTTTAGCCCCTAAAGTATGATTGCCCCTATAGGAGACAAAATTGATTTCAAGTATGCTCATGTAATCTCAATTTCTACCAAAAATTTTGAATTTTTTTCTATATATACAATTCTCCAAGAGCTTCAAGCGTATACAATTTTTAAGTGAATTGAACCTTCAATGGACAAGTCATGCTTTTTTTTTTTAAATAGGGGAGATGGTGCAACTCAAGCATGGCTATTTGCTTTGACTCACAACTAGATAGGAGGTAAAGAAGCAATGCTAGTGGAAGGTGACCTTTGGTCTTCATCAAACAACCATTACCAAGAACGGGCACTTACTACTAGTCAAGAAGGGATTGAATGATGAGGATGCCTCTTCCCTTCTTCCAAACACTACTGAATCCAATACATGGGAAAGCATATGAAAGATGGTATGGGTCTACCTAGGATTGGGCTTTCAATGATGCTAATTTGGAAGAGGAAGGTGAGGACAAAGAAGAAATGGCTAAAGGTCTTGGAAATTATGTGGGTGAGCAATTTGTCCATGGTGAAGTGAGTCATGTCTAACTACACCATTGTCGTCTGAGAATAACAATAATAACAATAATTGTGGGTCTAATTCCTTCTATAAATTACAATAGTAGAAGTGCATTGAAATTTGAATATAATGTGTCAAATTGTAGTAATGACGGTGGTGATGTTAAAGATGTAAATAGCATGAAGTATGTTTAACATGACTCTACATGTTCTTGAACTCCTTCTAAGAAACGGGCATGAAGCGACTATGGAATGTGAAAACTTATTGGCATAAAAAAGGTTCCATTTTCCATTACTCAACTAGTATCTCGAACCTCACGTCCTAGTATTGTTTTCAAATTCTAACTAGATGTTTGCATGTTACTAATCCATCAACCTATGAGAGGAACAAGACTACACAATGGGAATAAAAAGGCACGTATGGCAAAGGGTGTTTGTAGTGAGGCAAAGTTGGCACATAATGTGGTGTTATGTTTGTTGGAACCAAATCAAGGCAAAGGGCACATAATTGATGTAGATAATTTTTTTTCCAAACACATTGGAAAAAGGTACATGTATAGTAAGGTCTACTTCATTTACGAATTTTTGCATTCACAGGGACAAAATGACTGCTGCCATCCATTGCTGCCATCTTTGATGCCCTCCCTAGGGCTGAAAAATTGTTATTTTATCATGAAATTTTTTTCACAAGATCACCTCTATGTTAATGACATATGAGCCAAATTTCAAGGCCAAAATATTTACACATAAAAAGATATTCACAATCTACCAACATGTGTAGTTGTGAGAAAAATTTCAATGCTACCAACTTTGACACCCTCCCAAAGATTGAGAAATTAAAATTTGGCCATGAAATTTTTGTTATGAGATCATATCTATGTTGGTAATATGGGTGCCAAATTTCAAGTTCAAAGGATTTTCCCATTAATCCCTAAAGTCCCATTGTCCCCTCGGGGGACAATTTGGAATTCGGGCAGGTTCCTATGGGCTGAAATTTTACCCTAATTTTTTGAAACTTTTTTTGAAGATAGAAAAGTTGATAAGCTTTGTGGGAATATAATTTTCATTTCAATCGGTGTCCAAAATCAAAAGTTATACCACAAAAAGCCTGGAACTAAACTTGACGGGTAGTACAAAAAATATTGTAAAAATTAAAAAAAATTAAAAAAACAAAAAAATTCTCAAAGATTATGTTTTTGTCTTAATCTGAAGCTTTGATTCATTCCATTTTGATTAGTGATGTAAAAGTTATGAACAATCTTATTTTTCGGGCAATCTAAGTATCTTTTTGAAAAAATAACTTACAGGATTCATTTCAGAATTCAATTTTCAAATTTTTTCAATTTCTTTTTTTGAAAAGGTTAAGCTTGCTTGCTAGAACAATCTCACCGTTGGGATTATTGTATTTCAATCCCATCTAAGAGCTATTAACAATTTAGTTTTTCTTTCAATCTTGGACCTACTTCTACTTGACAATTTTTTGAAGTATGAAAATCAAATTGTTATTTTTTGAATTTTTTTTCCTAGACTCCCAAATCAATTCTTCAACACAATAAATTTTAAATTCAAATTCCCACAAATAGAGATCAAAGTCATCTGAAGTTGTAGTCCAGTGTTCAGAAAAACTTGTTTTTTCAACTTTGAATGCTCATATCTTTCAATCTGTACGGTCAAACTATATGAAATTTTTACCACATAATCTCAAACAAGTAAAGTTTAAGATCCTATGGTTCAGTTCCAAAAAAAGTATTTTTTTTTTTTTTTGGACAAATGCAGTAGAAATTGCAGTTTTGAGTGGTTTTTGACAGAAAAATGGCCTTGGGACTTTAGGTGTTAAAAGATATTTGTACATTGGAATTGAATGTTTAAATTTTTTTAAGAATAAATCAATAATTTGTCAAAAATCAATCAACTAATTAAAAAAGTACACTATTTTGTTTTAAAGATTTAATCACTAAAATCCTTAATATTAATAGTTGTATGCTTGTGAAAGTATTAAAAATTTGTATTAAAATGTCCTTTTAAAGTACTATATTATATATTGTAATACAGGTTCTAGATTTAGCCTTATAGTTGGTGATTTACATCTTTTTGAGGACATTATCTATGAAATTTTTTTCTCCAACTTATTAAAGGGATGCATTGCAATACTATTCATCCATCAATTTATTAAAAAAAATAAAAATATCAATGTAATTTAGAGCTTTAAAAGTTTAGAAAAGGATTCTAGACCTAGTCCTAGCAAAATAATGGTATTGGTACTTTTGAGTGTGGTTTGACCCAAAGAGAGTATATTGTTCTAATTCTCCCTAGGAGAGTTTGTTCTCCAAAATATTCCACTACCACTAACTATAGTACATTTGCCACACATTCAAATTTCAACTTAGTATTATACTTCTCCGGTTCTCCCAAAGTTGTGTATGGCTTGAAACAACCAATCAGGCCCAATGACAACGCCCAAAACATATTGTCCATGTCATGGTAAGAAATTTATGTGTTGGAAAAATAGTTGCTTTTGTTGGTTCTACAAATGTCTCCAATCAAAGTATCCAATCATAATGTCACTTTTAATTCTAATTCCAGAGTTTTTTAATTTATTTTTATAAAAAATTTAAATGAGTGAATAAAAAGGTATGTACAAAAAAAAATGCATTTAATTTTCAAATGGAGATTTGAATATGGTTCATTTTATTAGTGTGAAAAATATTGGAATAGAATTTTCTTGGCAATGAAAATTGCTTCACAAAATCTCTTACCATGCAATTTTAGGGAATGGTATGAATTAACTAAGAATATTCAAAGTCTTGAAGATTGTTGAATCATTTAGGTTTCGTTCACTAGATGATGTAGGGCAATCCAAGTAGTATCTAAATAATCTAATGCCATTAGAGTTAGGTAATCATTGATTTGCAAAAGGCATACAGTTGAACATGAGGTCCACACATTAGGGAAAATTAAGGGTCTCTCAAAGACTATTTTAGAGTTGTTCCCATGTCTAGGAACTATTGTTGTATTGGTAGAGTATTATAAAATTTAAAATTATTTAAAATATTAAAATATTTAAAATTATTTAAAATCTAAAAAGATTAAAAAATATATTTTGAAAAAATTTGAATTAAAAAAATAATAATTAATTGATATTATCCAATGTGGCAATCTCTCGTCCATGTTAGATTACTGCTACAGCCAAGTTCCCATAGTCCACGAACTCATGGTCTTCTGAAGGCTTGAAAAAGCTTCTAATGTAATCATGGAGTTATGTGCTTCAATTGAAGAAAGTTTTGAAGGCCTACCATCCACCAATTCTATAGGTTGGAAAAGATCATGAGCTTCCATGTAAAAAACATAATCCATCTCTATAGGAACATATCATGAACATTAAGGGAACATCAAGGGAAAAATGAGCAGTCCATTCTTCAAGAGTTGCCTTTGTCTTAGGATACTTGGAGCTTACATTATACTAGAATATGCCATAGAAATTAGAAATTTGGAAATTTTGGAATTTTTTGGGGGAATTTTTCAATCATGATTATTTACTTCAATTTCCCATTTGGATTACTAGGTTTTTGAAGTATGTGGTGGGATTATTTAGCTTAATCAGTTCAAAAATTTGACAATGTATTGTCAACTGTTGGGACATCATTGCATTGCATGATTTTATAGGATGTGTTTCATGTCCTAAATTGATTTGAAATTGGTGGAGATATGCCTAATATGATATTGAATATGAAAAAAATTAAATTTGAAGTCCGTAGTGTAAAATTTGTCTACAAAATGAAGTCAAAGCCATTTGAAATTCTTGAATAAGGCCAAAAAAACAACTTTTCACTTCAAATGCAATTATGGATTTATGGTTAGATTCTCAAAAAGATTATCTTGCACATTTTTTCAATCAATGGAATAGAAATGATAGTTTTGAGTGTTTTATTAGGAAGAATATCCTCAAAAGTGCCTTAGGAC
Organism: Rhytidiadelphus loreus; assembly: GCA_947034895.1. NCBI lineage: Eukaryota > Viridiplantae > Streptophyta > Bryopsida > Hypnales > Hylocomiaceae > Rhytidiadelphus > Rhytidiadelphus loreus. The sequence goes on from OX344762.1 coordinate 3,377,736, forward strand.
TTTAGGGTGTTAAAGTGAAGAAAATAAGTGTTTTTGTACCTTGAGTGTTTAGATTATAATATGTTGAATTTTTAAAGCTTCAATTTTTACATGAAAAAATTTATAATATTGAAAATTTGTTAATAAGAATTTGTATTGAAACCCTAAAATTTCTACTTATTCTTGATTTATAACCTATTTTTATTTTTATTTTTTTTGAACAAATGGGGAATCCACTACATTAATACACAAGAGAACAACAACCAAGCTACAAAGGCCGGTCAACAAGAAATACGAGGCACACAGATAGCCGGACCCCCCAAAAAGAACCTAAGAAAAGCTACACTCGGGGGGGGGGGGCACTTGGTTCCAAACAATATCAATGTCCCCTCTACGCCACGCAAGAATGGGAGACTAGAGCCAAATGCGAGAGAACTTAGAAAGGCTCTTATCTATCAGTTGAGGATGGTGACGAGCTCCGCAACTAGCCCTAAAGTGAGCTACCCTACCGACATTTGATAGTGCATCCCATAAAACCTGCTAGGCTTTATTCCAAGGCCAAGTAGAGTTGACAAACACCAAGCTATTACGGGAAATCCAGATAATCCATAAAACTTGACCTCTAAGAATAGACCAAATGACTCTAAGAGTGGCATTAGAAGCAAAGTCATGCCAAAAAATGGCCGCCTCTGTTTGAGAAATACTTAGCTTGAATGATGATGTAGGTAAAGTCGAAATCATATCTTCTTGAACGCGTGGCTCAAGTATTCTTGATCGGGTGGCAATTATTGAAAGTTCAACCTTAGGCAACCTCGAGCTGGAGCCCATGCTGTCCTTGTCAAGAAGATAATAGCACCTTCCCTCCAAAAATTCCCTCCATGTCAGCCTTTTTCACGCGCTTCTTTTAGGATGCCCTTCCACGTTTATCTGACTCCCTAGGTTTTTCTGGTTTTGGTTGTGCGCTTTGTGGCATTTGTTGCATCTTATCAAGCTATGTTTAGATTAAATTTGGACTATACCTATAGTTTAAGTTTCAAAATGTTCACTCATGAGCTACTAGTTGACATTCTACCAGAGTGTAAAAAATTTGTGGTGGTAGTGACAAGTCAATTTCAAGAGGTGGTGGAATTGTTGAATTGAAACATTGATAGAGGTTTCTAATATCCTAGATTCATTGTTTACAATTTTGTTTTGTCAATCAAGGAGATTCAAAAATTTAGGTTCAGATTTTGTCGATTCAAGTGTCGAGTTTCGGTTTCTGTAAGGATGTCGTTCAAAGACATGACTTGGCTACCATAGAAGTTGAGGAGCTTGTGTTGATTAGTTTTAGAAAAGCTAGAATCGTTTGGTTTTTTGAGTCAAAGTAATCTTTGAATGATGGAAGATAGATCGAATTATAAAGTCTCTCCAACTATTGCTGGAAAATATGCTCCTGGAATTATAAATCGAAGTCGCATGCTCCATGAGCAAACACCGAGATCTGAATTTCCTAGACTATGTGAGAGTAGTGCAACAAACATTGATGTATGGATTGACGGATCTATATATCCTCATCAACCTAGCCCAAAGAAACGCCCAAGCTTCTGCAATGTCAATGACTTGCTAGAATTTGTTGGGGAAGGAAAAAGTGGGCTTCTAGGATATGTTGAGTTTGTCTACATGCAACGATAGTACAATAAAATTTCAATTACATGAAGTAGAAAGAAAAATTAGCAATTTGCAAGCAAGCATGAGGATTCTAACAAACAACATTGAAGAGAAGAATCATTTACTTCGGTTCAGTAGAGATGAGTTACGTGCTAGACAAATTGCTAAAGAAGAAAATCGAGAGACCTTAGCAACAAGTGAATTGCTAAAGAGCGAAGTCCAATCCTTGAAAGAAGAATGTCAACGCTTGAATGTTGTATCTGAGGAATGTTTTTGCCACATGAACGCCTTGTTAAATCAACATGAAGAGAGTTTTTTGCAAATAGAAATTGAGTATTGGATTGAAATTGAATCGTTACATGAGAACTATGAAGAGAAAATCAAGTCTATTAAATCTGATTTGAAAAGAATGATTGCCACTCTAAGGTGAAGAGAGCAACAATTACAAAATTTAACACGAACATCGTGTGGATATCACTCTACCATCCGCATGAGGAAGGATTTGTCTTGTTGAGCATCCACTGGAGGTCAAGCAAAGCGTAGGTTGAGGTTATTGTGGTCTATCATTGCCTCGACAACAACAAATTATGTTCAAGCTATAAACCATGAAACATGATCAAAACAATGTTTATGTGGAGATAAAACAATTCAAACTCAAACCGATAAAATCCTTGCCTCTTTGTTGTCAGAGATTGAAGTAGCAACAATGTGCGAGTCTTCAAAATTGAGTGTAGTTGGCATCCACATGGCAAACTTCTATTTAGATAAGATAGGAGAATTTGTTGGAGCAAACCAGATATGTGAGACCATGGATCGGAATGGTATTACTCAAGTTGGCTAAGCCGCAATTTACAAGCAATTCAAGGGTGCAACAAGAGCTACAGGACGGGGCCTTCGTGTTCCACATGGCAAACTTCTATTTGGATAAGATAGGAGAATCTGTTGGAGCAAACCAGATATGTGAGACCATTGATGGATCAGAATGGTATTACTCAAGTTGGCTAAGCTGCAATTTACAAGCAATTCAAGGGTGCAACAAGAGCTACAGGATGGGGCCTTCGTGTTGGATGCCTTCTGAATCCACATCAAATATCTCTAGCAAGATTGATGCTTAACTTAAAATTGAGTGAGTATATCGGTAATTATTACTCGATTGTGAATACACTCGAAGTCACACCACTACCAAAATCAAAGACTAAAGATCTTGTGAAGGTTTCACTTAATGAATTCAATTCAAACTTTGTTGATATTGAACAAGTGCAACATACTATGGTGGAGTTGTACGGGATAACGCCATCAGGTAATTGCCAAATTTTTTTCTCTTAAGTATATCCTCTCAATTTTTTTATCATGGACTCTTTGATCATATAGATCATTGTTTATGAGAGGTTTCAACCACAATTGAGGTTAGTCAACAATTATCCTTAGTCTTCCACATGATTTGAGATGAATGTGAGATTATCTATTTATCTAGTAATCGATGAGAAAAATGGTTGCAATTCTGTAAGATATGCTTGATTTGGAAGCTGAAGATGATTAGTCTTTGACCATCAAAGATGATGTCATCAAATTGTTGTTAAGATTTTCATCGAGTTGATTTCATCATATCGTTTCCTTGACGATAGGACAAAAGCAGTGTAGCTTTAGCTTGGGTTGAAGGTTTGAAGCTCTTTGGGCAATTCTTGGGAGAGTGCGGACCATGTAGAACGATGTTTGCCTCTTTCTAGTTGCCTCACTATGTACAATAGCTTATTTTGTGTCTATCTCTGTAGATCAATCAAACGACTGTTTCATTGATTTCTTGCCATGAGAGCGATGGATTGGAACTCCGGCCTCATCACTGTTGTGATCGAGCTCCTGTTGTCAACAACACTAGTTGTTTCCGCATTCTCTCGAGGCTCTTTAGAAATGACAGGCGGGGCACTTTAAAGTCCGTCCTTCCAGGCTGCTGTGATTGTCTAGTCCTAAACGGACTAGGGGAATTGATATATCCTGTAGTTATTTATTTGTTGCCAAACATGGTTTCAGTCAATACATATAGGGCTAGGCTAAAGCTACACTACTTTTGTCCTATTACTCGGGGGGTGTACTTAGTTCTACTATAACAAACCACGTGTTCACACGTGGTTTCTAACAAACTATAATTTCAACCTAAAATTTTGAACATTGTTTAATAATGACTATAGCTTTCTATTGCCAAAATTTCCAACTCAAATAAAATATGAAATGATTTCTAGAAGAGGTTGAAAATGAACTAAAATGGCATGTTTTTCAACTCAAATAATTATAGAGGACACATTTAGATGACCATTGAGTCAATATTTAACTCAAAATGAGCTTTCAATAATGAATTATTTTTAGGAATTTTTTGTTCATTTTTTAGACAATTTTTTCTTATATAATATAGGGGTGTGAAAGTTATTTTTCAGTTCTAAAGTGTATCTTTTTACTTCAAAAATTTGTAACTAATTATTATTAACAAATAAAAATATCAATAATTCAAAATATAAACTTTCAAAGTAGGAAAATCTATTCATATTTTTTTAATTTGTTTATATTTAAAATTCAAAAAGTATATAGGGGGTCCAAAATTTTGTTCGCACGTGATTTCTAATGGACACTCTAAATGACCCCCCCAAGAGCAACCCTATCTAATTAATTTTAACATCTTATTAGCAAGGAAGTTAGTATTAGCAAATTAGGTTTACTTAGCATTGCTAAAATACATGTCAACATGTACTACTGCCAGATTCTTGTTGCTATACTTTCATCAGAATTCCATAGTATTCACGTAGTATCTACGAGGGTGATGGTTTGGAGTAGCATTGGCTACTAGGAAGGCTTGAAATGGTTACTAAATACAACCCCAATTTGATGGAATAATTTGTTAGATATTAGAGATATAGTTCTTTTTAAAATGTACAGAAAGCGGGCTCATGACTGTAGATCTTCCTCCTCTTTTCCAAGTGTCCTCTAAAGTATGACCAAAGTTTCTATTTTTAGAGTTATAATTAGGATTCTATTAAAGGTTTGGAGACTAGTCAACTAAAAATTTCTCATTATTAATACCATTTTTTTTCTGTCGTTGTGGCATGTCTCCATCCACCACGCGCCATATTTTGTGGATAAATATGGCTCCTTGGTAGTGTGGAGTTGCCAGGGGATGGAAAATAGCCACTATGCCGCTAAGACTACTTACCAGCGATACACACAACACTTAGGTGGAAGAAAAAAAAAAGTCTTCTCATCCAAACATTCTAGCACTGGTATCGAATAATTGCACATAGATTCTGAAATAAAGAGGTTGCCATCAATACTGCTTAGTTTGATTCATTACAAAGAGAGGAAGCAATCACTGCAAGGCGTGAAGCATCTTTGAATTCATCTGCTACCTTACATTGTGCCATGACGCCCTGTGGGGTACCAAATGCACCCAGGTTGGAAGCAGGTGGGTTCCAAACATAGAATTCAATGAAGTTTCTAACTAATTCTAGAAATCATTGTTTCTATTGTCTTGTTCTAAATTCAAGTTTCTTTAGTGGTAGGATTGTAGAAACAATATATGTCTTCTCTTTTCTAGTATTGACTTTGGAATTCAGACTCTACTAGAGCAAGTTCTATTTGAACTGCAAATTCTTGTCTAATGTCGTAAAGTGACCAAGATAAGCCAACTTCAATTTCGATTTTGTAATCACCCATTTCGCAATGCACAATAACCATACTAACTTGCTCATTTTCATCAATAGCCTGAAATACATCCTTCTATATCATCCTATTGCGATTGTACACAAAGTTGCAGTATAATGTGGATCTGGCTAAGTGATAACGGAAACTAAGAGAAGGACGATGTACCTTTGTTCTAATTATATCTGCTCCAATGGTAACCTTGTCATCCCATCCTTGATCCATTAATGAGGAGCATAAGTCCTCACTCACATTTTTTAATACAAACATCGTTGGTGTCCTATGCATTTATTCTTCTGCTACTGAAAATAGGTCGATGAAAACGCCAATTGGCATGAACCAGGATATGTGTATCACCTTGCTTCCAATATTTGGTTTCATTGATGTTTGAATGTCTTGACGTAATTTTGCACGAAAAGCTTCACTTGTCCCCATGTCTGGTAGCTGCCACTTTGAGGAGTCAAACGATGGTAGAGCAATAGGTAGCAACCTTCCGTAGTGTCCATCTTGCATGTATTTTGCATTGTAAAAGAAGATACTATCGTCTAACAGCTTTGCATGTGTCCTACTTCCACGAGTGAGTTCCCCGATTTCTCCATGAATCACAACTATGACTCCAAGAATACTGTTGGAATCAATCCAATCTTCACAACCTGAAGGATACAAATCTAGACATCCAAAGAGTTACAAACAAGTCAATCTAATGTTATTATGTCACTTCATTTGTGGAAATTTTCTCCCTAATAATTCTTGGCTTCATTAGTATTATGATTCTATTACAAAATTCTCTTTTAGATCTTTTTCGATATGTGTGGAAGCTAGAAAGACGAGAATATGCAATTAAGCACCATAGTTTGAAAGATTTCTTTGCTAGGGGAGGACACTCTCACTACATTTGGGGTACCCACGTGTGGCACTGTGGCGGAGTGATTTTTTGACCCCCTATTTACTTTTGAAAAAACTATAATTTCATCCTAAAATTTTGAGCTTTATTTAACAATGACTAAAGGTTTCTATTGACAAAAATTTCAATTCCAAATAACATAAGATATATTGTCTAGAAAAGGTTGAAAAATGAACTAAAATGGCATGTTCTCCAACTAAAATATTTATAGAGCTCACATGAAGATGATTATTGCGTCAATATTCAACCAAAATAAACTTTCAATAGAAAGCTATTTTATAGAATTTTTTTTTCATTTTTCAATTTTCTTTTTCTTATATAATATAGAGGTGTGAAAGTTATTTTCAGCTTTACAATGTATCTTTTTTCTTAAAAAATTTATAACTAATTATTATTAGCATAAAAAAATACCAATAATTCAAAATATAAACTTTTAAAGTAGCAAAATCTATCCATAATTTTTTTTTGAAAAAAAAATTAAATTTATCGATGTATTATTTGTATTACTTTTTCCGCCACACGTGGGTTGCTAAAGTGTAGGGAGTGTCCTCCCTAGGTTTCTTTGAAGACAATGCTATTGCCTCCTGATTTAATTGAGTTTTGTAATTTTAAACCTCAAGTTACGAAGCTTCAACGAGCTGGTCACCTCCTAGTTTAATTGAGTTCTGTAATTTTAAACCTTAAGTTACGAAGCTTCAACGAGATGGTCACCTCCTGGTTTAATCAATTTCTGTAATTTTAAACCTCAAGTTACGAAGCTTCAACATTTTGTAATTTTAAACCTCAAGTTACAATGCTTCAACATTTTGTAATTTTAAACCTCAAGTTACAAAGCTTCAACATTCTATAATTTTAAACCTCAAGTTATGAAGCTTCAATGAGCTGGTCACTTCCTAGTTTAATCAAGTTCTATAATTTTAAACCTCAGTTCACAAAGCTTCAACGAACTGGTCAATTTTTGCTTTACTTTTGTATCTCAAATTTTAACAGTTTAGAATAGCAATTTAGGAGTAATTTTTAGATCTTTAAGTCTTAAAGGTTATGTACTAATGAATGCTCTAATGATGACATGTTCTGGGGGAGTAAATGCGATTTTCCCTAATACAAAGGACCACTTGTAGTCCTTTGTAGTTGCAACACATTATGAAATTATTGACATTTGAAGCATTTCTTACGAGCAGAAGTATTGCTACATTGAATTGATTACTGAAATTTCACTAAAAATATGAACTTGCATGAACTCATAAGCCATGATTTCCTACAATCCATGAAATACAAAACACCAAGCTGAATTCATGGATCATAGGCTAGATTTGAACTATAAGTTGCACGAAACACAAATGTGTGTACTTATCAAACTTGAGGTTATTGATCAAATTGGAAATTGCAATTGGAAATGTAACACTTACAGTTACAAGTATTTGGTTGTGTAAGTGGCACTACTAGATCAAGGTATAACTGACGCCTCATATAAGCATGTTCAACTAGCACCGAAGAAACATGGCCTGATCGAATTTGAAAGTTTAAAGCCCTGGCTTTGTAGCTCCCTCTTATATTGCTTCCACCATGCTTTAACGCATCCCTCACATGCCCACCTCTTATCCCTAGCATGAGCATGATCCATGAATTGACTTCTAATTTGAGAGGCACGTCTCAATTATCTAAAAGTACAGCTTGAACTTGACTCATGATGCCAAATCTCTCAATCCTTGATAGTCAAAGAATTTTTTCATGCAATCAACTCTCACAGCATCTCAAATTTTGAAATGAAATTTTAAAGGAGACCAAAAATCAAGACCACTCGCTAACCGCCCAACAACATATCAACAATACTTAGAATGCTTAAGAACTTAGGGATAAATAACAATCTTAAACATAATAGTCAAGTTGTTTTACCAAAAAAATAGTATAGTTATATATATGTATCATACAATTATAAAGATAAATAGCAAGAATATATATGCTCTTTATTAACACATAAACAAAATAATAATAACAATAATAATAATAGTAATGATCTAATAGCTAAAAATGAGGACAAAACCATTTTAGATTATAATCTTTTCTTGGCTAAAGGAAATGGAAAGACCTTTTGCCTTTAATATTGGACTTGACATTCTATATTTAAAATTAGGTGATGTGTTCAAAAGCGAAGACTTGTCATGAGAAATAACATGTTGAGCTATAGTACAGTGACAAAAGGGATGTTATTTCTTGTAATGAGTTTGTGCTTTTACATAACTTCAATGTAGGATGGTTGGATCTTGCTCAATCTAGGGGCTAGAAGGACATGGTAATGCCAAAAGAGTCCTATATTATAGAAAAGAACATACATCTTCTCATGCAATTAATGAAAGACTTCCATCTAATTTGAAATGGGCTCCATTGAAGTTATTAGGGCTTTTTTTTGGCATTATAGTACTACATTGCACCAGAGAAAAATAATTTGGCTAAAGAATGGCAACAAATCATAAAGTTTTTTGCCAATAAACTTCAAATTAAAAAAAAAATGGATGAAATTGCTAGATTGTGGATAAACACATAATTATGCACATGTGATATGTTCTAATGTAATATATTTTGTTCAATATGTGGATGAATGTTGAAAGATGAAGCACCACTATAACATTTTATATCACCACTTTGGCACTTTATAAAAAATGAAAAAAACAAACCCTAATATTAACACTAATCAAGGTAACTAGGACACCCTTTGAATGGTCCAAAGTTGGTAGCATTACATGTAATTTAGCTGGTCTACAGGGTTGTAAGTTCTCCAAGTTCCCAAACTACAAGAACTTGGCCACAACAACTTGTTGATGTGGTTGAGAGGTCACCATGTTAGAATTTTTTTTTAAATTTTTTTATTATTATTTTTGAATTTTTGAATTTTTAATATTAGATATTTTTGTATTTTTATATTTAATTTTTTAAATGATTTTTAAATGATTTTAAATTCTGAAGAACAGTGGTTGGTTTCCAACATGGGGAACCAATATGAAACAGCCCTTCATGGTAGCTGAAAAACATCTAATCTTTCTAGAAATTTTGTACAAAAAATGAAAAGCTACTAACAGGGTGATTAATGTCTGTACGACTGACATGTACCGAGTATTAACATTTGCAAACATTTTTATGCCAGTACTGCAAGTGGCACATGTTGCACGACTATTTGCAGAACTTGCTGTTGGCCAAAACCATTCCATGGTGGAATACCAGAAATGAGAATGATGTTCATGCCAGTGTCTGGTTGGGTTACCTCTGCACACAAACAACCACAACATTACCAACAATTCAACCTAGAATCCAAATTAAATAAATAATGGCAAGTTACCTTGTCAGTGAAAAATACATCAACTAAATTATTGGTTTGGTGGAGAAAGAGAAGCCTACGACACAATCTCTACTAAGGTAGTGTGCTCATAAACCGCCCCTCTTCTTCAGATCGTCCTGTAGGTAGATCCGTAGATGTAGAATGGATGCAAGGTGATCCTTGAATGGACCTCTTTGCTTTGTTAATGAATTCAAGAAGAATTGTTTTTTTTTATTGTAAGAGCCAATCACTGGCTGTGATTTCTGCACATTTCTTTATAAGTCACAAGAGGACAGATTTTGGGATACCTATGGTCACAAATAGGTGCCTATGACGTGGATCTTTGAAAATTTATAGGTAATTCAAAAATACTTGGAAAAATATGAAACTACTTGTGCTGGGTTAAGCATGTATTTTTCTTTCTCTGAAAAATGATCTAAAAATCATTTTGTCCTTGGAAACCTGTGAAAAAGGCGAATCAGCCCTTAAAGTGACGGTTTATGAGCACACTACCTTATCCCCTCAAAAACACCAACCACCTTATGCCGTGAAAATCCAGGGATCTTATTTACTGGAAAAATAAATTATTTTGCATACTTGTTTTTAACACTATATGAATAAAATTACAAATTTTCAAAGTGATGAAAATAAGTTTATCTAAGATCAATCCTAGGCTCTCATGTTGCCATTCTTGATCTAATTAAAGATTTATCTATCTAGTACATATCTTCAATGCAGTCTTTAAAATGTACAAGTTGCAAACAACTATTAAAGAAGAGCTAGATTATAAGCCATGATCACTCTACTTTGGTTTAATCTTTGGTTCAATTTCTATTAAGGTAAAAACACCCAAAAGTGTCCATGTACCCATCCTTGACAAATAGACTTCAATTAAAAGTGTCCCCCAAAGTGCAATTAAATCGTTCCCATACTTAAAATTACAATTGATTGATTGATTGATGATTCTCTAAATTTTGGTATTATGACCAAGTCATGTGACAATTTCAATGGCCTAGGAAATTCTTCTTTGAAAATTCATAATAATTTCATGTCTTATCCAAATAATTTTTGAAATTAATTTTTGAAAAATGAATGATTTTCAATTGCTAATACTACAGAAAAGTTTTTTTCTTTTTTTTCTAGAAAAAGGTGCCTCCAACTATGCTGAATTGCGGTTTAGGGTGTTTTCACGTCACGTCAGCTTTCCAGTTTCCAAGAATTGATATCCGACTTCACCACCAGATGACCAGATCATCCAAGACCATCATCAAAATTGTCTCGTAAAGTACGCTAGGGAAGTCAAATCAAACGCAGGGTTGTGGAAAAAACACATTGTTTGCTAATCTTATCCCCAGATTGGAAACTATGAGCCAAATGAATAATTATCAGAAGATCTCAACTAGGGTACCGGAGTACCGGACTTACCCATATTATTGTTCCTCAGCTCGATCTGCAATCCAGCAGGGACATCGGGTTGATTGAGATTAATCCGGACATGAATCTGCACATGCCCCCCAATCGCCAAGTTGGAGAATTTGTGAGAAAACAGTTTTTGGATTCCAGTTTCCTGCACGCACCCCTTAGAACTCATCCACATGCGTGGCCAGGATTAAACATGACAGAGTTGGAATGTGTACAGTACATTAAAAAAGTTCAAAGCAAACGAGTAACACAAGCCAAAAATCAACCCAATTCCAATCAGCATTTCACTACTAACACTACTTTTGCATCATACATAGCGATAAGTAAAGCCTGGACATCGAAGTAGATATATATTATCGAAGGCATTCAAGCAATTAGCAATTGTGTGTAACTGTAGAATTTCGATCAAGCGTATGTAAATTTGGACCTACTCTCATAGCACTCAGTAATTTCACAGAAACATTGAAAACAACAACATAGTGCATGGCGCACTATAATATGGATATTTCGTTAAAATGGCAATATTTTTCCGCCATTTTTCCAATCATTTTCTAGAGATTTCAGACCACATGGTCTACACCACAAAGTGTCAAGTTTGTGGAATATTGCCATTTTAACGAAATATCCGTTATATCCATCGGACTACTAATGTCACGTAACCCTCAAGATTAACAAAAACTAAAGGAAATCAAAACTGAAACAAAAACCTTGAACGGGTTGTGAAAGATTAACATACCATCTCGTTGGGCCGTTCTTCCGCTTGCTCATCCCTGTTTCCACGCTGCCTCCTCCAGTCATCAAAAACCTCCTGCAGTTGACATCGGTGGTGACAAGCATGATGAGCAGGACTATACATTTGATTAACCGCTTAAACTCACATCGATCAACACATGACGCGCGCACAGGTTTTGGAAGTTGCAAAAATCCAAAAAAAAATTAATTTCAAGATTGATTTCTCTCAATACTGACTTCAATCTGGACATGATGGCCGGCATTGCGGTCGGAGTTTGACATGATGAAGAGCTTGAAATCAGTGACCCACGGCGCCGGAAGCTGTCTGAATAGGTCAATTCCAAGTCCGGGTTCGAAAATCACAAAGCTCTCAATTGGGCTCCAGCGCGCGAGGTTATGGAACTCAGTAGTTTGAACGATAGCTTGACAGTGATCACAAGTTAACGCAGATGGAAACAATTGACTTACACACAAGTGTCTCCACCTACTCAGTCGCATGTCATATATAGTTGCAACTCTGGACGGTGGATCTACATGTAAATAGACTAGATTGTGTGCTTGCTTGAACGTGTGCAACGATGTCGGCCGGACTGGCAGACAATATTTGTCTGGGACTTCCTTAGTCGCCAAGCTGCAGCATTAGCAGCAATAGTTTACATAATATGAGACAGTCTTCTCCCATGCCGACATGACGTTCTAGCTAGTACTTCCTACCACGGCTTCTTACTTAGGTTGCGTGCCGGCTTAGAACTGAGTCGGAGATCATCTCTCCAGTTTCCGAATCCACCACGAAGAAAATAAATAATAGAAATGGTCAATCCCGTCAGTAGCCAATGCAGGAGCTTGAAAGTCGATTAATGCCAGCGAAGTCCTGCAGAGGTTTTCTCGTTGATGTCTGTCTGCATGAGTGTCTGGGCGCGCAGCGAGAAGTTCATTACGTACGTGAAGCAACTTCTTATGTCTTCAATTAAAGGGTAGGTACATATATTATTTCTTGCATTTGTGCAGAACTTTGAGAAGGTACGTTGAAATGCGGCTCAAGTTTCAAACTGTTATAGTACAAACAGTTCTAGAATAACAGAGTTACAGTAATTAACAGAGTTCAGCTAGCTAGTGATTGCCGTGTCTGCACATGGGTGGATTGTTTTGTTCTTTCAGGTTGCCAGAAAGGGACCGTCGACAGCACATAACCTGGAATTTCTCACTTTCGAAGGAAGGAACGTAACTTGCATAGAAAGAATGATGTGGGTTTTATTTTTTCTAGTTATTTTTAAAGATAACAACCAGAGTCCTGAAGCATTTTCATTTATAGAATTTGAATGGAATATTGTATAATGTCGATGGATTGACATCTACTCGATCATGATCGTACAGTCATCCAAAACTAAAACATACATACTTAGCGATGCATCCATCCAAAGACGTCTGCAATACTGATCTCTCCGCTGAATAGTAGACTCTCGAGATTATAGATCGCAAGGGTCCAAGTGAAGCAGCAATAAAGCGATGAATCGCTTAAGAAACAATTTACACAAAACCATGTTTTTGCAACGATCTTATGGGTGATGGCACGAAACACTTGTACTGTTGTGGGCTTCTTGGTGTCACACGGTGCACGCTAAACTCAAAATTGAGAATACTTTGGGGAATTTTACTTATTACACTTGAAATTCATATTGTAGGTGTGCGGTACATTGCCTAACAGAATCCATATTTTTTGTAATTTTTAAAACAAAAATATCATCTATTACTCAATTTCTCTAATTTGTCGTTGTAGGGTTTAGGTTTTCAATACTATTAAGTATCGCAATTGATGAATCTCACTAGTAGTTTAAGGGTATGCTTCTTGAGTAGGATTGCACCTACACTAGAAAGGACAACAAAAGAGATTTCACAAATCTAGGAATGGTATAAATTTTAGACTACGTGGTCTAAACTATAAAAGTGATATTTAGGATAGGTGTAGATTTCAGACATGTAGGGAAAGTATAGATTTCAAACATCTAAGCTACACTAAAGATGATATTTAGTGTTGAGTGACATTTAGTGTTTTTACCCCCCACTAGCTACAACACTAAATCTGAACTTGTCCACAATTAGTGTTAGACTTGAATGTGCCGGCTGCAAACTTCAGAGCCTTGTAACTTTTGCAAAAATTCTTCAAATAAGGAAAATGAGATGTTTTTCGGCATCTACAAAAATTTGTAGATGCCGAAAAACATCTCATTTTCCTTATTTGAAGAATTTTTGCAAAAGTTACAAGGCTCTGAAGTTTGCAGCCGCCTAGCCCTAATCGGTCCGATTCTGTCGGTGAACAGTGATATTCCGTCTGATATGACAACTCTAGTTCACATTTAGTGTTTGAATTGACATTTAATGTTACTTACTTTCATAGGGTAATTGGCTTTTAGTGTATGCCTTCGTATTTAGTGTACAAGACACTAAATATCATCTTTAGTGTAGTTGTACATTTCAGACCACCTTGTCTAAACCATCAAAATTCAAAAGTGACAAAGTAACCGAATGGTGTCATTTTAGTGAAATTATCCATATACTTATTTTCCATTTCTTTCTTGAAATGTCTTCTTCAAGAATTTTTTGCAAATGGCTTTTAAAATTAAATTAAAATTTATTTATTTATTAGTAATTTAAATGTCATCATTTCTTTTCTTTTTATTTAGCGCTTTTTTTAATCTCTTTCTTGGAGAATTTTTTCTTGAGCTTGATTTTTTAGGATATAATTTCCTCAAGGATCTAAACATTATCCTTCTTTCTTTATATATTTTTTAATTGATTTTCTAATTTTAAAATAGTACAAAAAATATCTCTTATACTTGACTAAAATGCAATAAATAATACAAGTTTTATGTCTCAAGCCATCATCCTTCTACCAAATTTCTATAATATTAAAGCCATCATTCAAATGTATAAATACAAGAAATTAAAATTTTAATTAATTAATTTTTAAATTAAAATGTTTAAAATTACAATCCAATGTAGTACTTGAGGCAATCACAAGGCACATGATTCAAAAAAATAATATTTTTTCTAAATAAATAAATAAATGTTTTTACTTTTTACTTTTTGCTATTTTTGCACATCTGACCAATAGAATAATTGACCTCTAGAGAGTCTAAATTTTCTCCAATGCCATAAAATTGTAAGGTATCTAAGGAGAGTGATAAATGATCCCACATGTGTAAAAGAATAGAGTAAACTCTTCAATCAAATAATCCTATGTCATCCTCCTTTGTCCTTTATGTTGAGATGATTCTCAAACAACTTCTGCATTTGGAGCATATTTCTTGATAACTTCCATAACCTTGCTTTCGTCAAAATCATCATTGGGAGGAATGCCGGAAACAATGACAATGTCATTATTTGAATTTGATCGGGATAGCTCTGGACATAAATAGACAACATTAATGGCACTTTAAAATATCAATAGAATCCAAAATCAATCTTTTGTAACATACTTGGATAGCAGGTTGAGCACTTTGGTGCCTAATATTTATTTACAGTCTACTTATAGGCATTGGCAAATCAATATATAATTAAAAGAATATGATAGCTAATATACAATATCTTCATTGGGCATAAACCAATATTTTCATCTTTCTTAATGTATATAGACTAATGAGAAGACAAGCTCTTTATACAAGTGGGGTGGTAAAAGGTGAAACAACCCATGTGGGATTTGTAAATTAGGATTAATAAGAGCTCAACTACTCATAGTTAAGTTAAAATCAAGAATTGTATTTAATGTAGAATTTCGAATCTCATTTAGACATAGTAAAATAATTTTTTTCAAAAAACTTTGAACTAGGCTGATGTATAAAATCAATTTGAATTTCATCTTCGAAAATCCATTTGAGATTTTAAGTCTCCAATCAAAAGTTATGGACAAAGTTCAAAGAGGGATTGGAAGGGACATTTTCTTTGACATTTTAATCATTTAAAACATTTTTTAAACATCTTCTTAGAATTTTGTCCATAACTTTTTTTTAAAGGCTGGAAATTGCAAAAGGTTTTCTTGAGATCAAAGTTAACTTGATTTTCCAACTTTTCTTGATTCAAAGTTTTTTGAAAAAAATCATTCTACTATGTGAAATGAGGTTTAAAATTCTACTTTGAACACAATTTCTATGTTTTCACAATAAACAATCAAAGCTCTCATCTTCAAATTATCCAATACCTTTTGAGGATTCATGATGGACAATGAATTTCATTACAAAAACAGCTCAGTCTTCACTCTCATCTGAAGTTACTAAAATAATTCCTTCATTTCGCCATCAATAAAATCCTTGAGAGTATACTTACCCATACTGTTGCTCCACAGCTCGGTCCTTAGTTCTCTGGGGATATCTCTTCGATTTGGGCGAATCCTCATTTTGATCTGCGCATGCGCCAATTGCAAAGTTCGAGGACTTGTGAGAAATGCGTTTCAGATCCCAGATTATTAAATGTTCTTTCTTGAGATTCATGGAGATTAATCTCCTGAATTAGTCTCCTCTTTGTGTGAGCAAAATCATACTGGAAAAATTTCTGATAAACATTACCCTAAATTGTCAATTCATTTCGTTGAATCGGTGCTCAAATCGTGACATATATATGTAAGACAGTATGTCTTATACAAATCTCAAAAAGCTAGCCAGGACCTCTTTTTCAGGTTACTGGTCCAGTCGTCCTGAAGAGTGCCAAATTGGAGTGGACTGATACCGCCAATTTAACGATAGTGAATTTCGTATAATTGGCTGGATCCGGGGCCAGTAACTGTAACCAAATCTAAACAAAGAGCTCTATTAAAAAAATACCCCAATTTAACTACATTTTAATTTGACGTTAACTACACTGTGGTTGTAAGGAAAATAAGGATAACAAGGATAATGAGCAGTGACAATCCTTGTTGTAAAGGAAAACAAGGATATGAGCAGTAACAAGGAATGTGTCTTTGATATCCAGCCCAATAGCATAATTACGTTTCTTTACAACAGCTGCGCTCTACAAATCAGGCTTAATCAACATACCTCCGTGCTGGTTCGTTCTCGCATTTGGTCAGGGTAGTATTCTTCATAAGCCTTGCGCCGGAAAAACTCCTGCAGTACGTCGATGTCGGTGTTAAGATAATGAGCATCATTCGGAGGATTGATCACCGGTATCCATAGCTTCAATAGCAAACACCAGGTAATAAGAATACTGGAAACAGCAACTAAACATCCATACAAAATGAAACAATTAATTCTCTTACACACTGACATTAAGATCAACGGGGGGATCAAAGTCTGGCATGATGATAGCTTGAACTCAACCGCTCGCCGAAGGTCGGGATATATATCACAGCTGGAACTGATCCGAAGTTCACGAAAGCGTCAGTTGGATCGAGGGTTTACGAAGGTCTCGGTCGAATAGACTCCAGCAAGGTTGTGATCGAAACTCTGCACAAGAAACTTTGCAGTGATCGCAAAATATCCCTGGAGGAAATATATATACACATCGATCGTTCTACCTGATGTGAAGAACCCGTCGGACAATTTTATGCAGACAGAGTATGATCGAGACGTCAACTCCAGTCTGCACTGCAGACAAAGTACTGCCGACATCATATCGTTGGCTTTGAATCTCTTGCCTGTTTCAAATCCGTCCCCGTGTCTGCCAAGAGAATTAAGTTCATAACCAGCTGAACCAACTTCTAATCTCTTGGCCATGGCCGCTCCGACTACTCCAGCCGCTATTTCCACTCTTGCGTACAATTAATGCGGAAGTGAGCTAGCTAGTTGAAATCGATTGATTTGCCCGACTTCGCCAAATTAATTGAATGTCTGTGGCCGACTACTGGTTTAATTTATGAAACTTAAACTTGCCACAAGTCGGCAAATTTTTCGGCAAGCTGGTGGGTTACGCGCATTGATCTACAACTGTTGAAAGTTCACGGAGTCGGTGCACGCGAGGTTGGGCTGAAATTCAAACTAGTTTAGGGTAACAGGGATTCGGTGGGTGCCCTGTCTGCACACGGCTTGCATTGGATCGGAGAGCTTGTATTTTTTATTTTTCCGGCTGCCAGGAAGGGACGGCCGACGACTCCAAATCCCGGAAGTTTTTCCGACTTTCGCTGCAACAGCGAGCGAGCGGAAGATTTCAAGAGTATTTAATTCAACGTTCAGAAGCTGCCGAACGGCCGACATGAGGAGATGAGAGGAGCGGTAACAAGTCGGTACGTTGTTCGATGACCAATCTCAAGGATTTTAGGGCGTAATGTATTGTAGAAATGAGATTATTTTTGGTAAGGTACCTTAGTGATAGCCTTCCTTTCGGGGTAAATCTTGAAACATTTGGGGCCATTTTGTGGTTGATGGGCGGTCAAACAATGCCATAACTTATTAAAAAAATGGATGGTTTTAATCTAATTTTTTCATTTAGAATGTTTCTTGAGGGGGGTGTATTGTGCAACTCTTGATAGTAGAAAGCCCCTAATTGAAGAACTAGAAATATTTTAGAGAAGAAGATGACATATCCACAAATCATAAAAAATTCCTTTTTAGTGTATTTAGCAACTCCAACCAACTTGCTCTTCATTTGCATTTTAGCCATTAAGATCAATCATTTTTAATTTGAAGTCCAACCAATGAATTGAAGCTTATTAAATCTTGTTTCTATTCCAATTTGAACATTTGAAAAACTCCCCAAATTAAATATTTTATGATTATTTGAACTTTGGACTTATTACTATGATCTCTTGATTTTCTAATTATAAAAACATGCCTGAATTTGGTTTTACACCATGATATTCTACACTATAATGTACACCCGTTGAAAAAAAATTGGAGAAATTTTCAGATTTGTTTAGCTTATTTTGTATTAGATATGAATTTTCTCATTTTTTTTCTTCAAAAATTCATAATAATTTTAAATTTTTATGATCTATAGAAGACATGTGAATATAATCTTTGAAAAATAAGACAAAAAAATTCATCAAATTTAATCACAAAATAAATGATATGAATTCAAGGATTTTGAAGTTTGACTACATTATCGTAAGATCCATACTCTAGGAGTCACTAATACTAACTTTTTAGAGTTCTTCATGGGACCATAGATGAACAAACTCTTAATGTTTGTTATTGGAAGTTATGGAGGGAGTTTGGGAAGTAATAGATGTATCTTTTAACTCTAATAGTCTAAGACCTTTTTTTCATTAACCCCTAAAGGTAGAGACTATGTTTTCACCAAAAACGCTCCAAAACTATCATTTCTGATACAAGCACCCAACTTTAGATGAAAAACATTTTTGGACACATGTAATTGTAGGATCTTGTAGTGACATAGTTAGAAAGATGTGGATTCTTTTTTAGAATTTTCCACCATGTGGATTGCAAGATATTAACGTTTGAAGTGACAAAAATCATTTTTTTGGCCCTATGAAAATACGGGCAGCTGCACTTCACAAGGTCACATTTGTATGAAAAAATGGCCAAAATGGTGGTTACCATTAGATGAGATTTCCCTATTGGGAAGGGCCGCGAGTTCCCAAGTGGAAAATTGGACGAAACTAGACAAAAGTGGATGAAACTAGCCGTTCGCAAGGCCTGCTACCTTGGCCAAGCGACTACCACGTCGATTTTTTCAAAAAAAATAAAAATAAAAAATAAATTTTAACTTTGTTTTCCATTTTAAGAACTTTAAATTTTTTATTTATTTATTTTTAAAAACACACCTATCAGCCGCGTTCGATGGGGCTCGAGGCAACAGACGAGGGAATGGAGATGGAATAGCCTGAAACGGCCCTCCAGCCCCCCTGAATCACATCTAATGTCTTTGGATTCATTCCTCAAGTCAAGTTGGATACATGCTTGAAATTTTTTAGATCATTTGGAATTGCACAACACATAGGAAAGAATAGTAAGTAGAAAGAAGTACAAAGTGATTCAAAACACTAAATTGTTAAGAATTTAATTACAAAATTGAAAATTTCCAATTCCAATGGTGGTAATGTAGTAATAAACAATCTACACCATATATTTTTATTTTTTTCAAAAAATATAAAAAATAGAGTTAAATAAAGGACTCCAAAGTTTATTTTTGAGTAGGGAATCCATAACTACTTGTAAACTAGAACACCTCATAACTTTCATCTCATAAATCAAAATGGAATGATTCAAAGCTTTCTACATATATATAAATCTAGAAAACAATTTCAAATTTTTATTTTTTTAAAAAGTGATTTTTAAAGAAGTTTTTTGGGCTGCTCCGGTTGCCCAATGATTGCTAAAAATTACATATCATGCAATAATTTTTTAACCATATACTCAAAAGTTATGAAAATTGTTGTGCTATAAAGCTACTCTTGAGGCACACATTGTGTGAAATTTTCAAAGAAGAAAAAAAAAAATTTGTTTGTATTGAGCTGCCCAAAATTGCAATGTTGTCAAAAAAAAGGTGTTTGGTCCTTTAGGGGTTAAAAACTGCCATTTTTATTACAAAGGTAAAAAAAATGTAAAAAATGTTTTTTTTTTTGTATATCTAAGTGTAAATTGTTTAGCCCCTAAAGTATGATTGCCCCTATAGGAGACAAAATTGATTTCAAGTATGCTCATGTAATCTCAATTTCTACCAAAAATTTTGAATTTTTTTCTATATATACAATTCTCCAAGAGCTTCAAGCGTATACAATTTTTAAGTGAATTGAACCTTCAATGGACAAGTCATGCTTTTTTTTTTTAAATAGGGGAGATGGTGCAACTCAAGCATGGCTATTTGCTTTGACTCACAACTAGATAGGAGGTAAAGAAGCAATGCTAGTGGAAGGTGACCTTTGGTCTTCATCAAACAACCATTACCAAGAACGGGCACTTACTACTAGTCAAGAAGGGATTGAATGATGAGGATGCCTCTTCCCTTCTTCCAAACACTACTGAATCCAATACATGGGAAAGCATATGAAAGATGGTATGGGTCTACCTAGGATTGGGCTTTCAATGATGCTAATTTGGAAGAGGAAGGTGAGGACAAAGAAGAAATGGCTAAAGGTCTTGGAAATTATGTGGGTGAGCAATTTGTCCATGGTGAAGTGAGTCATGTCTAACTACACCATTGTCGTCTGAGAATAACAATAATAACAATAATTGTGGGTCTAATTCCTTCTATAAATTACAATAGTAGAAGTGCATTGAAATTTGAATATAATGTGTCAAATTGTAGTAATGACGGTGGTGATGTTAAAGATGTAAATAGCATGAAGTATGTTTAACATGACTCTACATGTTCTTGAACTCCTTCTAAGAAACGGGCATGAAGCGACTATGGAATGTGAAAACTTATTGGCATAAAAAAGGTTCCATTTTCCATTACTCAACTAGTATCTCGAACCTCACGTCCTAGTATTGTTTTCAAATTCTAACTAGATGTTTGCATGTTACTAATCCATCAACCTATGAGAGGAACAAGACTACACAATGGGAATAAAAAGGCACGTATGGCAAAGGGTGTTTGTAGTGAGGCAAAGTTGGCACATAATGTGGTGTTATGTTTGTTGGAACCAAATCAAGGCAAAGGGCACATAATTGATGTAGATAATTTTTTTTCCAAACACATTGGAAAAAGGTACATGTATAGTAAGGTCTACTTCATTTACGAATTTTTGCATTCACAGGGACAAAATGACTGCTGCCATCCATTGCTGCCATCTTTGATGCCCTCCCTAGGGCTGAAAAATTGTTATTTTATCATGAAATTTTTTTCACAAGATCACCTCTATGTTAATGACATATGAGCCAAATTTCAAGGCCAAAATATTTACACATAAAAAGATATTCACAATCTACCAACATGTGTAGTTGTGAGAAAAATTTCAATGCTACCAACTTTGACACCCTCCCAAAGATTGAGAAATTAAAATTTGGCCATGAAATTTTTGTTATGAGATCATATCTATGTTGGTAATATGGGTGCCAAATTTCAAGTTCAAAGGATTTTCCCATTAATCCCTAAAGTCCCATTGTCCCCTCGGGGGACAATTTGGAATTCGGGCAGGTTCCTATGGGCTGAAATTTTACCCTAATTTTTTGAAACTTTTTTTGAAGATAGAAAAGTTGATAAGCTTTGTGGGAATATAATTTTCATTTCAATCGGTGTCCAAAATCAAAAGTTATACCACAAAAAGCCTGGAACTAAACTTGACGGGTAGTACAAAAAATATTGTAAAAATTAAAAAAAATTAAAAAAACAAAAAAATTCTCAAAGATTATGTTTTTGTCTTAATCTGAAGCTTTGATTCATTCCATTTTGATTAGTGATGTAAAAGTTATGAACAATCTTATTTTTCGGGCAATCTAAGTATCTTTTTGAAAAAATAACTTACAGGATTCATTTCAGAATTCAATTTTCAAATTTTTTCAATTTCTTTTTTTGAAAAGGTTAAGCTTGCTTGCTAGAACAATCTCACCGTTGGGATTATTGTATTTCAATCCCATCTAAGAGCTATTAACAATTTAGTTTTTCTTTCAATCTTGGACCTACTTCTACTTGACAATTTTTTGAAGTATGAAAATCAAATTGTTATTTTTTGAATTTTTTTTCCTAGACTCCCAAATCAATTCTTCAACACAATAAATTTTAAATTCAAATTCCCACAAATAGAGATCAAAGTCATCTGAAGTTGTAGTCCAGTGTTCAGAAAAACTTGTTTTTTCAACTTTGAATGCTCATATCTTTCAATCTGTACGGTCAAACTATATGAAATTTTTACCACATAATCTCAAACAAGTAAAGTTTAAGATCCTATGGTTCAGTTCCAAAAAAAGTATTTTTTTTTTTTTTTGGACAAATGCAGTAGAAATTGCAGTTTTGAGTGGTTTTTGACAGAAAAATGGCCTTGGGACTTTAGGTGTTAAAAGATATTTGTACATTGGAATTGAATGTTTAAATTTTTTTAAGAATAAATCAATAATTTGTCAAAAATCAATCAACTAATTAAAAAAGTACACTATTTTGTTTTAAAGATTTAATCACTAAAATCCTTAATATTAATAGTTGTATGCTTGTGAAAGTATTAAAAATTTGTATTAAAATGTCCTTTTAAAGTACTATATTATATATTGTAATACAGGTTCTAGATTTAGCCTTATAGTTGGTGATTTACATCTTTTTGAGGACATTATCTATGAAATTTTTTTCTCCAACTTATTAAAGGGATGCATTGCAATACTATTCATCCATCAATTTATTAAAAAAAATAAAAATATCAATGTAATTTAGAGCTTTAAAAGTTTAGAAAAGGATTCTAGACCTAGTCCTAGCAAAATAATGGTATTGGTACTTTTGAGTGTGGTTTGACCCAAAGAGAGTATATTGTTCTAATTCTCCCTAGGAGAGTTTGTTCTCCAAAATATTCCACTACCACTAACTATAGTACATTTGCCACACATTCAAATTTCAACTTAGTATTATACTTCTCCGGTTCTCCCAAAGTTGTGTATGGCTTGAAACAACCAATCAGGCCCAATGACAACGCCCAAAACATATTGTCCATGTCATGGTAAGAAATTTATGTGTTGGAAAAATAGTTGCTTTTGTTGGTTCTACAAATGTCTCCAATCAAAGTATCCAATCATAATGTCACTTTTAATTCTAATTCCAGAGTTTTTTAATTTATTTTTATAAAAAATTTAAATGAGTGAATAAAAAGGTATGTACAAAAAAAAATGCATTTAATTTTCAAATGGAGATTTGAATATGGTTCATTTTATTAGTGTGAAAAATATTGGAATAGAATTTTCTTGGCAATGAAAATTGCTTCACAAAATCTCTTACCATGCAATTTTAGGGAATGGTATGAATTAACTAAGAATATTCAAAGTCTTGAAGATTGTTGAATCATTTAGGTTTCGTTCACTAGATGATGTAGGGCAATCCAAGTAGTATCTAAATAATCTAATGCCATTAGAGTTAGGTAATCATTGATTTGCAAAAGGCATACAGTTGAACATGAGGTCCACACATTAGGGAAAATTAAGGGTCTCTCAAAGACTATTTTAGAGTTGTTCCCATGTCTAGGAACTATTGTTGTATTGGTAGAGTATTATAAAATTTAAAATTATTTAAAATATTAAAATATTTAAAATTATTTAAAATCTAAAAAGATTAAAAAATATATTTTGAAAAAATTTGAATTAAAAAAATAATAATTAATTGATATTATCCAATGTGGCAATCTCTCGTCCATGTTAGATTACTGCTACAGCCAAGTTCCCATAGTCCACGAACTCATGGTCTTCTGAAGGCTTGAAAAAGCTTCTAATGTAATCATGGAGTTATGTGCTTCAATTGAAGAAAGTTTTGAAGGCCTACCATCCACCAATTCTATAGGTTGGAAAAGATCATGAGCTTCCATGTAAAAAACATAATCCATCTCTATGGGAACATATCATGAACATTAAGGGAACATCAAGGGAAAAATGAGCAGTCCATTCTTCAAGAGTTGCCTTTGTCTTAGGATACTTGGAGCTTACATTATACTAGAATATGCCATAGAAATTAGAAATTTGGAAATTTTGGAATTTTTTGGGGGAATTTTTCAATCATGATTATTTACTTCAATTTCCCATTTGGATTACTAGGTTTTTGAAGTATGTGGTGGGATTATTTAGCTTAATCAGTTCAAAAATTTGACAATGTATTGTCAACTGTTGGGACATCATTGCATTGCATGATTTTATAGGATGTGTTTCATGTCCTAAATTGATTTGAAATTGGTGGAGATATGCCTAATATGATATTGAATATGAAAAAAATTAAATTTGAAGTCCGTAGTGTAAAATTTGTCTACAAAATGAAGTCAAAGCCATTTGAAATTCTTGAATAAGGCCAAAAAAACAACTTTTCACTTCAAATGCAATTATGGATTTATGGTTAGATTCTCAAAAAGATTATCTTGCACATTTTTTCAATCAATGGAATAGAAATGATAGTTTTGAGTGTTTTATTAGGAAGAATATCCTCAAAAGTGCCTTAGGACTTTAGGGTGTTAAAGTGAAGAAAATAAGTGTTTTTGTACCTTGAGTGTTTAGATTATAATACGTTGAATTTTTAAAGCTTCAATTTTTACATGAAAAAATTTATAATATTGAAAATTTGTTAATAAGAATTTGTATTGAAACCCTAAAATTTCTACTTATTCTTGATTTATAACCTATTTTTATTTTTATTTTTTTTGAACAAATGGGGAATCCACTACATTAATACACAAGAGAACAACAACCAAGCTACAAAGGCCGGTCAACAAGAAATACGAGGCACACAGATAGCCGGACCCCCCAAAAAGAACCTAAGAAAAGCTACACTCGGGGGGGGGGGGGGCACTTGGTTCCAAACAATATCAATGTCCCCTCTACGCCACGCAAGAATGGGAGACTAGAGCCAAATGCGAGAGAACTTAGAAAGGCTCTTATCTATCAGTTGAGGATGGTGACGAGCTCCGCAACTAGCCCTAAAGTGAGCTACCCTACCGACATTTGATAGTGCATCCCATAAAACCTGCTAGGCTTTATTCCAAGGCCAAGTAGAGTTGACAAACACCAAGCTATTACGGGAAATCCAGATAATCCATAAAACTTGACCTCTAAGAATAGACCAAATGACTCTAAGAGTGGCATTAGAAGCAAAGTCATGCCAAAAAATGGCCGCCTCTGTTTGAGAAATACTTAGCTTGAATGATGATGTAGGTAAAGTCGAAATCATATCTTCTTGAACGCGTGGCTCAAGTATTCTTGATCGGGTGGCAATTATTGAAAGTTCAACCTTAGGCAACCTCGAGCTGGAGCCCATGCTGTCCTTGTCAAGAAGATAATAGCACCTTCCCTCCAAAAATTCCCTCCATGTCAGCCTTTTTCACGCGCTTCTTTTAGGATGCCCTTCCACGTTTATCTGACTCCCTAGGTTTTTCTGGTTTTGGTTGTGCGCTTTGTGGCATTTGTTGCATCTTATCAAGCTATGTTTAGATTAAATTTGGACTATACCTATAGTTTAAGTTTCAAAATGTTCACTCATGAGCTACTAGTTGACATTCTACCAGAGTGTAAAAAATTTGTGGTGGTAGTGACAAGTCAATTTCAAGAGGTGGTGGAATTGTTGAATTGAAACATTGATAGAGGTTTCTAATATCCTAGATTCATTGTTTACAATTTTGTTTTGTCAATCAAGGAGATTCAAAAATTTAGGTTCAGATTTTGTCGATTCAAGTGTCGAGTTTCGGTTTCTGTAAGGATGTCGTTCAAAGACATGACTTGGCTACCATAGAAGTTGAGGAGCTTGTGTTGATTAGTTTTAGAAAAGCTAGAATCGTTTGGTTTTTTGAGTCAAAGTAATCTTTGAATGATGGAAGATAGATCGAATTATAAAGTCTCTCCAACTATTGCTGGAAAATATGCTCCTGGAATTATAAATCGAAGTCGCATGCTCCATGAGCAAACACCGAGATCTGAATTTCCTAGACTATGTGAGAGTAGTGCAACAAACATTGATGTATGGATTGACGGATCTATATATCCTCATCAACCTAGCCCAAAGAAACGCCCAAGCTTCTGCAATGTCAATGACTTGCTAGAATTTGTTGGGGAAGGAAAAAGTGGGCTTCTAGGATATGTTGAGTTTGTCTACATGCAACGATAGTACAATAAAATTTCAATTACATGAAGTAGAAAGAAAAATTAGCAATTTGCAAGCAAGCATGAGGATTCTAACAAACAACATTGAAGAGAAGAATCATTTACTTCGGTTCAGTAGAGATGAGTTACGTGCTAGACAAATTGCTAAAGAAGAAAATCGAGAGACCTTAGCAACAAGTGAATTGCTAAAGAGCGAAGTCCAATCCTTGAAAGAAGAATGTCAACGCTTGAATGTTGTATCTGAGGAATGTTTTTGCCACATGAATGCCTTGTTAAATCAACATGAAGAGAGTTTTTTGCAAATAGAAATTGAGTATTGGATTGAAATTGAATCGTTACATGAGAACTATGAAGAGAAAATCAAGTCTATTAAATCTGATTTGAAAAGAATGATTGCCACTCTAAGGTGAAGAGAGCAACAATTACAAAATTTAACACGAACATCGTGTGGATATCACTCTACCATCCGCATGAGGAAGGATTTGTCTTGTTGAGCATCCACTGGAGGTCAAGCAAAGCGTAGGTTGAGGTTATTGTGGTCTATCATTGCCTCGACAACAACAAATTATGTTCAAGCTATAAACCATGAAACATGATCAAAACAATGTTTATGTGGAGATAAAACAATTCAAACTCAAACCGATAAAATCCTTGCCTCTTTGTTGTCAGAGATTGAAGTAGCAACAATGTGCGAGTCTTCAAAATTGAGTGTAGTTGGCATCCACATGGCAAACTTCTATTTAGATAAGATAGGAGAATTTGTTGGAGCAAACCAGATATGTGAGACCATGGATCGGAATGGTATTACTCAAGTTGGCTAAGCCGCAATTTACAAGCAATTCAAGGGTGCAACAAGAGCTACAGGACGGGGCCTTCGTGTTCCACATGGCAAACTTCTATTTGGATAAGATAGGAGAATCTGTTGGAGCAAACCAGATATGTGAGACCATTGATGGATCAGAATGGTATTACTCAAGTTGGCTAAGCTGCAATTTACAAGCAATTCAAGGGTGCAACAAGAGCTACAGGATGGGGCCTTCGTGTTGGATGCCTTCTGAATCCACATCAAATATCTCTAGCAAGATTGATGCTTAACTTAAAATTGAGTGAGTATATCGGTAATTATTACTCGATTGTGAATACACTCGAAGTCACACCACTACCAAAATCAAAGACTAAAGATCTTGTGAAGGTTTCACTTAATGAATTCAATTCAAACTTTGTTGATATTGAACAAGTGCAACATACTATGGTGGAGTTGTACGGGATAACGCCATCAGGTAATTGCCAAATTTTTTTCTCTTAAGTATATCCTCTCAATTTTTTTATCATGGACTCTTTGATCATATAGATCATTGTTTATGAGAGGTTTCAACCACAATTGAGGTTAGTCAACAATTATCCTTAGTCTTCCACATGATTTGAGATGAATGTGAGATTATCTATTTATCTAGTAATCGATGAGAAAAATGGTTGCAATTCTGTAAGATATGCTTGATTTGGAAGCTGAAGATGATTAGTCTTTGACCATCAAAGATGATGTCATCAAATTGTTGTTAAGATTTTCATCGAGTTGATTTCATCATATCGTTTCCTTGACGATAGGACAAAAGCAGTGTAGCTTTAGCTTGGGTTGAAGGTTTGAAGCTCTTTGGGCAATTCTTGGGAGAGTGCGGACCATGTAGAACGATGTTTGCCTCTTTCTAGTTGCCTCACTACGTACAGTAGCTTATTTTGTTTCTATGTCAGTAGATCAATCAAACGACTGTTTCATTGATTTCTTGCCATGAGAGCGATGGATTGGAACTCCGGCCTCATCACTGTTGTGATCGAGCTCCTGTTGTCAACAACACTAGTTGTTTCCGCATTCTCTCGAGGCTCTTTAGAAATGACAGGCGGGGCACTTTAAAGTCCGTCCTTCCAGGCTGCTGTGATTGTCTGGTCCTTAACGGACTAGGGGAATTGATATATCCTGTAGTTATTTATTTGTTGCCAAACATGGTTTCAATCAATACATATAGGGCTAGGCTAAAGCTACACTGCTTTTGTCCTATTACTCGGGGGGTGTACTTAGTTCTACTGTAACAAACCACGTGTGAATAAGTGGTTTCTAACAAACTATAATTTCAACCTAAAATTTTGAACATTGTTTAATAATGACTATAGCTTTCTATTGCCAAAATTTCCAACTCAAATAAAATATGAAATGATTTCTAGAAGAGGTTGAAAATGAACTAAAATGGCATGTTTTTCAACTCAAATAACTATAGAGGACACATTTAGATGACCATTGAGTCAATATTCAATAATGAGCTTTCAATAATGAGTTGTTTTTAGGAATTTTTAGTTCATTTTTTAGACAATTTTTTCTTATATAATATAGGGGTGTGAAAGTTATTTTTCAGTTCTAAAGTGTATCTTTTTACTTCAAAAATTTGTAACTAATTATTATTAACAAATAAAAATATCAATAATTCAAAATATAAACTTTCAAAGTAGGAAAATCTATTCATATTTATTTCATTTTATTTTATTTAAATTTCAAAAAGTATATAGGGGGTCCAAAATTTTGTTCACACGTGGTTTCTAATGGACACTCTAAATGACCCCCTGAGTCCTATCATCACTTCGATTTGTTCTGATTTTTTACCCGCATAAAAGCCTTGCCGTCATTTTAACCTCTATTCCATGAACTTCAATCAACCACTGTACTTCAAGTTAGGTGTACAATTAATCTGGAAATTCTTATTGAAAGAATCTTTATATGTTGCTGAAAGAATCCTTCTATGTTACAGGGTCAATTATGTGTAAGTTGGACTACTGATCCCAATATAAATCAATCAAGTAGTGGTATATGCAATAGTTTTTGAGTCTTATACTCACAGACTGATGAAATTTACAACCTCAAACTAGAATCCAAGTTCACAATTATTAGCTAGTGTTCACAATTAGTTCAATCCCTAGGATAGTTAGTGCTAGATAAAGTGCAGCTTGAGACTGTCTTAAACTTGCTTGTTGTTAATTATGCTCTCCTATTTGATGATAAGGATATATTTGATGAATTAGGTTCCTTAACTATCCCAAATTAATACATGCATGCACTTGTATTCATTGTTTGTTTTGATTCAAAGAGCACTTTCTATTGGTCTGATTCAATGATTTTGTTTCAGAATTGAATGGGAAGCCATTGATCTTTGTACTCAAACTTGATGAAGCGGAGATCATATACGCACAAAAAATGGAAAGAGTATCTATCACATTAATGAATCGAGCCTTAGATAACATGATCAATTTTGATAGTGAGCAATATTTCTCTGTACAATTAGAGAGAGAGATCTGGCCCATCGTAGCATTTCAAGTGCCACGAGAGTCATACGAGATTTTGAAGTGGGTTTTTGATCAAACCCAAATGCCAAATTTGATTAAATTACAAGGTGAAGGTCAGTTGTTGAATGTTCCAGAAATCGGCAATTTCTCTGTTGAGTGGCATCTTGCCACAGACATGAAAACAATCAAGTGTGTTTACGGATTGAAACACGGTACTACCAACAACTTGCATTCATGTATCTATTGCTGCTAGGAGAGAGTGAAATCAAGGATTGGCTTAGTAGTAGATGCTGAAGCTATAATGAATAATAGATGCAAGCACTTGTAGAATGAAGGTTTATTCTCAAGAAGAATCACAGCCAAACCTTTAACAAGTGAATCCACAAAAGAATGATGAAGACAAATTTTTGTAATTCCATTAGATAGAGTGCATATATGCACTCTCCATGGTTTGAATAGAATCATAGAGAAGATAGTTCACCTCCATTTTATCCATATTAGGACCATACGTGATGATATCCTCAGGAAGTCAGTTGTAGAAGAAATGGAAAGAGTAGTATCGTTGACAGGTGCTCATGGTGGCAACGTAACAATTTTCAAGGACAAAGACCTTTCTGGCAAAAGCAACAACATATCTAACAAACCATCATTTAGTGGAGCGCATGCCCTCAAATTTTTTAAACTGAGTCCAAATATCCAAGGAAATCTACCCATAAAACTTTATGTAGACATTGTGAATGCTGAAAAGAACACACTAAATAGAGGTTAGGCCCAAAGAGATCAACTTGAGTTGTGGCATGCACTAGATGCACTATGACCTTACTTCACCGGATTGAGACTAACAAATGAACAATCAACAGGAGATTTCAAGCACAAAATCAAAGCATGGGGTCAGCTTTACCTTAAATGCTTTGGTGAACACCAAGTGACCCACTATATGGTGAGACTTTTGTAAACCATCCTTCATTGTCATAATTTTATTTTGAATAGGATCATGATTGTTTGATATTAATAATTTCCTTTTGAATTAAAAGCAACCTTGAAGTGTGCTTATCGACATTTCCCAGTCTTCAGTAGGCTTTGAAGGTCTTGATGCATGGGCCTCTGATCATGTAGAAAGATTTGAAGGAGCAGTGCATTAGACACTTGTTACTGTGCACATTTTTCCTTCGTTGTAAAGAATTCATCAAGGTAGGTGCATTGGGGACTTTCTTATTTTCATTATTCTTCCCCATCAATCACCCTAGTTTAGTAGTGATTTGCTTATTCGCTCCATAGATCCGTTACAAACGAAGCAACCCCTTAGGGGGTGCACTTAGTTCTACTATAACAAACCACATGCGAACAAGTGGTTTCTAATAAACTATAATTTCGACCTATAATTTTGAACATTGTTTAATAATGACTATAGCTTTCTATTGCCAAAATTTCCAACTCAAATAAAATATGAAATGATTTCTAGAAGAGGTTGAAAATGAACTAAAATGGCATGTTTTTCAACTCAAATAACTATAGAGGACACATTTAGATGACCATTGAGTCAATATTCAATAATGAGCTTTCAATAATGAGTTGTTTTTAGGAATTTTTAGTTCATTTTTTAGACAATTTTTTCTTATATAATATAGGGGTGTGAAAGTTATTTTTCAGTTCTAAAGTGTATCTTTTTACTTCAAAAATTTGTAACTAATTATTATTAACAAATAAAAATATCAATAATTCAAAACATAAACTTTCAAAGTAGGAAAA
The DNA here is from genome assembly GCA_947034895.1 of Rhytidiadelphus loreus. Lineage (NCBI taxonomy): Eukaryota > Viridiplantae > Streptophyta > Bryopsida > Hypnales > Hylocomiaceae > Rhytidiadelphus > Rhytidiadelphus loreus. The sequence goes on from OX344762.1 coordinate 3,409,150, forward strand.
TCTATTCATATTTATTTTTTATTTATTTTTATTTAAAATTCAAAAAGTATATAGGGGTCCAAAATTTTGTTCACACGTGGTTTCTAATGGACATTCTAATGACCCCCCCAAGAGCAACCCTCTCTAATTAATTTTAACATCTAATTAGTAAGGAAGTTAGTATTAGCAAATTAGGTTAGTATTGCTACAATACATGTCAACATGTACTACTGCCAGATTCTTGTTGCTATACTTTCATCAGAATTCCATAGTATTCACGTAGTATCTATGAGGGTGATGGTTTGGAGTAGCATTGGCTACTAGGGAAGCTTGAAATGGTTACTAAATACAACCCTAATTTGATGGAATCATTTGTCAAATATTAGAGATATAGTTCCTTTTAAAATGTACAGAAAGCGGGCTCATGAGTCATGACTGTAGATCTTCCTCTTCTTTTCCAAGTGTCTTCTAAAGTATGACCAAAGTTTCTATTTTTAGAGTTATAATTAGGATTCTATTAAAGGTTTGGAGACTAGTCAACTAAAAATTTCTCATTATTAATACCATATTTTTTTTTGTCGTTGTGGCATGTCTCCATCCACCACGCGCCATATTTTGTGGATAAATATGGCTCCTTGGTAGTGTGGAGTTGCCAGGGGATGGAAAATAGCCACCATGCCGCTAAGACTACTTACCAGTGACACACACAACACTTAGGTGGAAGAAAAAAAAGAGTCCTCTCATCCAAACATTCTAGCATTGGTATCGAATAATTGCACATAGATTCTGAAATAAAGAGGTTGCCATCAATACTGCTTAGTTTGATTCATTACAAAGAGAGGAAGCAATCACTGCAAGGCGTGAAGCATCTTTGAATTCATCTGCTACCTTACAGTGTGCCATGACACCTTGTGGCGTACCAAATGCACCCAGGTTGGAAGCAGGTGGGTTCCAAACATAGAATTCAATGAAGTTTCTAACTAATTCTAGAAATCATTGTTTCTATTGTCTTGCTCTAAATTCAAGTTTCTTTAGTGGTAGGATTGTAGAAACAATATATGTCTTCTCTTTTCTAATATTGACTTTGGAATTCAGACTCTACTAGAGCAAGTTCTATTTGAACTGCAAATTCTTGTCTAATGTCGTAAAGTGACCAAGATAAGCCAACTTCAATTTCGATTTTGTAATCACCCATTTCGCAATGCACAATAACCATACTGACTTGCTCATTTTGATCAATAGCTTGAAATACATCCTTCTATATCATCCTATTGCGATTGTACACAAAGTTGCAGTATAATGTGGATCTGGCTAAGTGATAACGGAAACTAAGAGAAGGACGATGTACCTTTGTTCTAATTATATCTGCTCCAATGGTAACCTTGTCATCCCATCCTTGATCCATTAATGAGGAGCATAAGTCCTCACTCACATTTTTTAATACAAACATCGTTGGTGTCCTATGCATTTATTCTTCTGCTACTGAAAATAGGTCGATGAAAACGCCAATTGGCATGAACCAGGATATGTGTATCACCTTGCTTCCAATATTTGGTTTCATTGATGTTTGAATGTCTTGACGTAATTTTGCACGAAAAGCTTCACTTGTCCCCATGTCTGGTAGCTGCCACTTTGAGGAGTCAAACGATGGTAGAGCAATAGGTAGCAACCTTCCGTAGTGTCCATCTTGCATGTATTTTGCATTGTAAAAGAAGATACTATCGTCTAACAGCTTTGCATGTGTCCTACTTCCACGAGTGAGTTCCCCGATTTCTCCATGAATCACAACTATGACTCCAAGAATACTGTTGGAATCAATCCAATCTTCACAACCTGAAGGATACAAATCTAGACATCCAAAGAGTTACAAACAAGTCAATCTAATGTTATTATGTCACTTCATTTGTGGAAATTTTCTCCCTAATAATTCTTGGCTTCATTAGTATTATGATTCTATTACAAAATTCTCTTTTAGATCTTTTTCGATATGTGTGGAAGCTAGAAAGACGAGAATATGCAATTAAGCACCATAGTTTGAAAGATTTCTTTGCTAGGGGAGGACACTCTCACTACATTTGGGGTACCCACGTGTGGCACTGTGGCGGAGTGATTTTTTGACCCCCTATTTACTTTTGAAAAAACTATAATTTCATCCTAAAATTTTGAGCTTTATTTAACAATGACTAAAGGTTTCTATTGACAAAAATTTCAATTCCAAATAACATAAGATATATTGTCTAGAAAAGGTTGAAAAATGAACTAAAATGGCATGTTCTCCAACTAAAATATTTATAGAGCTCACATGAAGATGATTATTGCGTCAATATTCAACCAAAATAAACTTTCAATAGAAAGCTATTTTATAGAATTTTTTTTTCATTTTTCAATTTTCTTTTTCTTATATAATATAGAGGTGTGAAAGTTATTTTCAGCTTTACAATGTATCTTTTTTCTTAAAAAATTTATAACTAATTATTATTAGCATAAAAAAATACCAATAATTCAAAATATAAACTTTTAAAGTAGCAAAATCTATCCATAATTTTTTTTTGAAAAAAAAATTAAATTTATCGATGTATTATTTGTATTACTTTTTCCGCCACACGTGGGTTGCTAAAGTGTAGGGAGTGTCCTCCCTAGGTTTCTTTGAAGACAATGCTATTGCCTCCTGATTTAATTGAGTTTTGTAATTTTAAACCTCAAGTTACGAAGCTTCAACGAGCTGGTCACCTCCTAGTTTAATTGAGTTCTGTAATTTTAAACCTTAAGTTACGAAGCTTCAACGAGATGGTCACCTCCTGGTTTAATCAATTTCTGTAATTTTAAACCTCAAGTTATGAAGCTTCAATGAGCTGGTCACTTCCTAGTTTAATCAAGTTCTATAATTTTAAACCTCAGTTCACAAAGCTTCAACGAACTGGTCAATTTTTGCTTTACTTTTGTATCTCAAATTTTAACAGTTTAGAATAGCAATTTAGGAGTAATTTTTAGATCTTTAAGTCTTAAAGGTTATGTACTAATGAATGCTCTAATGATGACATGTTCTGGGGGAGTAAATGCGATTTTCCCTAATACAAAGGACCACTTGTAGTCCTTTGTAGTTGCAACACATTATGAAATTATTGACATTTGAAGCATTTCTTACGAGCAGAAGTATTGCTACATTGAATTGATTACTGAAATTTCACTAAAAATATGAACTTGCATGAACTCATAAGCCATGATTTCCTACAATCCATGAAATACAAAACACCAAGCTGAATTCATGGATCATAGGCTAGATTTGAACTATAAGTTGCACGAAACACAAATGTGTGTACTTATCAAACTTGAGGTTATTGATCAAATTGGAAATTGCAATTGGAAATGTAACACTTACAGTTACAAGTATTTGGTTGTGTAAGTGGCACTACTAGATCAAGGTATAACTGACGCCTCATATAAGCATGTTCAACTAGCACCGAAGAAACATGGCCTGATCGAATTTGAAAGTTTAAAGCCCTGGCTTTGTAGCTCCCTCTTATATTGCTTCCACCATGCTTTAACGCATCCCTCACATGCCCACCTCTTATCCCTAGCATGAGCATGATCCATGAATTGACTTCTAATTTGAGAGGCACGTCTCAATTATCTAAAAGTACAGCTTGAACTTGACTCATGATGCCAAATCTCTCAATCCTTGATAGTCAAAGAATTTTTTCATGCAATCAACTCTCACAGCATCTCAAATTTTGAAATGAAATTTTGAAGGAGACCAAAAATCAAGACCACTCGCTAACCGCCCAACAACATATCAACAATACTTAGAATGCTTAAGAACTTAGGGATAAAAAACAATCTTAAACATAATAGTCAAGTTGTTTTACCAAAAAAATAGTATAGTTATATATATGTATCATACAATTATAAAGATAAATAGCAAGAATATATATGCTCTTTATTAACACATAAACAAAATAATAATAACAATAATAATAATAGTAATGATCTAATAGCTAAAAATGAGGACAAAACCATTTTAGATTATAATCTTTTCTTGGCTAAAGGAAATGGAAAGACCTTTTGCCTTTAATATTGGACTTGACATTCTATATTTAAAATTAGGTGATGTGTTCAAAAGCGAAGACTTGTCATGAGAAATAACATGTTGAGCTATAGTACAGTGACAAAAGGGATGTTATTTCTTGTAATGAGTTTGTGCTTTTACATAACTTCAATGTAGGATGGTTGGATCTTGCTCAATCTAGGGGCTAGAAGGACATGGTAATGCCAAAAGAGTCCTATATTATAGAAAAGAACATACATCTTCTCATGCAATTAATGAAAGACTTCCATCTAATTTGAAATGGGCTCCATTGAAGTTATTAGGGCTTTTTTTTGGCATTATAGTACTACATTGCACCAGAGAAAAATAATTTGGCTAAAGAATGGCAACAAATCATAAAGTTTTTTGCCAATAAACTTCAAATTAAAAAAAAAATGGATGAAATTGCTAGATTGTGGATAAACACATAATTATGCACATGTGATATGTTCTAATGTAATATATTTTGTTCAATATGTGGATGAATGTTGAAAGATGAAGCACCACTATAACATTTTATATCACCACTTTGGCACTTTATAAAAAATGAAAAAAACAAACCCTAATATTAACACTAATCAAGGTAACTAGGACACCCTTTGAATGGTCCAAAGTTGGTAGCATTACATGTAATTTAGCTGGTCTACAGGGTTGTAAGTTCTCCAAGTTCCCAAACTACAAGAACTTGGCCACAACAACTTGTTGATGTGGTTGAGAGGTCACCATGTTAGAATTTTTTTTTAAATTTTTTTATTATTATTTTTGAATTTTTGAATTTTTAATATTAGATATTTTTGTATTTTTATATTTAATTTTTTAAATGATTTTTAAATGATTTTAAATTCTGAAGAACAGTGGTTGGTTTCCAACATGGGGAACCAATATGAAACAGCCCTTCACGGTAGCTGAAAAACATCTAATCTTTCTAGAAATTTTGTACAAAAAATGAAAAGCTACTAACAGGGTGATTAATGTCTGTACGACTGACATGTACCGAGTATTAACATTTGCAAACATTTTTATGCCAGTACTGCAAGTGGCACATGTTGCACGACTATTTGCAGAACTTGCTGTTGGCCAAAACCATTCCATGGTGGAATACCAGAAATGAGAATGATGTTCATGCCAGTGTCTGGTTGGGTTACCTCTGCACACAAACAACCACAACATTACCAACAATTCAACCTAGAATCCAAATTAAATAAATAATGGCAAGTTACCTTGTCAGTGAAAAATACATCAACTAAATTATTGGTTTGGTGGAGAAAGAGAAGCCTACGACACAATCTCTACTAAGGTAGTGTGCTCATAAACCGCCCCTCTTCTTCAGATCGTCCTGTAGGTAGATCCGTAGATGTAGAATGGATGCAAGGTGATCCTTGAATGGACCTCTTTGCTTTGTTAATGAATTCAAGAAGAATTGTTTTTTTTTATTGTAAGAGCCAATCACTGGCTGTGATTTCTGCACATTTCTTTATAAGTCACAAGAGGACAGATTTTGGGATACCTATGGTCACAAATAGGTGCCTATGACGTGGATCTTTGAAAATTTATAGGTAATTCAAAAATACTTGGAAAAATATGAAACTACTTGTGCTGGGTTAAGCATGTATTTTTCTTTCTCTGAAAAATGATCTAAAAATCATTTTGTCCTTGGAAACCTGTGAAAAAGGCGAATCAGCCCTTAAAGTGACGGTTTATGAGCACACTACCTTATCCCCTCAAAAACACCAACCACCTTATGCCGTGAAAATCCAGGGATCTTATTTACTGGAAAAATAAATTATTTTGCATACTTGTTTTTAACACTATATGAATAAAATTACAAATTTTCAAAGTGATGAAAATAAGTTTATCTAAGATCAATCCTAGGCTCTCATGTTGCCATTCTTGATCTAATTAAAGATTTATCTATCTAGTACATATCTTCAATGCAGTCTTTAAAATGTACAAGTTGCAAACAACTATTAAAGAAGAGCTAGATTATAAGCCATGATCACTCTACTTTGGTTTAATCTTTGGTTCAATTTCTATTAAGGTAAAAACACCCAAAAGTGTCCATGTACCCATCCTTGACAAATAGACTTCAATTAAAAGTGTCCCCCAAAGTGCAATTAAATCGTTCCCATACTTAAAATTACAATTGATTGATTGATTGATGATTCTCTAAATTTTGGTATTATGACCAAGTCATGTGACAATTTCAATGGCCTAGGAAATTCTTCTTTGAAAATTCATAATAATTTCATGTCTTATCCAAATAATTTTTGAAATTAATTTTTGAAAAATGAATGATTTTCAATTGCTAATACTACAGAAAAGTTTTTTTCTTTTTTTTTCTAGAAAAAGGTGCCTCCAACTATGCTGAATTGCGGTTTAGGGTGTTTTCACGTCACGTCAGCTTTCCAGTTTCCAAGAATTGATATCCGACTTCACCACCAGATGACCAGATCATCCAAGACCATCATCAAAATTGTCTCGTAAAGTACGCTAGGGAAGTCAAATCAAACGCAGGGTTGTGGAAAAAACACATTGTTTGCTAATCTTATCCCCAGATTGGAAACTATGAGCCAAATGAATAATTATCAGAAGATCTCAACTAGGGTACCGGAGTACCGGACTTACCCATATTATTGTTCCTCAGCTCGATCTGCAATCCAGCAGGGACATCGGGTTGATTGAGATTAATCCGGACATGAATCTGCACATGCCCCCCAATCGCCAAGTTGGAGAATTTGTGAGAAAACAGTTTTTGGATTCCAGTTTCCTGCACGCACCCCTTAGAACTCATCCACATGCGTGGCCAGGATTAAACATGACAGAGTTGGAATGTGTACAGTACATTAAAAAAGTTCAAAGCAAACGAGTAACACAAGCCAAAAATCAACCCAATTCCAATCAGCATTTCACTACTAACACTACTTTTGCATCATACATAGCGATAAGTAAAGCCTGGACATCGAAGTAGATATATATTATCGAAGGCATTCAAGCAATTAGCAATTGTGTGTAACTGTAGAATTTCGATCAAGCGTATGTAAATTTGGACCTACTCTCATAGCACTCAGTAATTTCACAGAAACATTGAAAACAACAACATAGTGCATGGCGCACTATAATATGGATATTTCGTTAAAATGGCAATATTTTTCCGCCATTTTTCCAATCATTTTCTAGAGATTTCAGACCACATGGTCTACACCACAAAGTGTCAAGTTTGTGGAATATTGCCATTTTAACGAAATATCCGTTATATCCATCGGACTACTAATGTCACGTAACCCTCAAGATTAACAAAAACTAAAGGAAATCAAAACTGAAACAAAAACCTTGAACGGGTTGTGAAAGATTAACATACCATCTCGTTGGGCCGTTCTTCCGCTTGCTCATCCCTGTTTCCACGCTGCCTCCTCCAGTCATCAAAAACCTCCTGCAGTTGACATCGGTGGTGACAAGCATGATGAGCAGGACTATACATTTGATTAACCGCTTAAACTCACATCGATCAACACATGACGCGCGCACAGGTTTTGGAAGTTGCAAAAATCCAAAAAAAAATTAATTTCAAGATTGATTTCTCTCAATACTGACTTCAATCTGGACATGATGGCCGGCATTGCGGTCGGAGTTTGACATGATGAAGAGCTTGAAATCAGTGACCCACGGCGCCGGAAGCTGTCTGAATAGGTCAATTCCAAGTCCGGGTTCGAAAATCACAAAGCTCTCAATTGGGCTCCAGCGCGCGAGGTTATGGAACTCAGTAGTTTGAACGATAGCTTGACAGTGATCACAAGTTAACGCAGATGGAAACAATTGACTTACACACAAGTGTCTCCACCTACTCAGTCGCATGTCATATATAGTTGCAACTCTGGACGGTGGATCTACATGTAAATAGACTAGATTGTGTGCTTGCTTGAACGTGTGCAACGATGTCGGCCGGACTGGCAGACAATATTTGTCTGGGACTTCCTTAGTCGCCAAGCTGCAGCATTAGCAGCAATAGTTTACATAATATGAGACAGTCTTCTCCCATGCCGACATGACGTTCTAGCTAGTACTTCCTACCACGGCTTCTTACTTAGGTTGCGTGCCGGCTTAGAACTGAGTCGGAGATCATCTCTCCAGTTTCCGAATCCACCACGAAGAAAATAAATAATAGAAATGGTCAATCCCGTCAGTAGCCAATGCAGGAGCTTGAAAGTCGATTAATGCCAGCGAAGTCCTGCAGAGGTTTTCTCGTTGATGTCTGTCTGCATGAGTGTCTGGGCGCGCAGCGAGAAGTTCATTACGTACGTGAAGCAACTTCTTATGTCTTCAATTAAAGGGTAGGTACATATATTATTTCTTGCATTTGTGCAGAACTTTGAGAAGGTACGTTGAAATGCGGCTCAAGTTTCAAACTGTTATAGTACAAACAGTTCTAGAATAACAGAGTTACAGTAATTAACAGAGTTCAGCTAGCTAGTGATTGCCGTGTCTGCACATGGGTGGATTGTTTTGTTCTTTCAGGTTGCCAGAAAGGGACCGTCGACAGCACATAACCTGGAATTTCTCACTTTCGAAGGAAGGAACGTAACTTGCATAGAAAGAATGATGTGGGTTTTATTTTTTCTAGTTATTTTTAAAGATAACAACCAGAGTCCTGAAGCATTTTCATTTATAGAATTTGAATGGAATATTGTATAATGTCGATGGATTGACATCTACTCGATCATGATCGTACAGTCATCCAAAACTAAAACATACATACTTAGCGATGCATCCATCCAAAGACGTCTGCAATACTGATCTCTCCGCTGAATAGTAGACTCTCGAGATTATAGATCGCAAGGGTCCAAGTGAAGCAGCAATAAAGCGATGAATCGCTTAAGAAACAATTTACACAAAACCATGTTTTTGCAACGATCTTATGGGTGATGGCACGAAACACTTGTACTGTTGTGGGCTTCTTGGTGTCACACGGTGCACGCTAAACTCAAAATTGAGAATACTTTGGGGAATTTTACTTATTACACTTGAAATTCATATTGTAGGTGTGCGGTACATTGCCTAACAGAATCCATATTTTTTGTAATTTTTAAAACAAAAATATCATCTATTACTCAATTTCTCTAATTTGTCGTTGTAGGGTTTAGGTTTTCAATACTATTAAGTATCGCAATTGATGAATCTCACTAGTAGTTTAAGGGTATGCTTCTTGAGTAGGATTGCACCTACACTAGAAAGGACAACAAAAGAGATTTCACAAATCTAGGAATGGTATAAATTTTAGACTACGTGGTCTAAACTATAAAAGTGATATTTAGGATAGGTGTAGATTTCAGACATGTAGGGAAAGTATAGATTTCAAACATCTAAGCTACACTAAAGATGATATTTAGTGTTGAGTGACATTTAGTGTTTTTACCCCCCACTAGCTACAACACTAAATCTGAACTTGTCCACAATTAGTGTTAGACTTGAATGTGCCGGCTGCAAACTTCAGAGCCTTGTAACTTTTGCAAAAATTCTTCAAATAAGGAAAATGAGATGTTTTTCGGCATCTACAAAAATTTGTAGATGCCGAAAAACATCTCATTTTCCTTATTTGAAGAATTTTTGCAAAAGTTACAAGGCTCTGAAGTTTGCAGCCGCCTAGCCCTAATCGGTCCGATTCTGTCGGTGAACAGTGATATTCCGTCTGATATGACAACTCTAGTTCACATTTAGTGTTTGAATTGACATTTAATGTTACTTACTTTCATAGGGTAATTGGCTTTTAGTGTATGCCTTCGTATTTAGTGTACAAGACACTAAATATCATCTTTAGTGTAGTTGTACATTTCAGACCACCTTGTCTAAACCATCAAAATTCAAAAGTGACAAAGTAACCGAATGGTGTCATTTTAGTGAAATTATCCATATACTTATTTTCCATTTCTTTCTTGAAATGTCTTCTTCAAGAATTTTTTGCAAATGGCTTTTAAAATTAAATTAAAATTTATTTATTTATTAGTAATTTAAATGTCATCATTTCTTTTCTTTTTATTTAGCGCTTTTTTTAATCTCTTTCTTGGAGAATTTTTTCTTGAGCTTGATTTTTTAGGATATAATTTCCTCAAGGATCTAAACATTATCCTTCTTTCTTTATATATTTTTTAATTGATTTTCTAATTTTAAAATAGTACAAAAAATATCTCTTATACTTGACTAAAATGCAATAAATAATACAAGTTTTATGTCTCAAGCCATCATCCTTCTACCAAATTTCTATAATATTAAAGCCATCATTCAAATGTATAAATACAAGAAATTAAAATTTTAATTAATTAATTTTTAAATTAAAATGTTTAAAATTACAATCCAATGTAGTACTTGAGGCAATCACAAGGCACATGATTCAAAAAAATAATATTTTTTCTAAATAAATAAATAAATGTTTTTACTTTTTACTTTTTGCTATTTTTGCACATCTGACCAATAGAATAATTGACCTCTAGAGAGTCTAAATTTTCTCCAATGCCATAAAATTGTAAGGTATCTAAGGAGAGTGATAAATGATCCCACATGTGTAAAAGAATAGAGTAAACTCTTCAATCAAATAATCCTATGTCATCCTCCTTTGTCCTTTATGTTGAGATGATTCTCAAACAACTTCTGCATTTGGAGCATATTTCTTGATAACTTCCATAACCTTGCTTTCGTCAAAATCATCATTGGGAGGAATGCCGGAAACAATGACAATGTCATTATTTGAATTTGATCGGGATAGCTCTGGACATAAATAGACAACATTAATGGCACTTTAAAATATCAATAGAATCCAAAATCAATCTTTTGTAACATACTTGGATAGCAGGTTGAGCACTTTGGTGCCTAATATTTATTTACAGTCTACTTATAGGCATTGGCAAATCAATATATAATTAAAAGAATATGATAGCTAATATACAATATCTTCATTGGGCATAAACCAATATTTTCATCTTTCTTAATGTATATAGACTAATGAGAAGACAAGCTCTTTATACAAGTGGGGTGGTAAAAGGTGAAACAACCCATGTGGGATTTGTAAATTAGGATTAATAAGAGCTCAACTACTCATAGTTAAGTTAAAATCAAGAATTGTATTTAATGTAGAATTTCGAATCTCATTTAGACATAGTAAAATAATTTTTTTCAAAAAACTTTGAACTAGGCTGATGTATAAAATCAATTTGAATTTCATCTTCGAAAATCCATTTGAGATTTTAAGTCTCCAATCAAAAGTTATGGACAAAGTTCAAAGAGGGATTGGAAGGGACATTTTCTTTGACATTTTAATCATTTAAAACATTTTTTAAACATCTTCTTAGAATTTTGTCCATAACTTTTTTTTAAAGGCTGGAAATTGCAAAAGGTTTTCTTGAGATCAAAGTTAACTTGATTTTCCAACTTTTCTTGATTCAAAGTTTTTTGAAAAAAATCATTCTACTATGTGAAATGAGGTTTAAAATTCTACTTTGAACACAATTTCTATGTTTTCACAATAAACAATCAAAGCTCTCATCTTCAAATTATCCAATACCTTTTGAGGATTCATGATGGACAATGAATTTCATTACAAAAACAGCTCAGTCTTCACTCTCATCTGAAGTTACTAAAATAATTCCTTCATTTCGCCATCAATAAAATCCTTGAGAGTATACTTACCCATACTGTTGCTCCACAGCTCGGTCCTTAGTTCTCTGGGGATATCTCTTCGATTTGGGCGAATCCTCATTTTGATCTGCGCATGCGCCAATTGCAAAGTTCGAGGACTTGTGAGAAATGCGTTTCAGATCCCAGATTATTAAATGTTCTTTCTTGAGATTCATGGAGATTAATCTCCTGAATTAGTCTCCTCTTTGTGTGAGCAAAATCATACTGGAAAAATTTCTGATAAACATTACCCTAAATTGTCAATTCATTTCGTTGAATCGGTGCTCAAATCGTGACATATATATGTAAGACAGTATGTCTTATACAAATCTCAAAAAGCTAGCCAGGACCTCTTTTTCAGGTTACTGGTCCAGTCGTCCTGAAGAGTGCCAAATTGGAGTGGACTGATACCGCCAATTTAACGATAGTGAATTTCGTATAATTGGCTGGATCCGGGGCCAGTAACTGTAACCAAATCTAAACAAAGAGCTCTATTAAAAAAATACCCCAATTTAACTACATTTTAATTTGACGTTAACTACACTGTGGTTGTAAGGAAAATAAGGATAACAAGGATAATGAGCAGTGACAATCCTTGTTGTAAAGGAAAACAAGGATATGAGCAGTAACAAGGAATGTGTCTTTGATATCCAGCCCAATAGCATAATTACGTTTCTTTACAACAGCTGCGCTCTACAAATCAGGCTTAATCAACATACCTCCGTGCTGGTTCGTTCTCGCATTTGGTCAGGGTAGTATTCTTCATAAGCCTTGCGCCGGAAAAACTCCTGCAGTACGTCGATGTCGGTGTTAAGATAATGAGCATCATTCGGAGGATTGATCACCGGTATCCATAGCTTCAATAGCAAACACCAGGTAATAAGAATACTGGAAACAGCAACTAAACATCCATACAAAATGAAACAATTAATTCTCTTACACACTGACATTAAGATCAACGGGGGGATCAAAGTCTGGCATGATGATAGCTTGAACTCAACCGCTCGCCGAAGGTCGGGATATATATCACAGCTGGAACTGATCCGAAGTTCACGAAAGCGTCAGTTGGATCGAGGGTTTACGAAGGTCTCGGTCGAATAGACTCCAGCAAGGTTGTGATCGAAACTCTGCACAAGAAACTTTGCAGTGATCGCAAAATATCCCTGGAGGAAATATATATACACATCGATCGTTCTACCTGATGTGAAGAACCCGTCGGACAATTTTATGCAGACAGAGTATGATCGAGACGTCAACTCCAGTCTGCACTGCAGACAAAGTACTGCCGACATCATATCGTTGGCTTTGAATCTCTTGCCTGTTTCAAATCCGTCCCCGTGTCTGCCAAGAGAATTAAGTTCATAACCAGCTGAACCAACTTCTAATCTCTTGGCCATGGCCGCTCCGACTACTCCAGCCGCTATTTCCACTCTTGCGTACAATTAATGCGGAAGTGAGCTAGCTAGTTGAAATCGATTGATTTGCCCGACTTCGCCAAATTAATTGAATGTCTGTGGCCGACTACTGGTTTAATTTATGAAACTTAAACTTGCCACAAGTCGGCAAATTTTTCGGCAAGCTGGTGGGTTACGCGCATTGATCTACAACTGTTGAAAGTTCACGGAGTCGGTGCACGCGAGGTTGGGCTGAAATTCAAACTAGTTTAGGGTAACAGGGATTCGGTGGGTGCCCTGTCTGCACACGGCTTGCATTGGATCGGAGAGCTTGTATTTTTTATTTTTCCGGCTGCCAGGAAGGGACGGCCGACGACTCCAAATCCCGGAAGTTTTTCCGACTTTCGCTGCAACAGCGAGCGAGCGGAAGATTTCAAGAGTATTTAATTCAACGTTCAGAAGCTGCCGAACGGCCGACATGAGGAGATGAGAGGAGCGGTAACAAGTCGGTACGTTGTTCGATGACCAATCTCAAGGATTTTAGGGCGTAATGTATTGTAGAAATGAGATTATTTTTGGTAAGGTACCTTAGTGATAGCCTTCCTTTCGGGGTAAATCTTGAAACATTTGGGGCCATTTTGTGGTTGATGGGCGGTCAAACAATGCCATAACTTATTAAAAAAATGGATGGTTTTAATCTAATTTTTTCATTTAGAATGTTTCTTGAGGGGGGTGTATTGTGCAACTCTTGATAGTAGAAAGCCCCTAATTGAAGAACTAGAAATATTTTAGAGAAGAAGATGACATATCCACAAATCATAAAAAATTCCTTTTTAGTGTATTTAGCAACTCCAACCAACTTGCTCTTCATTTGCATTTTAGCCATTAAGATCAATCATTTTTAATTTGAAGTCCAACCAATGAATTGAAGCTTATTAAATCTTGTTTCTATTCCAATTTGAACATTTGAAAAACTCCCCAAATTAAATATTTTATGATTATTTGAACTTTGGACTTATTACTATGATCTCTTGATTTTCTAATTATAAAAACATGCCTGAATTTGGTTTTACACCATGATATTCTACACTATAATGTACACCCGTTGAAAAAAAATTGGAGAAATTTTCAGATTTGTTTAGCTTATTTTGTATTAGATATGAATTTTCTCATTTTTTTTCTTCAAAAATTCATAATAATTTTAAATTTTTATGATCTATAGAAGACATGTGAATATAATCTTTGAAAAATAAGACAAAAAAATTCATCAAATTTAATCACAAAATAAATGATATGAATTCAAGGATTTTGAAGTTTGACTACATTATCGTAAGATCCATACTCTAGGAGTCACTAATACTAACTTTTTAGAGTTCTTCATGGGACCATAGATGAACAAACTCTTAATGTTTGTTATTGGAAGTTATGGAGGGAGTTTGGGAAGTAATAGATGTATCTTTTAACTCTAATAGTCTAAGACCTTTTTTTCATTAACCCCTAAAGGTAGAGACTATGTTTTCACCAAAAACGCTCCAAAACTATCATTTCTGATACAAGCACCCAACTTTAGATGAAAAACATTTTTGGACACATGTAATTGTAGGATCTTGTAGTGACATAGTTAGAAAGATGTGGATTCTTTTTTAGAATTTTCCACCATGTGGATTGCAAGATATTAACGTTTGAAGTGACAAAAATCATTTTTTTGGCCCTATGAAAATACGGGCAGCTGCACTTCACAAGGTCACATTTGTATGAAAAAATGGCCAAAATGGTGGTTACCATTAGATGAGATTTCCCTATTGGGAAGGGCCGCGAGTTCCCAAGTGGAAAATTGGACGAAACTAGACAAAAGTGGATGAAACTAGCCGTTCGCAAGGCCTGCTACCTTGGCCAAGCGACTACCACGTCGATTTTTTCAAAAAAAATAAAAATAAAAAATAAATTTTAACTTTGTTTTCCATTTTAAGAACTTTAAATTTTTTATTTATTTATTTTTAAAAACACACCTATCAGCCGCGTTCGATGGGGCTCGAGGCAACAGACGAGGGAATGGAGATGGAATAGCCTGAAACGGCCCTCCAGCCCCCCTGAATCACATCTAATGTCTTTGGATTCATTCCTCAAGTCAAGTTGGATACATGCTTGAAATTTTTTAGATCATTTGGAATTGCACAACACATAGGAAAGAATAGTAAGTAGAAAGAAGTACAAAGTGATTCAAAACACTAAATTGTTAAGAATTTAATTACAAAATTGAAAATTTCCAATTCCAATGGTGGTAATGTAGTAATAAACAATCTACACCATATATTTTTATTTTTTTCAAAAAATATAAAAAATAGAGTTAAATAAAGGACTCCAAAGTTTATTTTTGAGTAGGGAATCCATAACTACTTGTAAACTAGAACACCTCATAACTTTCATCTCATAAATCAAAATGGAATGATTCAAAGCTTTCTACATATATATAAATCTAGAAAACAATTTCAAATTTTTATTTTTTTAAAAAGTGATTTTTAAAGAAGTTTTTTGGGCTGCTCCGGTTGCCCAATGATTGCTAAAAATTACATATCATGCAATAATTTTTTAACCATATACTCAAAAGTTATGAAAATTGTTGTGCTATAAAGCTACTCTTGAGGCACACATTGTGTGAAATTTTCAAAGAAGAAAAAAAAAAATTTGTTTGTATTGAGCTGCCCAAAATTGCAATGTTGTCAAAAAAAAGGTGTTTGGTCCTTTAGGGGTTAAAAACTGCCATTTTTATTACAAAGGTAAAAAAAATGTAAAAAATGTTTTTTTTTTTGTATATCTAAGTGTAAATTGTTTAGCCCCTAAAGTATGATTGCCCCTATAGGAGAC
Source organism: Rhytidiadelphus loreus (assembly GCA_947034895.1). Lineage (NCBI taxonomy): Eukaryota > Viridiplantae > Streptophyta > Bryopsida > Hypnales > Hylocomiaceae > Rhytidiadelphus > Rhytidiadelphus loreus. The sequence goes on from OX344762.1 coordinate 3,425,134, forward strand.
AAAATTGATTTCAAGTATGCTCATGTAATCTCAATTTCTACCAAAAATTTTGAATTTTTTTCTATATATACAATTCTCCAAGAGCTTCAAGCGTATACAATTTTTAAGTGAATTGAACCTTCAATGGACAAGTCATGCTTTTTTTTTTTAAATAGGGGAGATGGTGCAACTCAAGCATGGCTATTTGCTTTGACTCACAACTAGATAGGAGGTAAAGAAGCAATGCTAGTGGAAGGTGACCTTTGGTCTTCATCAAACAACCATTACCAAGAACGGGCACTTACTACTAGTCAAGAAGGGATTGAATGATGAGGATGCCTCTTCCCTTCTTCCAAACACTACTGAATCCAATACATGGGAAAGCATATGAAAGATGGTATGGGTCTACCTAGGATTGGGCTTTCAATGATGCTAATTTGGAAGAGGAAGGTGAGGACAAAGAAGAAATGGCTAAAGGTCTTGGAAATTATGTGGGTGAGCAATTTGTCCATGGTGAAGTGAGTCATGTCTAACTACACCATTGTCGTCTGAGAATAACAATAATAACAATAATTGTGGGTCTAATTCCTTCTATAAATTACAATAGTAGAAGTGCATTGAAATTTGAATATAATGTGTCAAATTGTAGTAATGACGGTGGTGATGTTAAAGATGTAAATAGCATGAAGTATGTTTAACATGACTCTACATGTTCTTGAACTCCTTCTAAGAAACGGGCATGAAGCGACTATGGAATGTGAAAACTTATTGGCATAAAAAAGGTTCCATTTTCCATTACTCAACTAGTATCTCGAACCTCACGTCCTAGTATTGTTTTCAAATTCTAACTAGATGTTTGCATGTTACTAATCCATCAACCTATGAGAGGAACAAGACTACACAATGGGAATAAAAAGGCACGTATGGCAAAGGGTGTTTGTAGTGAGGCAAAGTTGGCACATAATGTGGTGTTATGTTTGTTGGAACCAAATCAAGGCAAAGGGCACATAATTGATGTAGATAATTTTTTTTCCAAACACATTGGAAAAAGGTACATGTATAGTAAGGTCTACTTCATTTACGAATTTTTGCATTCACAGGGACAAAATGACTGCTGCCATCCATTGCTGCCATCTTTGATGCCCTCCCTAGGGCTGAAAAATTGTTATTTTATCATGAAATTTTTTTCACAAGATCACCTCTATGTTAATGACATATGAGCCAAATTTCAAGGCCAAAATATTTACACATAAAAAGATATTCACAATCTACCAACATGTGTAGTTGTGAGAAAAATTTCAATGCTACCAACTTTGACACCCTCCCAAAGATTGAGAAATTAAAATTTGGCCATGAAATTTTTGTTATGAGATCATATCTATGTTGGTAATATGGGTGCCAAATTTCAAGTTCAAAGGATTTTCCCATTAATCCCTAAAGTCCCATTGTCCCCTCGGGGGACAATTTGGAATTCGGGCAGGTTCCTATGGGCTGAAATTTTACCCTAATTTTTTGAAACTTTTTTTGAAGATAGAAAAGTTGATAAGCTTTGTGGGAATATAATTTTCATTTCAATCGGTGTCCAAAATCAAAAGTTATACCACAAAAAGCCTGGAACTAAACTTGACGGGTAGTACAAAAAATATTGTAAAAATTAAAAAAAATTAAAAAAACAAAAAAATTCTCAAAGATTATGTTTTTGTCTTAATCTGAAGCTTTGATTCATTCCATTTTGATTAGTGATGTAAAAGTTATGAACAATCTTATTTTTCGGGCAATCTAAGTATCTTTTTGAAAAAATAACTTACAGGATTCATTTCAGAATTCAATTTTCAAATTTTTTCAATTTCTTTTTTTGAAAAGGTTAAGCTTGCTTGCTAGAACAATCTCACCGTTGGGATTATTGTATTTCAATCCCATCTAAGAGCTATTAACAATTTAGTTTTTCTTTCAATCTTGGACCTACTTCTACTTGACAATTTTTTGAAGTATGAAAATCAAATTGTTATTTTTTGAATTTCTTTTCCTAGACTCCCAAATCAATTCTTCAACACAATAAATTTTAAATTCAAATTCCCACAAATAGAGATCAAAGTCATCTGAAGTTGTAGTCCAGTGTTCAGAAAAACTTGTTTTTTCAACTTTGAATGCTCATATCTTTCAATCTGTACGGTCAAACTATATGAAATTTTTACCACATAATCTCAAACAAGTAAAGTTTAAGATCCTATGGTTCAGTTCCAAAAAAAGTATTTTTTTTTTTTTTTGGACAAATGCAGTAGAAATTGCAGTTTTGAGTGGTTTTTGACAGAAAAATGGCCTTGGGACTTTAGGTGTTAAAAGATATTTGTACATTGGAATTGAATGTTTAAATTTTTTTAAGAATAAATCAATAATTTGTCAAAAATCAATCAACTAATTAAAAAAGTACACTATTTTGTTTTAAAGATTTAATCACTAAAATCCTTAATATTAATAGTTGTATGCTTGTGAAAGTATTAAAAATTTGTATTAAAATGTCCTTTTAAAGTACTATATTATATATTGTAATACAGGTTCTAGATTTAGCCTTATAGTTGGTGATTTACATCTTTTTGAGGACATTATCTATGAAATTTTTTTCTCCAACTTATTAAAGGGATGCATTGCAATACTATTCATCCATCAATTTATTAAAAAAAATAAAAATATCAATGTAATTTAGAGCTTTAAAAGTTTAGAAAAGGATTCTAGACCTAGTCCTAGCAAAATAATGGTATTGGTACTTTTGAGTGTGGTTTGACCCAAAGAGAGTATATTGTTCTAATTCTCCCTAGGAGAGTTTGTTCTCCAAAATATTCCACTACCACTAACTATAGTACATTTGCCACACATTCAAATTTCAACTTAGTATTATACTTCTCCGGTTCTCCCAAAGTTGTGTATGGCTTGAAACAACCAATCAGGCCCAATGACAACGCCCAAAACATATTGTCCATGTCATGGTAAGAAATTTATGTGTTGGAAAAATAGTTGCTTTTGTTGGTTCTACAAATGTCTCCAATCAAAGTATCCAATCATAATGTCACTTTTAATTCTAATTCCAGAGTTTTTTAATTTATTTTTATAAAAAATTTAAATGAGTGAATAAAAAGGTATGTACAAAAAAAAATGCATTTAATTTTCAAATGGAGATTTGAATATGGTTCATTTTATTAGTGTGAAAAATATTGGAATAGAATTTTCTTGGCAATGAAAATTGCTTCACAAAATCTCTTACCATGCAATTTTAGGGAATGGTATGAATTAACTAAGAATATTCAAAGTCTTGAAGATTGTTGAATCATTTAGGTTTCGTTCACTAGATGATGTAGGGCAATCCAAGTAGTATCTAAATAATCTAATGCCATTAGAGTTAGGTAATCATTGATTTGCAAAAGGCATACAGTTGAACATGAGGTCCACACATTAGGGAAAATTAAGGGTCTCTCAAAGACTATTTTAGAGTTGTTCCCATGTCTAGGAACTATTGTTGTATTGGTAGAGTATTATAAAATTTAAAATTATTTAAAATATTAAAATATTTAAAATTATTTAAAATCTAAAAAGATTAAAAAATATATTTTGAAAAAATTTGAATTAAAAAAATAATAATTAATTGATATTATCCAATGTGGCAATCTCTCGTCCATGTTAGATTACTGCTACAGCCAAGTTCCCATAGTCCACGAACTCATGGTCTTCTGAAGGCTTGAAAAAGCTTCTAATGTAATCATGGAGTTATGTGCTTCAATTGAAGAAAGTTTTGAAGGCCTACCATCCACCAATTCTATAGGTTGGAAAAGATCATGAGCTTCCATGTAAAAAACATAATCCATCTCTATAGGAACATATCATGAACATTAAGGGAACATGAAGGGAAAAATGAGCAAACCATTCTTCAAGAGTTGCCTTTGTCTTAGGATACTTGGAGCTTACATTATACGAGAATACGCCATAGAAATTAGAAATTTGGAAATTTTGGAATTTTTTGGGGGAATTTTTTGATCATGATTATTTACTTCAATTTCCCATTGGATTACTAGGTTTCTGAAGTATGTGGTGGGATTATTTAGCTGAATCAGTTCAAAATTTGACAATGTATTGTCAACTATTGGGACATCATTGCATTGCATGATTTTATAGGATGTGTTTCATGTCCTAAATTGATTTGAAATTGGTGGAGATATGCCTAATATGATATTGAATATGAAAAAAATTAAATTTGAAGTCCGTAGTGTAAAATTTGTCTACAAAATGAAGTCAAAGCCATTTGAAATTCTTGAATAAGGCCAAAAAAACAACTTTTCACTTCAAATGCAATTATGGATTTATGGTTAGATTCTCAAAAAGATTATCTTGCACATTTTTTCAATCAATGGAATAGAAATGATAGTTTTGAGTGTTTTATTAGGAAGAATATCCTCAAAAGTGCCTTAGGACTTTAGGGTGTTAAAGTGAAGAAAATAAGTGTTTTTGTACCTTGAGTGTTTAGATTATAATACGTTGAATTTTTAAAGCTTCAATTTTTACATGAAAAAATTTATAATATTGAAAATTTGTTAATAAGAATTTGTATTGAAACCCTAAAATTTCTACTTATTCTTGATTTATAACCTATTTTTATTTTTATTTTTTTTGAACAAATGGGGAATCCACTACATTAATACACAAGAGAACAACAACCAAGCTACAAAGGCCGGTCAACAAGAAATACGAGGCACACAGATAGCCGGACCCCCCAAAAAGAACCTAAGAAAAGCTACACTCGGGGGGGGGGGGGGGCACTTGGTTCCAAACAATATCAATGTCCCCTCTACGCCACGCAAGAATGGGAGACTAGAGCCAAATGCGAGAGAACTTAGAAAGGCTCTTATCTATCAGTTGAGGATGGTGACGAGCTCCGCAACTAGCCCTAAAGTGAGCTACCCTACCGACATTTGATAGTGCATCCCATAAAACCTGCTAGGCTTTATTCCAAGGCCAAGTAGAGTTGACAAACACCAAGCTATTACGGGAAATCCAGATAATCCATAAAACTTGACCTCTAAGAATAGACCAAATGACTCTAAGAGTGGCATTAGAAGCAAAGTCATGCCAAAAAATGGCCGCCTCTGTTTGAGAAATACTTAGCTTGAATGATGATGTAGGTAAAGTCGAAATCATATCTTCTTGAACGCGTGGCTCAAGTATTCTTGATCGGGTGGCAATTATTGAAAGTTCAACCTTAGGCAACCTCGAGCTGGAGCCCATGCTGTCCTTGTCAAGAAGATAATAGCACCTTCCCTCCAAAAATTCCCTCCATGTCAGCCTTTTTCACGCGCTTCTTTTAGGATGCCCTTCCACGTTTATCTGACTCCCTAGGTTTTTCTGGTTTTGGTTGTGCGCTTTGTGGCATTTGTTGCATCTTATCAAGCTATGTTTAGATTAAATTTGGACTATACCTATAGTTTAAGTTTCAAAATGTTCACTCATGAGCTACTAGTTGACATTCTACCAGAGTGTAAAAAATTTGTGGTGGTAGTGACAAGTCAATTTCAAGAGGTGGTGGAATTGTTGAATTGAAACATTGATAGAGGTTTCTAATATCCTAGATTCATTGTTTACAATTTTGTTTTGTCAATCAAGGAGATTCAAAAATTTAGGTTCAGATTTTGTCGATTCAAGTGTCGAGTTTCGGTTTCTGTAAGGATGTCGTTCAAAGACATGACTTGGCTACCATAGAAGTTGAGGAGCTTGTGTTGATTAGTTTTAGAAAAGCTAGAATCGTTTGGTTTTTTGAGTCAAAGTAATCTTTGAATGATGGAAGATAGATCGAATTATAAAGTCTCTCCAACTATTGCTGGAAAATATGCTCCTGGAATTATAAATCGAAGTCGCATGCTCCATGAGCAAACACCGAGATCTGAATTTCCTAGACTATGTGAGAGTAGTGCAACAAACATTGATGTATGGATTGACGGATCTATATATCCTCATCAACCTAGCCCAAAGAAACGCCCAAGCTTCTGCAATGTCAATGACTTGCTAGAATTTGTTGGGGAAGGAAAAAGTGGGCTTCTAGGATATGTTGAGTTTGTCTACATGCAACGATAGTACAATAAAATTTCAATTACATGAAGTAGAAAGAAAAATTAGCAATTTGCAAGCAAGCATGAGGATTCTAACAAACAACATTGAAGAGAAGAATCATTTACTTCGGTTCAGTAGAGATGAGTTACGTGCTAGACAAATTGCTAAAGAAGAAAATCGAGAGACCTTAGCAACAAGTGAATTGCTAAAGAGCGAAGTCCAATCCTTGAAAGAAGAATGTCAACGCTTGAATGTTGTATCTGAGGAATGTTTTTGCCACATGAATGCCTTGTTAAATCAACATGAAGAGAGTTTTTTGCAAATAGAAATTGAGTATTGGATTGAAATTGAATCGTTACATGAGAACTATGAAGAGAAAATCAAGTCTATTAAATCTGATTTGAAAAGAATGATTGCCACTCTAAGGTGAAGAGAGCAACAATTACAAAATTTAACACGAACATCGTGTGGATATCACTCTACCATCCGCATGAGGAAGGATTTGTCTTGTTGAGCATCCACTGGAGGTCAAGCAAAGCGTAGGTTGAGGTTATTGTGGTCTATCATTGCCTCGACAACAACAAATTATGTTCAAGCTATAAACCATGAAACATGATCAAAACAATGTTTATGTGGAGATAAAACAATTCAAACTCAAACCGATAAAATCCTTGCCTCTTTGTTGTCAGAGATTGAAGTAGCAACAATGTGCGAGTCTTCAAAATTGAGTGTAGTTGGCATCCACATGGCAAACTTCTATTTAGATAAGATAGGAGAATTTGTTGGAGCAAACCAGATATGTGAGACCATGGATCGGAATGGTATTACTCAAGTTGGCTAAGCCGCAATTTACAAGCAATTCAAGGGTGCAACAAGAGCTACAGGACGGGGCCTTCGTGTTCCACATGGCAAACTTCTATTTGGATAAGATAGGAGAATCTGTTGGAGCAAACCAGATATGTGAGACCATTGATGGATCAGAATGGTATTACTCAAGTTGGCTAAGCTGCAATTTACAAGCAATTCAAGGGTGCAACAAGAGCTACAGGATGGGGCCTTCGTGTTGGATGCCTTCTGAATCCACATCAAATATCTCTAGCAAGATTGATGCTTAACTTAAAATTGAGTGAGTATATCGGTAATTATTACTCGATTGTGAATACACTCGAAGTCACACCACTACCAAAATCAAAGACTAAAGATCTTGTGAAGGTTTCACTTAATGAATTCAATTCAAACTTTGTTGATATTGAACAAGTGCAACATACTATGGTGGAGTTGTACGGGATAACGCCATCAGGTAATTGCCAAATTTTTTTCTCTTAAGTATATCCTCTCAATTTTTTTATCATGGACTCTTTGATCATATAGATCATTGTTTATGAGAGGTTTCAACCACAATTGAGGTTAGTCAACAATTATCCTTAGTCTTCCACATGATTTGAGATGAATGTGAGATTATCTATTTATCTAGTAATCGATGAGAAAAATGGTTGCAATTCTGTAAGATATGCTTGATTTGGAAGCTGAAGATGATTAGTCTTTGACCATCAAAGATGATGTCATCAAATTGTTGTTAAGATTTTCATCGAGTTGATTTCATCATATCGTTTCCTTGACGATAGGACAAAAGCAGTGTAGCTTTAGCTTGGGTTGAAGGTTTGAAGCTCTTTGGGCAATTCTTGGGAGAGTGCGGACCATGTAGAACGATGTTTGCCTCTTTCTAGTTGCCTCACTACGTACAGTAGCTTATTTTGTTTCTATGTCAGTAGATCAATCAAACGACTGTTTCATTGATTTCTTGCCATGAGAGCGATGGATTGGAACTCCGGCCTCATCACTGTTGTGATCGAGCTCCTGTTGTCAACAACACTAGTTGTTTCCGCATTCTCTCGAGGCTCTTTAGAAATGACAGGCGGGGCACTTTAAAGTCCGTCCTTCCAGGCTGCTGTGATTGTCTGGTCCTTAACGGACTAGGGGAATTGATATATCCTGTAGTTATTTATTTGTTGCCAAACATGGTTTCAATCAATACATATAGGGCTAGGCTAAAGCTACACTGCTTTTGTCCTATTACTCGGGGGGTGTACTTAGTTCTACTGTAACAAACCACGTGTGAATAAGTGGTTTCTAACAAACTATAATTTCAACCTAAAATTTTGAACATTGTTTAATAATGACTATAGCTTTCTATTGCCAAAATTTCCAACTCAAATAAAATATGAAATGATTTCTAGAAGAGGTTGAAAATGAACTAAAATGGCATGTTTTTCAACTCAAATAACTATAGAGGACACATTTAGATGACCATTGAGTCAATATTCAATAATGAGCTTTCAATAATGAGTTGTTTTTAGGAATTTTTAGTTCATTTTTTAGACAATTTTTTCTTATATAATATAGGGGTGTGAAAGTTATTTTTCAGTTCTAAAGTGTATCTTTTTACTTCAAAAATTTGTAACTAATTATTATTAACAAATAAAAATATCAATAATTCAAAATATAAACTTTCAAAGTAGGAAAATCTATTCATATTTATTTCATTTTATTTTATTTAAATTTCAAAAAGTATATAGGGGGTCCAAAATTTTGTTCACACGTGGTTTCTAATGGACACTCTAAATGACCCCCTGAGTCCTATCATCACTTCGATTTGTTCTGATTTTTTACCCGCATAAAAGCCTTGCCGTCATTTTAACCTCTATTCCATGAACTTCAATCAACCACTGTACTTCAAGTTAGGTGTACAATTAATCTGGAAATTCTTATTGAAAGAATCTTTATATGTTGCTGAAAGAATCCTTCTATGTTACAGGGTCAATTATGTGTAAGTTGGACTACTGATCCCAATATAAATCAATCAAGTAGTGGTATATGCAATAGTTTTTGAGTCTTATACTCACAGACTGATGAAATTTACAACCTCAAACTAGAATCCAAGTTCACAATTATTAGCTAGTGTTCACAATTAGTTCAATCCCTAGGATAGTTAGTGCTAGATAAAGTGCAGCTTGAGACTGTCTTAAACTTGCTTGTTGTTAATTATGCTCTCCTATTTGATGATAAGGATATATTTGATGAATTAGGTTCCTTAACTATCCCAAATTAATACATGCATGCACTTGTATTCATTGTTTGTTTTGATTCAAAGAGCACTTTCTATTGGTCTGATTCAATGATTTTGTTTCAGAATTGAATGGGAAGCCATTGATCTTTGTACTCAAACTTGATGAAGCGGAGATCATATACGCACAAAAAATGGAAAGAGTATCTATCACATTAATGAATCGAGCCTTAGATAACATGATCAATTTTGATAGTGAGCAATATTTCTCTGTACAATTAGAGAGAGAGATCTGGCCCATCGTAGCATTTCAAGTGCCACGAGAGTCATACGAGATTTTGAAGTGGGTTTTTGATCAAACCCAAATGCCAAATTTGATTAAATTACAAGGTGAAGGTCAGTTGTTGAATGTTCCAGAAATCGGCAATTTCTCTGTTGAGTGGCATCTTGCCACAGACATGAAAACAATCAAGTGTGTTTACGGATTGAAACACGGTACTACCAACAACTTGCATTCATGTATCTATTGCTGCTAGGAGAGAGTGAAATCAAGGATTGGCTTAGTAGTAGATGCTGAAGCTATAATGAATAATAGATGCAAGCACTTGTAGAATGAAGGTTTATTCTCAAGAAGAATCACAGCCAAACCTTTAACAAGTGAATCCACAAAAGAATGATGAAGACAAATTTTTGTAATTCCATTAGATAGAGTGCATATATGCACTCTCCATGGTTTGAATAGAATCATAGAGAAGATAGTTCACCTCCATTTTATCCATATTAGGACCATACGTGATGATATCCTCAGGAAGTCAGTTGTAGAAGAAATGGAAAGAGTAGTATCGTTGACAGGTGCTCATGGTGGCAACGTAACAATTTTCAAGGACAAAGACCTTTCTGGCAAAAGCAACAACATATCTAACAAACCATCATTTAGTGGAGCGCATGCCCTCAAATTTTTTAAACTGAGTCCAAATATCCAAGGAAATCTACCCATAAAACTTTATGTAGACATTGTGAATGCTGAAAAGAACACACTAAATAGAGGTTAGGCCCAAAGAGATCAACTTGAGTTGTGGCATGCACTAGATGCACTATGACCTTACTTCACCGGATTGAGACTAACAAATGAACAATCAACAGGAGATTTCAAGCACAAAATCAAAGCATGGGGTCAGCTTTACCTTAAATGCTTTGGTGAACACCAAGTGACCCACTATATGGTGAGACTTTTGTAAACCATCCTTCATTGTCATAATTTTATTTTGAATAGGATCATGATTGTTTGATATTAATAATTTCCTTTTGAATTAAAAGCAACCTTGAAGTGTGCTTATCGACATTTCCCAGTCTTCAGTAGGCTTTGAAGGTCTTGATGCATGGGCCTCTGATCATGTAGAAAGATTTGAAGGAGCAGTGCATTAGACACTTGTTACTGTGCACATTTTTCCTTCGTTGTAAAGAATTCATCAAGGTAGGTGCATTGGGGACTTTCTTATTTTCATTATTCTTCCCCATCAATCACCCTAGTTTAGTAGTGATTTGCTTATTCGCTCCATAGATCCGTTACAAACGAAGCAACCCCTTAGGGGGTGCACTTAGTTCTACTATAACAAACCACATGCGAACAAGTGGTTTCTAATAAACTATAATTTCGACCTATAATTTTGAACATTGTTTAATAATGACTATAGCTTTCTATTGCCAAAATTTCCAACTCAAATAAAATATGAAATGATTTCTAGAAGAGGTTGAAAATGAACTAAAATGGCATGTTTTTCAACTCAAATAACTATAGAGGACACATTTAGATGACCATTGAGTCAATATTCAATAATGAGCTTTCAATAATGAGTTGTTTTTAGGAATTTTTAGTTCATTTTTTAGACAATTTTTTCTTATATAATATAGGGGTGTGAAAGTTATTTTTCAGTTCTAAAGTGTATCTTTTTACTTCAAAAATTTGTAACTAATTATTATTAACAAATAAAAATATCAATAATTCAAAACATAAACTTTCAAAGTAGGAAAATCTATTCATATTTATTTTTTATTTATTTTTATTTAAAATTCAAAAAGTATATAGGGGTCCAAAATTTTGTTCACACGTGGTTTCTAATGGACATTCTAATGACCCCCCCAAGAGCAACCCTCTCTAATTAATTTTAACATCTAATTAGTAAGGAAGTTAGTATTAGCAAATTAGGTTAGTATTGCTACAATACATGTCAACATGTACTACTGCCAGATTCTTGTTGCTATACTTTCATCAGAATTCCATAGTATTCACGTAGTATCTATGAGGGTGATGGTTTGGAGTAGCATTGGCTACTAGGGAAGCTTGAAATGGTTACTAAATACAACCCTAATTTGATGGAATCATTTGTCAAATATTAGAGATATAGTTCCTTTTAAAATGTACAGAAAGCGGGCTCATGAGTCATGACTGTAGATCTTCCTCTTCTTTTCCAAGTGTCTTCTAAAGTATGACCAAAGTTTCTATTTTTAGAGTTATAATTAGGATTCTATTAAAGGTTTGGAGACTAGTCAACTAAAAATTTCTCATTATTAATACCATATTTTTTTTTGTCGTTGTGGCATGTCTCCATCCACCACGCGCCATATTTTGTGGATAAATATGGCTCCTTGGTAGTGTGGAGTTGCCAGGGGATGGAAAATAGCCACCATGCCGCTAAGACTACTTACCAGTGACACACACAACACTTAGGTGGAAGAAAAAAAAGAGTCCTCTCATCCAAACATTCTAGCATTGGTATCGAATAATTGCACATAGATTCTGAAATAAAGAGGTTGCCATCAATACTGCTTAGTTTGATTCATTACAAAGAGAGGAAGCAATCACTGCAAGGCGTGAAGCATCTTTGAATTCATCTGCTACCTTACAGTGTGCCATGACACCTTGTGGCGTACCAAATGCACCCAGGTTGGAAGCAGGTGGGTTCCAAACATAGAATTCAATGAAGTTTCTAACTAATTCTAGAAATCATTGTTTCTATTGTCTTGCTCTAAATTCAAGTTTCTTTAGTGGTAGGATTGTAGAAACAATATATGTCTTCTCTTTTCTAATATTGACTTTGGAATTCAGACTCTACTAGAGCAAGTTCTATTTGAACTGCAAATTCTTGTCTAATGTCGTAAAGTGACCAAGATAAGCCAACTTCAATTTCGATTTTGTAATCACCCATTTCGCAATGCACAATAACCATACTGACTTGCTCATTTTGATCAATAGCTTGAAATACATCCTTCTATATCATCCTATTGCGATTGTACACAAAGTTGCAGTATAATGTGGATCTGGCTAAGTGATAACGGAAACTAAGAGAAGGACGATGTACCTTTGTTCTAATTATATCTGCTCCAATGGTAACCTTGTCATCCCATCCTTGATCCATTAATGAGGAGCATAAGTCCTCACTCACATTTTTTAATACAAACATCGTTGGTGTCCTATGCATTTATTCTTCTGCTACTGAAAATAGGTCGATGAAAACGCCAATTGGCATGAACCAGGATATGTGTATCACCTTGCTTCCAATATTTGGTTTCATTGATGTTTGAATGTCTTGACGTAATTTTGCACGAAAAGCTTCACTTGTCCCCATGTCTGGTAGCTGCCACTTTGAGGAGTCAAACGATGGTAGAGCAATAGGTAGCAACCTTCCGTAGTGTCCATCTTGCATGTATTTTGCATTGTAAAAGAAGATACTATCGTCTAACAGCTTTGCATGTGTCCTACTTCCACGAGTGAGTTCCCCGATTTCTCCATGAATCACAACTATGACTCCAAGAATACTGTTGGAATCAATCCAATCTTCACAACCTGAAGGATACAAATCTAGACATCCAAAGAGTTACAAACAAGTCAATCTAATGTTATTATGTCACTTCATTTGTGGAAATTTTCTCCCTAATAATTCTTGGCTTCATTAGTATTATGATTCTATTACAAAATTCTCTTTTAGATCTTTTTCGATATGTGTGGAAGCTAGAAAGACGAGAATATGCAATTAAGCACCATAGTTTGAAAGATTTCTTTGCTAGGGGAGGACACTCTCACTACATTTGGGGTACCCACGTGTGGCACTGTGGCGGAGTGATTTTTTGACCCCCTATTTACTTTTGAAAAAACTATAATTTCATCCTAAAATTTTGAGCTTTATTTAACAATGACTAAAGGTTTCTATTGACAAAAATTTCAATTCCAAATAACATAAGATATATTGTCTAGAAAAGGTTGAAAAATGAACTAAAATGGCATGTTCTCCAACTAAAATATTTATAGAGCTCACATGAAGATGATTATTGCGTCAATATTCAACCAAAATAAACTTTCAATAGAAAGCTATTTTATAGAATTTTTTTTTCATTTTTCAATTTTCTTTTTCTTATATAATATAGAGGTGTGAAAGTTATTTTCAGCTTTACAATGTATCTTTTTTCTTAAAAAATTTATAACTAATTATTATTAGCATAAAAAAATACCAATAATTCAAAATATAAACTTTTAAAGTAGCAAAATCTATCCATAATTTTTTTTTGAAAAAAAAATTAAATTTATCGATGTATTATTTGTATTACTTTTTCCGCCACACGTGGGTTGCTAAAGTGTAGGGAGTGTCCTCCCTAGGTTTCTTTGAAGACAATGCTATTGCCTCCTGATTTAATTGAGTTTTGTAATTTTAAACCTCAAGTTACGAAGCTTCAACGAGCTGGTCACCTCCTAGTTTAATTGAGTTCTGTAATTTTAAACCTTAAGTTACGAAGCTTCAACGAGATGGTCACCTCCTGGTTTAATCAATTTCTGTAATTTTAAACCTCAAGTTACGAAGCTTCAACATTTTGTAATTTTAAACCTCAAGTTACAATGCTTCAACATTTTGTAATTTTAAACCTCAAGTTACAAAGCTTCAACATTCTATAATTTTAAACCTCAAGTTATGAAGCTTCAATGAGCTGGTCACTTCCTAGTTTAATCAAGTTCTATAATTTTAAACCTCAGTTCACAAAGCTTCAACGAACTGGTCAATTTTTGCTTTACTTTTGTATCTCAAATTTTAACAGTTTAGAATAGCAATTTAGGAGTAATTTTTAGATCTTTAAGTCTTAAAGGTTATGTACTAATGAATGCTCTAATGATGACATGTTCTGGGGGAGTAAATGCGATTTTCCCTAATACAAAGGACCACTTGTAGTCCTTTGTAGTTGCAACACATTATGAAATTATTGACATTTGAAGCATTTCTTACGAGCAGAAGTATTGCTACATTGAATTGATTACTGAAATTTCACTAAAAATATGAACTTGCATGAACTCATAAGCCATGATTTCCTACAATCCATGAAATACAAAACACCAAGCTGAATTCATGGATCATAGGCTAGATTTGAACTATAAGTTGCACGAAACACAAATGTGTGTACTTATCAAACTTGAGGTTATTGATCAAATTGGAAATTGCAATTGGAAATGTAACACTTACAGTTACAAGTATTTGGTTGTGTAAGTGGCACTACTAGATCAAGGTATAACTGACGCCTCATATAAGCATGTTCAACTAGCACCGAAGAAACATGGCCTGATCGAATTTGAAAGTTTAAAGCCCTGGCTTTGTAGCTCCCTCTTATATTGCTTCCACCATGCTTTAACGCATCCCTCACATGCCCACCTCTTATCCCTAGCATGAGCATGATCCATGAATTGACTTCTAATTTGAGAGGCACGTCTCAATTATCTAAAAGTACAGCTTGAACTTGACTCATGATGCCAAATCTCTCAATCCTTGATAGTCAAAGAATTTTTTCATGCAATCAACTCTCACAGCATCTCAAATTTTGAAATGAAATTTTGAAGGAGACCAAAAATCAAGACCACTCGCTAACCGCCCAACAACATATCAACAATACTTAGAATGCTTAAGAACTTAGGGATAAAAAACAATCTTAAACATAATAGTCAAGTTGTTTTACCAAAAAAATAGTATAGTTATATATATGTATCATACAATTATAAAGATAAATAGCAAGAATATATATGCTCTTTATTAACACATAAACAAAATAATAATAACAATAATAATAATAGTAATGATCTAATAGCTAAAAATGAGGACAAAACCATTTTAGATTATAATCTTTTCTTGGCTAAAGGAAATGGAAAGACCTTTTGCCTTTAATATTGGACTTGACATTCTATATTTAAAATTAGGTGATGTGTTCAAAAGCGAAGACTTGTCATGAGAAATAACATGTTGAGCTATAGTACAGTGACAAAAGGGATGTTATTTCTTGTAATGAGTTTGTGCTTTTACATAACTTCAATGTAGGATGGTTGGATCTTGCTCAATCTAGGGGCTAGAAGGACATGGTAATGCCAAAAGAGTCCTATATTATAGAAAAGAACATACATCTTCTCATGCAATTAATGAAAGACTTCCATCTAATTTGAAATGGGCTCCATTGAAGTTATTAGGGCTTTTTTTTGGCATTATAGTACTACATTGCACCAGAGAAAAATAATTTGGCTAAAGAATGGCAACAAATCATAAAGTTTTTTGCCAATAAACTTCAAATTAAAAAAAAAATGGATGAAATTGCTAGATTGTGGATAAACACATAATTATGCACATGTGATATGTTCTAATGTAATATATTTTGTTCAATATGTGGATGAATGTTGAAAGATGAAGCACCACTATAACATTTTATATCACCACTTTGGCACTTTATAAAAAATGAAAAAAACAAACCCTAATATTAACACTAATCAAGGTAACTAGGACACCCTTTGAATGGTCTAAAGTTGGTAGCATTACATGTAATTTAGCTGGTCTACAGGGTTGTAAGTTCTCCAAGTTCCCAAACTACAAGAACTTGGCCACAACAACTTGTTGATGTGGTTGAGAGGTCACCATGTTAGAATTTTTTTTTAAATTTTTTTATTATTATTTTTGAATTTTTGAATTTTTAATATTAGATATTTTTGTATTTTTATATTTAATTTTTTAAATGATTTTTAAATGATTTTAAATTCTGAAGAACAGTGGTTGGTTTCCAACATGGGGAACCAATATGAAACAGCCCTTCACGGTAGCTGAAAAACATCTAATCTTTCTAGAAATTTTGTACAAAAAATGAAAAGCTACTAACAGGGTGATTAATGTCTGTACGACTGACATGTACCGAGTATTAACATTTGCAAACATTTTTATGCCAGTACTGCAAGTGGCACATGTTGCACGACTATTTGCAGAACTTGCTGTTGGCCAAAACCATTCCATGGTGGAATACCAGAAATGAGAATGATGTTCATGCCAGTGTCTGGTTGGGTTACCTCTGCACACAAACAACCACAACATTACCAACAATTCAACCTAGAATCCAAATTAAATAAATAATGGCAAGTTACCTTGTCAGTGAAAAATACATCAACTAAATTATTGGTTTGGTGGAGAAAGAGAAGCCTACGACACAATCTCTACTAAGGTAGTGTGCTCATAAACCGCCCCTCTTCTTCAGATCGTCCTGTAGGTAGATCCGTAGATGTAGAATGGATGCAAGGTGATCCTTGAATGGACCTCTTTGCTTTGTTAATGAATTCAAGAAGAATTGTTTTTTTTTATTGTAAGAGCCAATCACTGGCTGTGATTTCTGCACATTTCTTTATAAGTCACAAGAGGACAGATTTTGGGATACCTATGGTCACAAATAGGTGCCTATGACGTGGATCTTTGAAAATTTATAGGTAATTCAAAAATACTTGGAAAAATATGAAACTACTTGTGCTGGGTTAAGCATGTATTTTTCTTTCTCTGAAAAATGATCTAAAAATCATTTTGTCCTTGGAAACCTGTGAAAAAGGCGAATCAGCCCTTAAAGTGACGGTTTATGAGCACACTACCTTATCCCCTCAAAAACACCAACCACCTTATGCCGTGAAAATCCAGGGATCTTATTTACTGGAAAAATAAATTATTTTGCATACTTGTTTTTAACACTATATGAATAAAATTACAAATTTTCAAAGTGATGAAAATAAGTTTATCTAAGATCAATCCTAGGCTCTCATGTTGCCATTCTTGATCTAATTAAAGATTTATCTATCTAGTACATATCTTCAATGCAGTCTTTAAAATGTACAAGTTGCAAACAACTATTAAAGAAGAGCTAGATTATAAGCCATGATCACTCTACTTTGGTTTAATCTTTGGTTCAATTTCTATTAAGGTAAAAACACCCAAAAGTGTCCATGTACCCATCCTTGACAAATAGACTTCAATTAAAAGTGTCCCCCAAAGTGCAATTAAATCGTTCCCATACTTAAAATTACAATTGATTGATTGATTGATGATTCTCTAAATTTTGGTATTATGACCAAGTCATGTGACAATTTCAATGGCCTAGGAAATTCTTCTTTGAAAATTCATAATAATTTCATGTCTTATCCAAATAATTTTTGAAATTAATTTTTGAAAAATGAATGATTTTCAATTGCTAATACTACAGAAAAGTTTTTTTCTTTTTTTTTCTAGAAAAAGGTGCCTCCAACTATGCTGAATTGCGGTTTAGGGTGTTTTCACGTCACGTCAGCTTTCCAGTTTCCAAGAATTGATATCCGACTTCACCACCAGATGACCAGATCATCCAAGACCATCATCAAAATTGTCTCGTAAAGTACGCTAGGGAAGTCAAATCAAACGCAGGGTTGTGGAAAAAACACATTGTTTGCTAATCTTATCCCCAGATTGGAAACTATGAGCCAAATGAATAATTATCAGAAGATCTCAACTAGGGTACCGGAGTACCGGACTTACCCATATTATTGTTCCTCAGCTCGATCTGCAATCCAGCAGGGACATCGGGTTGATTGAGATTAATCCGGACATGAATCTGCACATGCCCCCCAATCGCCAAGTTGGAGAATTTGTGAGAAAACAGTTTTTGGATTCCAGTTTCCTGCACGCACCCCTTAGAACTCATCCACATGCGTGGCCAGGATTAAACATGACAGAGTTGGAATGTGTACAGTACATTAAAAAAGTTCAAAGCAAACGAGTAACACAAGCCAAAAATCAACCCAATTCCAATCAGCATTTCACTACTAACACTACTTTTGCATCATACATAGCGATAAGTAAAGCCTGGACATCGAAGTAGATATATATTATCGAAGGCATTCAAGCAATTAGCAATTGTGTGTAACTGTAGAATTTCGATCAAGCGTATGTAAATTTGGACCTACTCTCATAGCACTCAGTAATTTCACAGAAACATTGAAAACAACAACATAGTGCATGGCGCACTATAATATGGATATTTCGTTAAAATGGCAATATTTTTCCGCCATTTTTCCAATCATTTTCTAGAGATTTCAGACCACATGGTCTACACCACAAAGTGTCAAGTTTGTGGAATATTGCCATTTTAACGAAATATCCGTTATATCCATCGGACTACTAATGTCACGTAACCCTCAAGATTAACAAAAACTAAAGGAAATCAAAACTGAAACAAAAACCTTGAACGGGTTGTGAAAGATTAACATACCATCTCGTTGGGCCGTTCTTCCGCTTGCTCATCCCTGTTTCCACGCTGCCTCCTCCAGTCATCAAAAACCTCCTGCAGTTGACATCGGTGGTGACAAGCATGATGAGCAGGACTATACATTTGATTAACCGCTTAAACTCACATCGATCAACACATGACGCGCGCACAGGTTTTGGAAGTTGCAAAAATCCAAAAAAAAATTAATTTCAAGATTGATTTCTCTCAATACTGACTTCAATCTGGACATGATGGCCGGCATTGCGGTCGGAGTTTGACATGATGAAGAGCTTGAAATCAGTGACCCACGGCGCCGGAAGCTGTCTGAATAGGTCAATTCCAAGTCCGGGTTCGAAAATCACAAAGCTCTCAATTGGGCTCCAGCGCGCGAGGTTATGGAACTCAGTAGTTTGAACGATAGCTTGACAGTGATCACAAGTTAACGCAGATGGAAACAATTGACTTACACACAAGTGTCTCCACCTACTCAGTCGCATGTCATATATAGTTGCAACTCTGGACGGTGGATCTACATGTAAATAGACTAGATTGTGTGCTTGCTTGAACGTGTGCAACGATGTCGGCCGGACTGGCAGACAATATTTGTCTGGGACTTCCTTAGTCGCCAAGCTGCAGCATTAGCAGCAATAGTTTACATAATATGAGACAGTCTTCTCCCATGCCGACATGACGTTCTAGCTAGTACTTCCTACCACGGCTTCTTACTTAGGTTGCGTGCCGGCTTAGAACTGAGTCGGAGATCATCTCTCCAGTTTCCGAATCCACCACGAAGAAAATAAATAATAGAAATGGTCAATCCCGTCAGTAGCCAATGCAGGAGCTTGAAAGTCGATTAATGCCAGCGAAGTCCTGCAGAGGTTTTCTCGTTGATGTCTGTCTGCATGAGTGTCTGGGCGCGCAGCGAGAAGTTCATTACGTACGTGAAGCAACTTCTTATGTCTTCAATTAAAGGGTAGGTACATATATTATTTCTTGCATTTGTGCAGAACTTTGAGAAGGTACGTTGAAATGCGGCTCAAGTTTCAAACTGTTATAGTACAAACAGTTCTAGAATAACAGAGTTACAGTAATTAACAGAGTTCAGCTAGCTAGTGATTGCCGTGTCTGCACATGGGTGGATTGTTTTGTTCTTTCAGGTTGCCAGAAAGGGACCGTCGACAGCACATAACCTGGAATTTCTCACTTTCGAAGGAAGGAACGTAACTTGCATAGAAAGAATGATGTGGGTTTTATTTTTTCTAGTTATTTTTAAAGATAACAACCAGAGTCCTGAAGCATTTTCATTTATAGAATTTGAATGGAATATTGTATAATGTCGATGGATTGACATCTACTCGATCATGATCGTACAGTCATCCAAAACTAAAACATACATACTTAGCGATGCATCCATCCAAAGACGTCTGCAATACTGATCTCTCCGCTGAATAGTAGACTCTCGAGATTATAGATCGCAAGGGTCCAAGTGAAGCAGCAATAAAGCGATGAATCGCTTAAGAAACAATTTACACAAAACCATGTTTTTGCAACGATCTTATGGGTGATGGCACGAAACACTTGTACTGTTGTGGGCTTCTTGGTGTCACACGGTGCACGCTAAACTCAAAATTGAGAATACTTTGGGGAATTTTACTTATTACACTTGAAATTCATATTGTAGGTGTGCGGTACATTGCCTAACAGAATCCATATTTTTTGTAATTTTTAAAACAAAAATATCATCTATTACTCAATTTCTCTAATTTGTCGTTGTAGGGTTTAGGTTTTCAATACTATTAAGTATCGCAATTGATGAATCTCACTAGTAGTTTAAGGGTATGCTTCTTGAGTAGGATTGCACCTACACTAGAAAGGACAACAAAAGAGATTTCACAAATCTAGGAATGGTATAAATTTTAGACTACGTGGTCTAAACTATAAAAGTGATATTTAGGATAGGTGTAGATTTCAGACATGTAGGGAAAGTATAGATTTCAAACATCTAAGCTACACTAAAGATGATATTTAGTGTTGAGTGACATTTAGTGTTTTTACCCCCCACTAGCTACAACACTAAATCTGAACTTGTCCACAATTAGTGTTAGACTTGAATGTGCCGGCTGCAAACTTCAGAGCCTTGTAACTTTTGCAAAAATTCTTCAAATAAGGAAAATGAGATGTTTTTCGGCATCTACAAAAAATTGTAGATGCTGAAAAACATCTCATTTTCCTTATTTGAAGAATTTTTGCAAAAGTTACAAGGCTCTGAAGTTTGCAGCCGGCTAGCCCTAATCGGTCCGATTCTGTCGGTGAACAGTGATATTCCGTCTGATATGACAACTCTAGTTCACATTTAGTGTTTGAATTGACATTTAATGTTACTTACTTTCATAGGGTAATTGGCTTTTAGTGTATGCCTTCGTATTTAGTGTACAAGACACTAAATATCATCTTTAGTGTAGTTGTACATTTCAGACCACCTTGTCTAAACCATCAAAATTCAAAAGTGACAAAGTAACCGAATGGTGTCATTTTAGTGAAATTATCCATATACTTATTTTCCATTTCTTTCTTGAAATGTCTTCTTCAAGAATTTTTTGCAAATGGCTTTTAAAATTAAATTAAAATTTATTTATTTATTAGTAATTTAAATGTCATCATTTCTTTTCTTTTTATTTAGCGCTTTTTTTAATCTCTTTCTTGGAGAATTTTTTCTTGAGCTTGATTTTTTAGGATATAATTTCCTCAAGGATCTAAACATTATCCTTCTTTCTTTATATATTTTTTAATTGATTTTCTAATTTTAAAATAGTACAAAAAATATCTCTTATACTTGACTAAAATGCAATAAATAATACAAGTTTTATGTCTCAAGCCATCATCCTTCTACCAAATTTCTATAATATTAAAGCCATCATTCAAATGTATAAATACAAGAAATTAAAATTTTAATTAATTAATTTTTAAATTAAAATGTTTAAAATTACAATCCAATGTAGTACTTGAGGCAATCACAAGGCACATGATTCAAAAAAATAATATTTTTTCTAAATAAATAAATAAATGTTTTTACTTTTTACTTTTTGCTATTTTTGCACATCTGACCAATAGAATAATTGACCTCTAGAGAGTCTAAATTTTCTCCAATGCCATAAAATTGTAAGGTATCTAAGGAGAGTGATAAATGATCCCACATGTGTAAAAGAATAGAGTAAACTCTTCAATCAAATAATCCTATGTCATCCTCCTTTGTCCTTTATGTTGAGATGATTCTCAAACAACTTCTGCATTTGGAGCATATTTCTTGATAACTTCCATAACCTTGCTTTCGTCAAAATCATCATTGGGAGGAATGCCGGAAACAATGACAATGTCATTATTTGAATTTGATCGGGATAGCTCTGGACATAAATAGACAACATTAATGGCACTTTAAAATATCAATAGAATCCAAAATCAATCTTTTGTAACATACTTGGATAGCAGGTTGAGCACTTTGGTGCCTAATATTTATTTACAGTCTACTTATAGGCATTGGCAAATCAATATATAATTAAAAGAATATGATAGCTAATATACAATATCTTCATTGGGCATAAACCAATATTTTCATCTTTCTTAATGTATATAGACTAATGAGAAGACAAGCTCTTTATACAAGTGGGGTGGTAAAAGGTGAAACAACCCATGTGGGATTTGTAAATTAGGATTAATAAGAGCTCAACTACTCATAGTTAAGTTAAAATCAAGAATTGTATTTAATGTAGAATTTCGAATCTCATTTAGACATAGTAAAATAATTTTTTTCAAAAAACTTTGAACTAGGCTGATGTATAAAATCAATTTGAATTTCATCTTCGAAAATCCATTTGAGATTTTAAGTCTCCAATCAAAAGTTATGGACAAAGTTCAAAGAGGGATTGGAAGGGACATTTTCTTTGACATTTTAATCATTTAAAACATTTTTTAAACATCTTCTTAGAATTTTGTCCATAACTTTTTTTTAAAGGCTGGAAATTGCAAAAGGTTTTCTTGAGATCAAAGTTAACTTGATTTTCCAACTTTTCTTGATTCAAAGTTTTTTGAAAAAAATCATTCTACTATGTGAAATGAGGTTTAAAATTCTACTTTGAACACAATTTCTATGTTTTCACAATAAACAATCAAAGCTCTCATCTTCAAATTATCCAATACCTTTTGAGGATTCATGATGGACAATGAATTTCATTACAAAAACAGCTCAGTCTTCACTCTCATCTGAAGTTACTAAAATAATTCCTTCATTTCGCCATCAATAAAATCCTTGAGAGTATACTTACCCATACTGTTGCTCCACAGCTCGGTCCTTAGTTCTCTGGGGATATCTCTTCGATTTGGGCGAATCCTCATTTTGATCTGCGCATGCGCCAATTGCAAAGTTCGAGGACTTGTGAGAAATGCGTTTCAGATCCCAGATTATTAAATGTTCTTTCTTGAGATTCATGGAGATTAATCTCCTGAATTAGTCTCCTCTTTGTGTGAGCAAAATCATACTGGAAAAATTTCTGATAAACATTACCCTAAATTGTCAATTCATTTCGTTGAATCGGTGCTCAAATCGTGACATATATATGTAAGACAGTATGTCTTATACAAATCTCAAAAAGCTAGCCAGGACCTCTTTTTCAGGTTACTGGTCCAGTCGTCCTGAAGAGTGCCAAATTGGAGTGGACTGATACCGCCAATTTAACGATAGTGAATTTCGTATAATTGGCTGGATCCGGGGCCAGTAACTGTAACCAAATCTAAACAAAGAGCTCTATTAAAAAAATACCCCAATTTAACTACATTTTAATTTGACGTTAACTACACTGTGGTTGTAAGGAAAATAAGGATAACAAGGATAATGAGCAGTGACAATCCTTGTTGTAAAGGAAAACAAGGATATGAGCAGTAACAAGGAATGTGTCTTTGATATCCAGCCCAATAGCATAATTACGTTTCTTTACAACAGCTGCGCTCTACAAATCAGGCTTAATCAACATACCTCCGTGCTGGTTCGTTCTCGCATTTGGTCAGGGTAGTATTCTTCATAAGCCTTGCGCCGGAAAAACTCCTGCAGTACGTCGATGTCGGTGTTAAGATAATGAGCATCATTCGGAGGATTGATCACCGGTATCCATAGCTTCAATAGCAAACACCAGGTAATAAGAATACTGGAAACAGCAACTAAACATCCATACAAAATGAAACAATTAATTCTCTTACACACTGACATTAAGATCAACGGGGGGATCAAAGTCTGGCATGATGATAGCTTGAACTCAACCGCTCGCCGAAGGTCGGGATATATATCACAGCTGGAACTGATCCGAAGTTCACGAAAGCGTCAGTTGGATCGAGGGTTTACGAAGGTCTCGGTCGAATAGACTCCAGCAAGGTTGTGATCGAAACTCTGCACAAGAAACTTTGCAGTGATCGCAAAATATCCCTGGAGGAAATATATATACACATCGATCGTTCTACCTGATGTGAAGAACCCGTCGGACAATTTTATGCAGACAGAGTATGATCGAGACGTCAACTCCAGTCTGCACTGCAGACAAAGTACTGCCGACATCATATCGTTGGCTTTGAATCTCTTGCCTGTTTCAAATCCGTCCCCGTGTCTGCCAAGAGAATTAAGTTCATAACCAGCTGAACCAACTTCTAATCTCTTGGCCATGGCCGCTCCGACTACTCCAGCCGCTATTTCCACTCTTGCGTACAATTAATGCGGAAGTGAGCTAGCTAGTTGAAATCGATTGATTTGCCCGACTTCGCCAAATTAATTGAATGTCTGTGGCCGACTACTGGTTTAATTTATGAAACTTAAACTTGCCACAAGTCGGCAAATTTTTCGGCAAGCTGGTGGGTTACGCGCATTGATCTACAACTGTTGAAAGTTCACGGAGTCGGTGCACGCGAGGTTGGGCTGAAATTCAAACTAGTTTAGGGTAACAGGGATTCGGTGGGTGCCCTGTCTGCACACGGCTTGCATTGGATCGGAGAGCTTGTATTTTTTATTTTTCCGGCTGCCAGGAAGGGACGGCCGACGACTCCAAATCCCGGAAGTTTTTCCGACTTTCGCTGCAACAGCGAGCGAGCGGAAGATTTCAAGAGTATTTAATTCAACGTTCAGAAGCTGCCGAACGGCCGACATGAGGAGATGAGAGGAGCGGTAACAAGTCGGTACGTTGTTCGATGACCAATCTCAAGGATTTTAGGGCGTAATGTATTGTAGAAATGAGATTATTTTTGGTAAGGTACCTTAGTGATAGCCTTCCTTTCGGGGTAAATCTTGAAACATTTGGGGCCATTTTGTGGTTGATGGGCGGTCAAACAATGCCATAACTTATTAAAAAAATGGATGGTTTTAATCTAATTTTTTCATTTAGAATGTTTCTTGAGGGGGGTGTATTGTGCAACTCTTGATAGTAGAAAGCCCCTAATTGAAGAACTAGAAATATTTTAGAGAAGAAGATGACATATCCACAAATCATAAAAAATTCCTTTTTAGTGTATTTAGCAACTCCAACCAACTTGCTCTTCATTTGCATTTTAGCCATTAAGATCAATCATTTTTAATTTGAAGTCCAACCAATGAATTGAAGCTTATTAAATCTTGTTTCTATTCCAATTTGAACATTTGAAAAACTCCCCAAATTAAATATTTTATGATTATTTGAACTTTGGACTTATTACTATGATCTCTTGATTTTCTAATTATAAAAACATGCCTGAATTTGGTTTTACACCATGATATTCTACACTATAATGTACACCCGTTGAAAAAAAATTGGAGAAATTTTCAGATTTGTTTAGCTTATTTTGTATTAGATATGAATTTTCTCATTTTTTTTCTTCAAAAATTCATAATAATTTTAAATTTTTATGATCTATAGAAGACATGTGAATATAATCTTTGAAAAATAAGACAAAAAAATTCATCAAATTTAATCACAAAATAAATGATATGAATTCAAGGATTTTGAAGTTTGACTACATTATCGTAAGATCCATACTCTAGGAGTCACTAATACTAACTTTTTAGAGTTCTTCATGGGACCATAGATGAACAAACTCTTAATGTTTGTTATTGGAAGTTATGGAGGGAGTTTGGGAAGTAATAGATGTATCTTTTAACTCTAATAGTCTAAGACCTTTTTTTCATTAACCCCTAAAGGTAGAGACTATGTTTTCACCAAAAACGCTCCAAAACTATCATTTCTGATACAAGCACCCAACTTTAGATGAAAAACATTTTTGGACACATGTAATTGTAGGATCTTGTAGTGACATAGTTAGAAAGATGTGGATTCTTTTTTAGAATTTTCCACCATGTGGATTGCAAGATATTAACGTTTGAAGTGACAAAAATCATTTTTTTGGCCCTATGAAAATACGGGCAGCTGCACTTCACAAGGTCACATTTGTATGAAAAAATGGCCAAAATGGTGGTTACCATTAGATGAGATTTCCCTATTGGGAAGGGCCGCGAGTTCCCAAGTGGAAAATTGGACGAAACTAGACAAAAGTGGATGAAACTAGCCGTTCGCAAGGCCTGCTACCTTGGCCAAGCGACTACCACGTCGATTTTTTCAAAAAAAATAAAAATAAAAAATAAATTTTAACTTTGTTTTCCATTTTAAGAACTTTAAATTTTTTATTTATTTATTTTTAAAAACACACCTATCAGCCGCGTTCGATGGGGCTCGAGGCAACAGACGAGGGAATGGAGATGGAATAGCCTGAAACGGCCCTCCAGCCCCCCTGAATCACATCTAATGTCTTTGGATTCATTCCTCAAGTCAAGTTGGATACATGCTTGAAATTTTTTAGATCATTTGGAATTGCACAACACATAGGAAAGAATAGTAAGTAGAAAGAAGTACAAAGTGATTCAAAACACTAAATTGTTAAGAATTTAATTACAAAATTGAAAATTTCCAATTCCAATGGTGGTAATGTAGTAATAAACAATCTACACCATATATTTTTATTTTTTTCAAAAAATATAAAAAATAGAGTTAAATAAAGGACTCCAAAGTTTATTTTTGAGTAGGGAATCCATAACTACTTGTAAACTAGAACACCTCATAACTTTCATCTCATAAATCAAAATGGAATGATTCAAAGCTTTCTACATATATATAAATCTAGAAAACAATTTCAAATTTTTATTTTTTTAAAAAGTGATTTTTAAAGAAGTTTTTTGGGCTGCTCCGGTTGCCCAATGATTGCTAAAAATTACATATCATGCAATAATTTTTTAACCATATACTCAAAAGTTATGAAAATTGTTGTGCTATAAAGCTACTCTTGAGGCACACATTGTGTGAAATTTTCAAAGAAGAAAAAAAAAAATTTGTTTGTATTGAGCTGCCCAAAATTGCAATGTTGTCAAAAAAAAGGTGTTTGGTCCTTTAGGGGTTAAAAACTGCCATTTTTATTACAAAGGTAAAAAAAATGTAAAAAATGTTTTTTTTTTTGTATATCTAAGTGTAAATTGTTTAGCCCCTAAAGTATGATTGCCCCTATAGGAGACAAAATTGATTTCAAGTATGCTCATGTAATCTCAATTTCTACCAAAAATTTTGAATTTTTTTCTATATATACAATTCTCCAAGAGCTTCAAGCGTATACAATTTTTAAGTGAATTGAACCTTCAATGGACAAGTCATGCTTTTTTTTTTTAAATAGGGGAGATGGTGCAACTCAAGCATGGCTATTTGCTTTGACTCACAACTAGATAGGAGGTAAAGAAGCAATGCTAGTGGAAGGTGACCTTTGGTCTTCATCAAACAACCATTACCAAGAACGGGCACTTACTACTAGTCAAGAAGGGATTGAATGATGAGGATGCCTCTTCCCTTCTTCCAAACACTACTGAATCCAATACATGGGAAAGCATATGAAAGATGGTATGGGTCTACCTAGGATTGGGCTTTCAATGATGCTAATTTGGAAGAGGAAGGTGAGGACAAAGAAGAAATGGCTAAAGGTCTTGGAAATTATGTGGGTGAGCAATTTGTCCATGGTGAAGTGAGTCATGTCTAACTACACCATTGTCGTCTGAGAATAACAATAATAACAATAATTGTGGGTCTAATTCCTTCTATAAATTACAATAGTAGAAGTGCATTGAAATTTGAATATAATGTGTCAAATTGTAGTAATGACGGTGGTGATGTTAAAGATGTAAATAGCATGAAGTATGTTTAACATGACTCTACATGTTCTTGAACTCCTTCTAAGAAACGGGCATGAAGCGACTATGGAATGTGAAAACTTATTGGCATAAAAAAGGTTCCATTTTCCATTACTCAACTAGTATCTCGAACCTCACGTCCTAGTATTGTTTTCAAATTCTAACTAGATGTTTGCATGTTACTAATCCATCAACCTATGAGAGGAACAAGACTACACAATGGGAATAAAAAGGCACGTATGGCAAAGGGTGTTTGTAGTGAGGCAAAGTTGGCACATAATGTGGTGTTATGTTTGTTGGAACCAAATCAAGGCAAAGGGCACATAATTGATGTAGATAATTTTTTTTCCAAACACATTGGAAAAAGGTACATGTATAGTAAGGTCTACTTCATTTACGAATTTTTGCATTCACAGGGACAAAATGACTGCTGCCATCCATTGCTGCCATCTTTGATGCCCTCCCTAGGGCTGAAAAATTGTTATTTTATCATGAAATTTTTTTCACAAGATCACCTCTATGTTAATGACATATGAGCCAAATTTCAAGGCCAAAATATTTACACATAAAAAGATATTCACAATCTACCAACATGTGTAGTTGTGAGAAAAATTTCAATGCTACCAACTTTGACACCCTCCCAAAGATTGAGAAATTAAAATTTGGCCATGAAATTTTTGTTATGAGATCATATCTATGTTGGTAATATGGGTGCCAAATTTCAAGTTCAAAGGATTTTCCCATTAATCCCTAAAGTCCCATTGTCCCCTCGGGGGACAATTTGGAATTCGGGCAGGTTCCTATGGGCTGAAATTTTACCCTAATTTTTTGAAACTTTTTTTGAAGATAGAAAAGTTGATAAGCTTTGTGGGAATATAATTTTCATTTCAATCGGTGTCC
This sequence comes from Rhytidiadelphus loreus, assembly GCA_947034895.1. Taxonomy (NCBI): domain Eukaryota; kingdom Viridiplantae; phylum Streptophyta; class Bryopsida; order Hypnales; family Hylocomiaceae; genus Rhytidiadelphus; species Rhytidiadelphus loreus. The sequence continues at coordinate 3,453,960 of OX344762.1, forward strand.
AAAATCAAAAGTTATACCACAAAAAGCCTGGAACTAAACTTGACGGGTAGTACAAAAAATATTGTAAAAATTAAAAAAAATTAAAAAAACAAAAAAATTCTCAAAGATTATGTTTTTGTCTTAATCTGAAGCTTTGATTCATTCCATTTTGATTAGTGATGTAAAAGTTATGAACAATCTTATTTTTCGGGCAATCTAAGTATCTTTTTGAAAAAATAACTTACAGGATTCATTTCAGAATTCAATTTTCAAATTTTTTCAATTTCTTTTTTTGAAAAGGTTAAGCTTGCTTGCTAGAACAATCTCACCGTTGGGATTATTGTATTTCAATCCCATCTAAGAGCTATTAACAATTTAGTTTTTCTTTCAATCTTGGACCTACTTCTACTTGACAATTTTTTGAAGTATGAAAATCAAATTGTTATTTTTTGAATTTTTTTTCCTAGACTCCCAAATCAATTCTTCAACACAATAAATTTTAAATTCAAATTCCCACAAATAGAGATCAAAGTCATCTGAAGTTGTAGTCCAGTGTTCAGAAAAACTTGTTTTTTCAACTTTGAATGCTCATATCTTTCAATCTGTACGGTCAAACTATATGAAATTTTTACCACATAATCTCAAACAAGTAAAGTTTAAGATCCTATGGTTCAGTTCCAAAAAAAGTATTTTTTTTTTTTTTTGGACAAATGCAGTAGAAATTGCAGTTTTGAGTGGTTTTTGACAGAAAAATGGCCTTGGGACTTTAGGTGTTAAAAGATATTTGTACATTGGAATTGAATGTTTAAATTTTTTTAAGAATAAATCAATAATTTGTCAAAAATCAATCAACTAATTAAAAAAGTACACTATTTTGTTTTAAAGATTTAATCACTAAAATCCTTAATATTAATAGTTGTATGCTTGTGAAAGTATTAAAAATTTGTATTAAAATGTCCTTTTAAAGTACTATATTATATATTGTAATACAGGTTCTAGATTTAGCCTTATAGTTGGTGATTTACATCTTTTTGAGGACATTATCTATGAAATTTTTTTCTCCAACTTATTAAAGGGATGCATTGCAATACTATTCATCCATCAATTTATTAAAAAAAATGAAAACATCAATGTAATTTAGAGCTTTAAAAGTTTAGAAAAGGATTCTAGACCCTAGTCCTAGCAAAATAATGGTATTGGTACTTTTGAGTGTGGTTTGACCCAAAGAGAGTATATTGCTCTAATTCTACCTAGGGGAGTTTGTTCTCCAAAATATTCCACTACCACTAACTATAGTACATTTGCCACACATTCAAATTTCAACTTAGTATTATACTTCTCCGGTTCTCCCAAAGTTGTGTATGGCTTGAAACAACCAATCAGGCCCAATGACAACGCCCAAAACATATTGTCCATGTCATGGTAAGAAATTTATGTGTTGGAAAAATAGTTGCTTTTGTTGGTTCTACAAATGTCTCCAATCAAAGTATCCAATCATAATGTCACTTTTAATTCTAATTCCAGAGTTTTTTAATTTACTTTTATAAAAAATTTAAATGAGTGAATAAAAAGGTATGTACAAAAAAAAATGCATTTAATTTTCAAATGAAGATTTGAATATGGTTCATTTTATTAGTGTGAAAAATATTGGAATAGAATTTTCTTGGCAATGAAAATTGCTTCACAAAATCTCTTACCATGCAATTTTAGGGAATGGTATGAATTAACTAAGAATATTCAAAGTCTTGAAGATTGTTGAATCATTTAGGTTTCGTTCACTAGATGATGTAGGGCAATCCAAGTAGTATCTAAATAATCTAATGCCATTAGAGTTAGGTAATCATTGATTTGCAAAAGGCATACAGTTGAACATGAGGTCCACACATTAGGGAAAATTAAGGGTCTCTCAAAGACTATTTTAGAGTTGTTCCCATGTCTAGGAACTATTGTTGTATTGGTAGAGTATTATAAAATTTAAAATTATTTAAAATATTAAAATATTTAAAATTATTTAAAATCTAAAAAGATTAAAAAATATATTTTGAAAAAATTTGAATTAAAAAAATAATAATTAATTGATATTATCCAATGTGGCAATCTCTCGTCCATGTTAGATTACTGCTACAGCCAAGTTCCCATAGTCCACGAACTCATGGTCTTCTGAAGGCTTGAAAAAGCTTCTAATGTAATCATGGAGTTATGTGCTTCAATTGAAGAAAGTTTTGAAGGCCTACCATCCACCAATTCTATAGGTTGGAAAAGATCATGAGCTTCCATGTAAAAAACATAATCCATCTCTATGGGAACATATCATGAACATTAAGGGAACATCAAGGGAAAAATGAGCAGTCCATTCTTCAAGAGTTGCCTTTGTCTTAGGATACTTGGAGCTTACATTATACTAGAATATGCCATAGAAATTAGAAATTTGGAAATTTTGGAATTTTTTGGGGGAATTTTTCAATCATGATTATTTACTTCAATTTCCCATTTGGATTACTAGGTTTTTGAAGTATGTGGTGGGATTATTTAGCTTAATCAGTTCAAAAATTTGACAATGTATTGTCAACTGTTGGGACATCATTGCATTGCATGATTTTATAGGATGTGTTTCATGTCCTAAATTGATTTGAAATTGGTGGAGATATGCCTAATATGATATTGAATATGAAAAAAATTAAATTTGAAGTCCGTAGTGTAAAATTTGTCTACAAAATGAAGTCAAAGCCATTTGAAATTCTTGAATAAGGCCAAAAAAACAACTTTTCACTTCAAATGCAATTATGGATTTATGGTTAGATTCTCAAAAAGATTATCTTGCACATTTTTTCAATCAATGGAATAGAAATGATAGTTTTGAGTGTTTTATTAGGAAGAATATCCTCAAAAGTGCCTTAGGACTTTAGGGTGTTAAAGTGAAGAAAATAAGTGTTTTTGTACCTTGAGTGTTTAGATTATAATACGTTGAATTTTTAAAGCTTCAATTTTTACATGAAAAAATTTATAATATTGAAAATTTGTTAATAAGAATTTGTATTGAAACCCTAAAATTTCTACTTATTCTTGATTTATAACCTATTTTTATTTTTATTTTTTTTGAACAAATGGGGAATCCACTACATTAATACACAAGAGAACAACAACCAAGCTACAAAGGCCGGTCAACAAGAAATACGAGGCACACAGATAGCCGGACCCCCCAAAAAGAACCTAAGAAAAGCTACACTCGGGGGGGGGGGGGGGGGCACTTGGTTCCAAACAATATCAATGTCCCCTCTACGCCACGCAAGAATGGGAGACTAGAGCCAAATGCGAGAGAACTTAGAAAGGCTCTTATCTATCAGTTGAGGATGGTGACGAGCTCCGCAACTAGCCCTAAAGTGAGCTACCCTACCGACATTTGATAGTGCATCCCATAAAACCTGCTAGGCTTTATTCCAAGGCCAAGTAGAGTTGACAAACACCAAGCTATTACGGGAAATCCAGATAATCCATAAAACTTGACCTCTAAGAATAGACCAAATGACTCTAAGAGTGGCATTAGAAGCAAAGTCATGCCAAAAAATGGCCGCCTCTGTTTGAGAAATACTTAGCTTGAATGATGATGTAGGTAAAGTCGAAATCATATCTTCTTGAACGCGTGGCTCAAGTATTCTTGATCGGGTGGCAATTATTGAAAGTTCAACCTTAGGCAACCTCGAGCTGGAGCCCATGCTGTCCTTGTCAAGAAGATAATAGCACCTTCCCTCCAAAAATTCCCTCCATGTCAGCCTTTTTCACGCGCTTCTTTTAGGATGCCCTTCCACGTTTATCTGACTCCCTAGGTTTTTCTGGTTTTGGTTGTGCGCTTTGTGGCATTTGTTGCATCTTATCAAGCTATGTTTAGATTAAATTTGGACTATACCTATAGTTTAAGTTTCAAAATGTTCACTCATGAGCTACTAGTTGACATTCTACCAGAGTGTAAAAAATTTGTGGTGGTAGTGACAAGTCAATTTCAAGAGGTGGTGGAATTGTTGAATTGAAACATTGATAGAGGTTTCTAATATCCTAGATTCATTGTTTACAATTTTGTTTTGTCAATCAAGGAGATTCAAAAATTTAGGTTCAGATTTTGTCGATTCAAGTGTCGAGTTTCGGTTTCTGTAAGGATGTCGTTCAAAGACATGACTTGGCTACCATAGAAGTTGAGGAGCTTGTGTTGATTAGTTTTAGAAAAGCTAGAATCGTTTGGTTTTTTGAGTCAAAGTAATCTTTGAATGATGGAAGATAGATCGAATTATAAAGTCTCTCCAACTATTGTTGGAAAATATGCTCCTGGAATTATAAATCGAAGTCGCATACTCCATGAGCAAACACCGAGATCTGAATTTCCTAGACTATGTGAGAGTAGTGCAACAAACATTGATGTATGGATTGACGGATCTATATATCCTCATCAACCTAGCCCAAAGAAACGCCCAAGCTTCTGCAATGTCAATGACTTGCTAGAATTTGTTGGGGAAGGAAAAAGTGGGCTTCTAGGATATGTTGAGTTTGTCTACATGCAACGATAGTACAATAAAATTTCAATTACATGAAGTAGAAAGAAAAATTAGCAATTTGCAAGCAAGCATGAGGATTCTAACAAACAACATTGAAGAGAAGAATCATTTACTTCGGTTCAGTAGAGATGAGTTACGTGCTAGACAAATTGCTAAAGAAGAAAATCGAGAGACCTTAGCAACAAGTGAATTGCTAAAGAGCGAAGTCCAATCCTTGAAAGAAGAATGTCAACGCTTGAATGTTGTATCTGAGGAATGTTTTTGCCACATGAACGCCTTGTTAAATCAACATGAAGAGAGTTTTTTGCAAATAGAAATTGAGTATTGGATTGAAATTGAATCGTTACATGAGAACTATGAAGAGAAAATCAAGTCTATTAAATCTGATTTGAAAAGAATGATTGCCACTCTAAGGTGAAGAGAGCAACAATTACAAAATTTAACACGAACATCGTGTGGATATCACTCTACCATCCGCATGAGGAAGGATTTGTCTTGTTGAGCATCCACTGGAGGTCAAGCAAAGCGTAGGTTGAGGTTATTGTGGTCTATCATTGCCTCGACAACAACAAATTATGTTCAAGCTATAAACCATGAAACATGATCAAAACAATGTTTATGTGGAGATAAAACAATTCAAACTCAAACCGATAAAATCCTTGCCTCTTTGTTGTCAGAGATTGAAGTAGCAACAATGTGCGAGTCTTCAAAATTGAGTGTAGTTGGCATCCACATGGCAAACTTCTATTTAGATAAGATAGGAGAATTTGTTGGAGCAAACCAGATATGTGAGACCATGGATCGGAATGGTATTACTCAAGTTGGCTAAGCCGCAATTTACAAGCAATTCAAGGGTGCAACAAGAGCTACAGGACGGGGCCTTCGTGTTCCACATGGCAAACTTCTATTTGGATAAGATAGGAGAATCTGTTGGAGCAAACCAGATATGTGAGACCATTGATGGATCAGAATGGTATTACTCAAGTTGGCTAAGCTGCAATTTACAAGCAATTCAAGGGTGCAACAAGAGCTACAGGATGGGGCCTTCGTGTTGGATGCCTTCTGAATCCACATCAAATATCTCTAGCAAGATTGATGCTTAACTTAAAATTGAGTGAGTATATCGGTAATTATTACTCGATTGTGAATACACTCGAAGTCACACCACTACCAAAATCAAAGACTAAAGATCTTGTGAAGGTTTCACTTAATGAATTCAATTCAAACTTTGTTGATATTGAACAAGTGCAACATACTATGGTGGAGTTGTACGGGATAACGCCATCAGGTAATTGCCAAATTTTTTTCTCTTAAGTATATCCTCTCAATTTTTTTATCATGGACTCTTTGATCATATAGATCATTGTTTATGAGAGGTTTCAACCACAATTGAGGTTAGTCAACAATTATCCTTAGTCTTCCACATGATTTGAGATGAATGTGAGATTATCTATTTATCTAGTAATCGATGAGAAAAATGGTTGCAATTCTGTAAGATATGCTTGATTTGGAAGCTGAAGATGATTAGTCTTTGACCATCAAAGATGATGTCATCAAATTGTTGTTAAGATTTTCATCGAGTTGATTTCATCATATCGTTTCCTTGACGATAGGACAAAAGCAGTGTAGCTTTAGCTTGGGTTGAAGGTTTGAAGCTCTTTGGGCAATTCTTGGGAGAGTGCGGACCATGTAGAACGATGTTTGCCTCTTTCTAGTTGCCTCACTATGTACAATAGCTTATTTTGTGTCTATCTCTGTAGATCAATCAAACGACTGTTTCATTGATTTCCTGCCATGAGAGCGATGGATTGGAACTCCGGCCTCATCACTGTTGTGATCGAGCTCCTGTTGTCAACAACACTAGTTGTTTCCGCATTCTCTCGAGGCTCTTTAGAAATGACAGGCGGGGCACTTTAAAGTCCGTCCTTCCAGGCTGCTGTGATTGTCTAGTCCTAAACGGACTAGGGGAATTGATATATCCTGTAGTTATTTATTTGTTGCCAAACATGGTTTCAGTCAATACATATAGGGCTAGGCTAAAGCTACACTACTTTTGTCCTATTACTCGGGGGGTGTACTTAGTTCTACTATAACAAACCACGTGTTCACACGTGGTTTCTAACAAACTATAATTTCAACCTAAAATTTTGAACATTGTTTAATAATGACTATAGCTTTCTATTGCCAAAATTTCCAACTCAAATAAAATATGAAATGATTTCTAGAAGAGGTTGAAAATGAACTAAAATGGCATGTTTTTCAACTCAAATAATTATAGAGGACACATTTAGATGACCATTGAGTCAATATTTAACTCAAAATGAGCTTTCAATAATGAATTATTTTTAGGAATTTTTTGTTCATTTTTTAGACAATTTTTTCTTATATAATATAGGGGTGTGAAAGTTATTTTTCAGTTCTACAGTGTATCTTTTTACTTCAAAAATTTGTAACTAATTATTATTAACAAATAAAAATATCAATAATTCAAAATATAAACTTTCAAAGTAGGAAAATCTATTCATATTTTTTTAATTTGTTTATATTTAAAATTCAAAAAGTATATAGGGGGTCCAAAATTTTGTTCGCACGTGATTTCTAATGGACACTCTAAATGACCCCCCCAAGAGCAACCCTATCTAATTAATTTTAACATCTTATTAGCAAGGAAGTTAGTATTAGCAAATTAGGTTTACTTAGCATTGCTAAAATACATGTCAACATGTACTACTGCCAGATTCTTGTTGCTATACTTTCATCAGAATTCCATAGTATTCACGTAGTATCTACGAGGGTGATGGTTTGGAGTAGCATTGGCTACTAGGAAGGCTTGAAATGGTTACTAAATACAACCCCAATTTGATGGAATAATTTGTTAGATATTAGAGATATAGTTCTTTTTAAAATGTACAGAAAGCGGGCTCATGACTGTAGATCTTCCTCCTCTTTTCCAAGTGTCCTCTAAAGTATGACCAAAGTTTCTATTTTTAGAGTTATAATTAGGATTCTATTAAAGGTTTGGAGACTAGTCAACTAAAAATTTCTCATTATTAATACCATATTTTTTTTTGTCGTTGTGGCATGTCTCCATCCACCACGCGCCATATTTTGTGGATAAATATGGCTCCTTGGTAGTGTGGAGTTGCCAGGGGATGGAAAATAGCCACTATGCCGCTAAGACTACTTACCAGCGATACACACAACACTTAGGTGGAAGAAAAAAAAAAGTCTTCTCATCCAAACATTCTAGCACTGGTATCGAATAATTGCACATAGATTCTGAAATAAAGAGGTTGCCATCAATACTGCTTAGTTTGATTCATTACAAAGAGAGGAAGCAATCACTGCAAGGCGTGAAGCATCTTTGAATTCATCTGCTACCTTACATTGTGCCATGACGCCCTGTGGGGTACCAAATGCACCCAGGTTGGAAGCAGGTGGGTTCCAAACATAGAATTCAATGAAGTTTCTAACTAATTCTAGAAATCATTGTTTCTATTGTCTTGCTCTAAATTCAAGTTTCTTTAGTGGTAGGATTGTAGAAACAATATATGTCTTCTCTTTTCTAGTATTGACTTTGGAATTCAGACTCTACTAGAGCAAGTTCTATTTGAACTGCAAATTCTTGTCTAATGTCGTAAAGTGACCAAGATAAGCCAACTTCAATTTCGATTTTGTAATCACCCATTTCGCAATGCACAATAACCATACTAACTTGCTCATTTTCATCAATAGCCTGAAATACATCCTTCTATATCATCCTATTGCGATTGTACACAAAGTTGCAGTATAATGTGGATCTGGCTAAGTGATAACGGAAACTAAGAGAAGGACGATGTACCTTTGTTCTAATTATATCTGCTCCAATGGTAACCTTGTCATCCCATCCTTGATCCATTAATGAGGAGCATAAGTCCTCACTCACATTTTTTAATACAAACATCGTTGGTGTCCTATGCATTTATTCTTCTGCTACTGAAAATAGGTCGATGAAAACGCCAATTGGCATGAACCAGGATATGTGTATCACCTTGCTTCCAATATTTGGTTTCATTGATGTTTGAATGTCTTGACGTAATTTTGCACGAAAAGCTTCACTTGTCCCCATGTCTGGTAGCTGCCACTTTGAGGAGTCAAACGATGGTAGAGCAATAGGTAGCAACCTTCCGTAGTGTCCATCTTGCATGTATTTTGCATTGTAAAAGAAGATACTATCGTCTAACAGCTTTGCATGTGTCCTACTTCCACGAGTGAGTTCCCCGATTTCTCCATGAATCACAACTATGACTCCAAGAATACTGTTGGAATCAATCCAATCTTCACAACCTGAAGGATACAAATCTAGACATCCAAAGAGTTACAAACAAGTCAATCTAATGTTATTATGTCACTTCATTTGTGGAAATTTTCTCCCTAATAATTCTTGGCTTCATTAGTATTATGATTCTATTACAAAATTCTCTTTTAGATCTTTTTCGATATGTGTGGAAGCTAGAAAGACGAGAATATGCAATTAAGCACCATAGTTTGAAAGATTTCTTTGCTAGGGGAGGACACTCTCACTACATTTGGGGTACCTACGTGTGGCACTATGGCGGAGTGATTTTTTGACCCCCTATTATTTACTTTTGAAAAAACTATAATTTCATCCTAAAATTTTGAGCTTTATTTAACAATGACTAAAGGTTTCTATTGACAAAAATTTCAATTCCAAATAACATAAGATATATTGTCTAGAAAAGGTTGAAAAATGAACTAAAATGGCATGTTCTTCAACTAAAATATTTATAGAGCTCACATGAAGATGATTATTGCATCAATATTCAACCAAAATAAATTTTCAATAGAAAGCTATTCTATAGAATTTTTTTTTCATTTTTCAATTTTTTTTTTTCTTATATAATATAGAGGTGTGAAAGTTATTTTCAACTTTACAATGTATCTTTTTTCTTAAAAAATTTATAACTAATTATTATTAGCATAAAAAAATACCAATAATTCAAAACATAAACTTTTAAAGTAGCAAAATCTATCCATAATTTTTTTTTTTTTTTTTAAATTAAATTTATCGATGTATTATTTGTATTACTTTTTCCACCGCACATGGGTTGCTAAAGTGTAGGGAGTGTCCTCCCTAGGTTTCTTTGAAGACAATGCTATTGCCTCCTGATTTAATTGAGTTCTGTAATTTTAAACCTCAAGTTACAAAGCTTCAACATTTTGTAATTTTAAACCTCAAGTTACAAAGCTTCAACATTCTGTAATTTTAAACCTCGAGTTATGAAGCTTCAATGAGCTAGTCACTTCCTAGTTTAATCAAGTTCTATAATTTTAAACCTCAATTCACAAAGCTTCAATGAACTAGTCAAATTTTGCTTTATTTTTGTATCTCAAATTTTAACAGTTTAGAATAGCAATTTAGGAGTAACTTTTAGATCTTTAAGTCTTAAAGGTTATGTACTAAAGAATGCTCTAATGATGACATGTTCTGGGGGGAGTAAATGCAATTTTCTCTAATACAAAGGACCACTTGTAGTCCTTTGTAGTTGCAACACATTATGAAATTATTGACATTTGAAGCATTTCTTACAAGCATAAGTATTGCTACATTGAATTGATTACTGAAATTTCACTAAAAATATGAACTTGCATGAACTCATAAGCCATGATTTCCTACAATCCATGAAATACAAAACACCAAGCTGAATTCATGGATCATAGGCTAGATTTGAATTGTAAGTTGCACGAAACACAAATGTGTGTACTTATCAAACTTGAGGTTATTGATCAAATTGGAAATTGCAATTGGAAATGTAACACTTACAGTTACAAGTATTTGGTTGTGTAAGTGGCACTACTAGATCAAGGTATAACTGACGCCTCATATAAGCATGTTCAACTAGCACCGAAGAAACATGGCCTGATCGAATTTGAAAGTTTAAAGCCCTGGCTTTGTAGCTCCCTCTTATATTGCTTCCACCATGCTTTAACACATCCCTCATATGCCCACCTCTTATCCCTAGCATGAGCATGATCCATGAATTGACTTCTAATTTGAGAGGCACGTCTTGATTATCTAAAAGTACAGCTTGAACTTGACTCATGATGCCAAATCTCTCAATCCTTGATAGTCAAAGAATTTTTTCATGCAATCAACTCTCACAGCATCTCAAATTTTGAAATGAAATTTTGAAGGAACCAAAAAATCAAGACCACTCGCTAACCGCCCAACAGCTCAAAAACTCATCGTTGAAAAACTGAAAAACTCATCGCTACTGAAAAACTCATCGTTAAGCTACTCAAGAAGCCAAACCCTTGATACGCAGAAATTTCCCGTCATGCCTACTCATTAGAAACGGCTCTGTTTCTGCCAGTGATGATTGCAGGCACTCACGTTGTATTGGTCACAATCTTTGTACTTTCAACGGCATGCGATCATTGTCCAAGAAGTTATACGCACTCGAGTATTTTGGGCAGAAGGCAAATGCATGATGGGCAAGTACCAAAATTGGAGGCCTCACAGAGGATCGACTTTGTTTCTAATGTAAACTTCCAAAATAGCGCATCCTCAAAAATGCATTGAGTGGAATTGAAGCACTCATGAGGTCCCAAAATAGGTTGTGCTCCCTGAATGTGATGAAGAATTGATTAGGCATATTCCCAGATTTCTTGAGCATAGAGACATAAGTAGAACCTATGCATTGGAGTTTCCTCCAAATTGCTTAGACATTAATTGCATCTAACATCAATAGCCGGATTTATCCAAGCTTGCCAGGAGTGAACTGCCACGGCGTTACTCCAAACAGACCACATGAAAGCCACTTCTTTTTGTGATCTTGTTTTGTGCCAAAGAGCCTTCCAGTCTAGGAGATAATTAGGCTCCAAATGGCCAGGCCACTTAGAGGGGATGGTTCGTTTGAGCTGGCATTGTAGTGTGAAAAACTTGCAATCTATTGCAGTAGTATAGACAAATAATTGTTGACCGTTGTTCCATATCTACCACCTTGGATCAAATGCAAGGGATCGGATATCCCCTGAGAAGAAGAGGCTCAAGGTCCTAGCAGTTTTTTTGTAAAATTCAAAAACCCAAACTCTCCAAACGTGTTCCTAGTAAACTGCTGCCCTTGAAGACTGGGGAATCACAGAGAGTTGTTGGGACGTGAGTCCAATTGAGGCTAGCAATTTGATAGTTGAATTTTTTACTTTCATTTATAACATCATTGATTTTTTCATTGTAAGCTTCCTTCCAGGTCTCTTTGTCATTTCTTTGAGAAGCTTTTGTGTTGAAAAATGGTACATATAATAATAATTGTTCTCTTGCCCAATTTTCTAAATCTCTATGTTTGTTGTAATAAACAAACCTTAAAATTTTGAATGTTTGACATTTTATTAATTTATTTTTTAACCAATAATAATTTGATGTGAATTCAGTTAAACATAGATGATTCAACGAGTGAGGTCTTTCTATGTATCTATCAATAATAGATTTGCACATAACATTAGAAGATTTAGGGTCCAATTTTGATAATGTTTCTTGTGGTTTTAAGAAGAAAGCACGTTCTTCAAGTGGTGATGTATTTATAAATTTAAATGTTCGTGAACTATGATACAAAAGTAAGGAAAGGATGAGATAAACAATGAGTTGCGCTGACATTTGTTGCACATTCAAAAATGCATTGCCAAGTTTTAAAATCTGTTTATCAGCATGCGTTTTATCTTCTATACATTTTTGAATAATTTATTTTAATTTGGTGGTTATACTTTTGTGAAATTTTGTCATATATGAAGTGCAATAGGTAGCTGCAGCATATGGATCTAGTATAAATTGAATATCTGTGTTGGCAAACTATGTGTTTGTTATGGTTTTATTGAATGCATTAGTATGTATATCACAAAGTTTACGTTTCAAAAATACTTGTGGCCTTTCAAGTAGACTACGCACACACATAATGTAAGTTGAGCTGTCTATATCAAAACGTAGTAGAAATTCATCAAAAGTCATTTCTGATCCAGTACCCAACTTTTTCAAAAAATCAAACATGTCTTCATATTTATTTTTGCAATAATTTGGATTTTCTACGTCTTTACTATCAATTGGTTCTAAAATCATTGTTTTTTCCATTGGTGGAAGAAGATAATGAAATCTACATACAGGTTGCCCCTTTTTTCTACACATTTGTGAATGCTTGTGAGTTTGAGCTTCTTGTAATGGGAGAAGAAGAAATGATTTGTCAAATGTAATATGTTTGTCAACAAAAGCAACAATTTCTTCATTAGAATTTATTTTATATTTTGGTGCATGTCTAATCCATATTACTGCATGTTCATGTTTGCTACCTCTATGCTGAAATTCGGTAATAAAAAAGAAATCTACCACTTCACCTATAATTGTAGATTCTTTTTTTATTAGTTTTTGAAATGCTATAGTGCGTTTATTATAATATAATGCACATGTGTGAGCCCTCAAGTTGGCACTTGGAACTCTGAACTTATTTTTCACGATTTTTAGTTAGTTTTTAGGTCAAAAATAGGAAAAAATACATAAAAATAGTGTTATTGTGGGTTTTGGTAGAAGTCCCTACCAAAGTAGTGAGGAATGGCTTTAAATGCGTGAAACCTGTAAAACTTTACATTTTCACTAATTTTAGGTTTTAATAGTAAAATTAGGTAGTTAAGTCAGTAATTTTGAGCGAACTAAGGATTTGAGAGTAGCCAGTCTTAGTGTCTTGTTCATATGATACATCATCTATAAGTACATATGTAACAAACTGGTTAAAAGTTAGAGTCTAGTTAGAGTCAGTCAAAATCCAATTCGAAATAATTGGGTTTGTTGTTTATAGGTAATTTTAAGAATCCAAATTATTTACGAACCAAGATGGAGGAAATGATGATTGGAACACACAAAGAGGTGCTTTTCTAGGTCAAAGCATGCCAGGAGGTCAAATAAAAGCCCGATCATCCAAGATTCCCTCGGTATCAAGAATAATTTTCCCCTCGGGTGGAAATTATTAAAAAATTGCTAAAAATAGCATCCTTATTGGAGATTTGGTTTTGCCTTTAATTGATGGACATCTTGCAAAAAATTGCCCAAAAGTTTCGAGATTTTACAAAACTCCACAATGACTCCATGGGAAGTCAACCGCTTAAAATTGCATTCGTAAATTTCTAGAAATCACCAATGTTGCGGTAAAATCTCACTAAAAATTAGGATAGTGTTTTGTATGACAATAAAGAGCCCTGTCAAGTTTAAAGACATTCCGACATTCCCAAGTACCAGAATTAGAATTGATAGCGAATTTTACAAGAATTTACAATTTGGCGGCAGGTTGACCAGCGTACCAGACTACTAGAAACTAACGGTGTCCGAATGGAGCAATTCAAGGGTCAATTCTTACTCCTAGAATATTTTAAACCACCTTGGACCGACAGTTTCATCAAAAAATGCAAACTCCAAAAGTTAGATTTTTGACTTTTGTTCAGAGTTACCATGACTCAAATTTGCGCTTTAAAACGGCTAGAGAGGTAGGGGTAAGGAGACGCTTTGGCTAATTGGGGTCTTCTGAATGCGATGGCGCAATTTATTTTCAGTTTCAGGTTGTCCCTCAAAAGATAGAGAGGGTTAGCCCTTAGTTTGACTTTTTTAAGGTAATTTTGGATTAATCTAGGTTGATTTTGGGTCCTTGGATACTGTTATTTCCCGGGGTTGCTCCCACACGACGGAGCTTTGACTTGGAAACTTGGAAACGGGTACTTGAAACTTTAATTTGTCAGTTATTTCCTGGGGTTGCTCCCACACGGCTGAGCTTTGACTTTTTAAATCCTGGAAATGGGTATTTCAAAAATTCTAATTCCTTGATTTTTTCGTGTTGCCTCGGGTAGCTCCCGCACGGCAAAGCTTCAACCTTCTAGGATTTAAATTTGCCTTTGAATAATAAAAAAAAAACTGGGGTTGCCCCCACACGACGAAGCTTTGACTTACCAAATAAAAATCAACAAAATAAGATTTTTTGAAAACTTATTTAAAGTCCAAACTCGGTTGGTTTCTCTCTTTTCCGTATTAAACACGAAGAGGAGGTATTTGGTCTCCTAACTCGCTATCCAAATTTCAGTATGTGCGCTTAACCATAAGTTTAGTTTTATTTCCTTGTTTTTTTTAACCATTGAGTTCCAATGGAAAGAAAGGACTGGACAGCCCAAAGGCAAGGACTGTAGGGAATGGACTGTGGGAATGGACTGCGGGGAACGGACTATGGGGATCGGCTGTGGGAACGGCTGCGGGGAACGGTTGTCAACAAGTAAGCAAGAGCAAGGGGCTGAGGCTTTATACCAACTAAACCAGCCATCAGATAGCGAGTTGGAACCCAGTATTGAACTCAAAATTCTTGAGATAACAACTGATTTATAAATCTCATATTCCAAGCCAACAGTTGTAGCCATGGCTGGATTTTGAGAAAATTCTCGAACCCACACACTCTCAATTCTTCTCACGACCCAAGGAAACAAACTCCATAGCCAAACTCAAATTGCAACAACTATATGAGACCATTGAAGGAGAGAGAAGAATAAGAAGGGGAGGAATTAGACATGTGAAGGATTTCTAAGATTAAAAAATTATTAAGGTAAGAAATATTACTATTTGTTTTGGCTTTGTTATTCAATTTTATTCCATTTACTATTCACTTAATTGTTTGGTAGTTATTAAGTAGGATTCCAAATGTATTAGTTGGCCAAATTTGTTGTTTAGAGTTTTGTTTTATTAGGCTAATAAGCCAAATAGATAAAAACAAAAACCAACTAATATCTTTGGAATATTAAACTAAAAACTATTAAACAATTGGCAAAAGAATAATCACTATTCATTAGAATTAGAGAATTTAAATGAATCAATTACTTTACAAAAAAAACTTTAAAACAAAATTATCATTATCAAACTAACAAAATTGGACTTTTTAGATAGGTTTTTAGAACAACAATTCAAACAACAATTAATCAAAATCTCACTAGAACTTTGCAAATTCATGAAAGACAATGGAGGACTTTGGAGAGACAATTATGATGGTATTTTGCGATGATGGATCCACCGACGTCTTCAATATTGAAGTATGATTTCTAACTTTGTTTTTCTTTAATTTTCTTTTTAAATCACAATTAACATTTAGGATCCCATTTGCTACGAGAAAGTTTGAACATTGCTAGAATTCTTTAAAACCCTAATTAAAATTGTCAAAGTAATAAATGGAGAAATTTGGAATTAATTTGGAAATGAAATAGTAATTTCATCCACAAGAATCTCAAAAGGAATCTAACTTAATTTAAGAATTTAGAGAATATTAGAATAATTGGAAAAAGTTAAAACCTAATTAATCCCCTTATTCTCTTTAAAATTATTGAAGGAACAAATTCCATCCAACTAAGGGGAATTTTCATCCATTCATAATTTTTCACCTATACGTCCTAAATTCTTACTTTTTACCTTGGTATAAAGGTAATTTATCACTTTCTTCATAAAAATAATAAAAAATCCAAAACTACTAATTTTAGAATTAGAACTAGGATTAATACAATAACAATTAGGAATAATTTTAAGGAATAACTAAAGAATCTTTTGAGACTAGAATCACTTAGAGAATCTTCTAAAGATTTCGATATCAACTTTTACTTTAAAATTACTTTAAATTTAAAGGAGTTAAGTGTGGATGAATTTTGACTTAAATTTGGATGAAAAATCTAAAAACAGGTTAAAAATAGGTTTTCTCTCAAAAATCCATTAGTTAAATTAATTAACAAATTAGTCCTGAAATTTAGACTTATTTAGAATTTGATTGCTATATTTAGTTAATGGATGAAGTTTTTAAGATAGAATTAGGGGCGAATTTCATCCATCAATATTTTTTAGTAGGAACATTAGAATTCAACTTGCTTTACCATTCTGGGAAGGGCAAAGTGCATTCTACACATTAGCTTAGATAGAATTTTACATTAGATTAGTTTCTACTTAATCATCAAGGTCTTGCACCTTTTAACTTTTAGATTGTTTTGAAGCAGATAGAATTCAATTATTACCATAACAAACAAAGTGTCCATTGCTTAAAAGGCCAAAGAATACTAAGTTTATAATTCACCCATTTGAATCATTAACTTATGCCGCTAGAACCTGTGTGCAACTTTCTGACTTAAGGGTGGAGTTAGAAACACTCACAACATGTTACTGGATCGGACCTTATTGGTTTTGCTATATGAATAGATTCAAGAGAATTTAAATTAGGTAAATTCAAATGTTTCGAGTTTAATTTGTACAAAGCTTGTATTAGAGGTGTCTATAGACGCTCTACACTTATTAAGGTAATGAAAAATGTTGGAGGACTTAATTGTCTTATCATTGCAAATAAACTTTTCCGTAGTCCTTCTATGTAATCAGGTCCCGGGGAGGACACTCCCTATGTTTTAGCAAACTACGTGCGGCGGAAAAAGTAAAACAAGTAATACACCTTAAAATTTAATTTCTTTTTCAAAAAAAAAATTATGGATAGATTTTACTACTTTATAAGTTTATGTTTTGAATTATTGGTATTTTTTTGTGCTAATAGTAATTAGTTATAAATTTTTGAAGAAAAAAGATACACTGTAAAGCTGAAAATAACTTTCACACCTCTATATTATATAAGAAAAAAAATTTGAAAAATGAAAAAAAAATAATATAGAATAGCTTTCTATTGAAAGTTTATTTTGGTTGAATATTGATGCAATAGTCATCTTCATGTGAGCTCTATAAATATTTTAGTTGGAGAACATGCCATTTTAGTTCATTTTTCAACCCTTTCTAGACAATATATCTTATGTTATTTGGAATTGAATTTTTTGTCAATAGAAACCTTTAGTCATTGTTAAACAAAGCTCAAAATTTTAGAATGAAATTATAGTTTATTCAAGGTGAATTACATGAATTACTTTTTCCACCGCCGCACGTAGGTACCCCAAATGTAGTGAGAGTGTCCTCCCCTAGAATCAGGTGATGTACACAACCTTTCCAAATCACCAAATCCAATGTATGATTGTAATATTTGATCTAAATTAGGTTCTTTAGCAACATCAGCAACCGTCAAAGTTCTTCCATTTAACTTTCTTTTTCTAATTTGAATTTTTAACTTTTTCAATACAAATCTTAGTCACCTTGAAAAAAATGTTTTGAATATTTGTAGCAAAATCATGACTTTTATGCAATAGTTCCCATTTTGCTATTTTATGATAAGAAAAATTATTATATATTTTTTCATTTCGAGGATGACCAAAAAACAAGGTTGGAAAATTAAGTTCTTCGCTATGTTTATCTTTGAATCTATTTGGTTTTCAACTATTTTATTTTGTGTTTTATTTTATATAACATTGATTTTAGATGTTTCGATATTGTTGGATTTTGTAATGTTTTCTACATCAATATTTTGTTTATAATTTACATAATTTAAACGTTTTATAACTTAATTACACGTTAGTTTAGTATTTGGAAAAAGTTTCAAAAATTGATTATTTTTTTTTTCAAAACTATGATTCTTTAAATCATTTAAAATTGTTTCAATACAAGAATCGTATTCTTTCCACTTTGTGTAAGACCATTTTCTACTTTGCATATTACTTTTGCTATTAGCATTTACAAACTCATTTTCATTATTCTCTATAAAACTATGAATAGAACTTATATTAATTTATATACGAGTTTCTTGTTTTAATAAATTCATATGTTTTATTATTTGTTGATAATAATATTTAAATTCATATATAAAATCATAAACTTTTTTGCTATTTCTTTGTTTGTTAAACATGAATTTCTCATTAAATTTTTCATTTTTTCATTCATTTCTATTGACCAATATATTCTTTTAAATTTTTTTATTTCATGATTTATATTATAAAAATGATTGATTTTACTAGGATTTTCAAAATGAATATTAGTTCTACATTGATTAATTTGTGAATTATTTATTTGAGTATTTATATTGTTTTCTACTATAGACTATGTTAAA